>JAMXBB010000006.1:14509525-14907135 GCA_024138015.1 Lumnitzera littorea | reverse complement strand
CCCCCTTTTCCTTCTAATATTTCCCTATCTTCATCTTCAAATTACGTATTTTCAATCTTTATTACATAGACCTTTTAACATTATCACAATAGTAACTATCAACAAGCAACCAACTAGCTAGCCAATGACCACATTTATGAAAAAAAAAAAAGAAAAAAGAATATGAAGAAAAAGTTGATAATATATACTTTTTACTATATTATGAAAGTATCATATAAATCCCTATAGTTTAGAAGTGTGTTCATATTTTGGGAATAAGATATAATGATTTTGCTTGACATCTGTCTCGATCCTTTCTCGATCTAAAGAGAATGGTCTTCATGAACTTGAATAAAAACTTTTCTATCCAAATTTCATCCTTTTTCTTTTTCCTTCCTTTTCCAAACATAAATAAAAGTTTATGTAATTTGAAACTCTCTATGATTTAGAAGCCTATTATTGGTATGGAGCTTTCAACATTATTACAAAATAATAGCTAGCTGGTTAATGATTGGAAAGTAAATTTTATGGAGTCGGCACAACGATATAGCTCAATCTTTTGATCGATCAAAATATCAATGTTACGACTTTTAAAGCGTGTATGAAGTTGATAGATGGACACGCGTCTCCCATGTTGATGGACGTGGTTTATTCTCTGAAGTGTATCTTATTTGATTTAAGATGATCATGCGTCCATATTATTGTTGTCCAGAAAGTAAAAGAAATAATTATGTTAAAAAAAAATCACAAGAGAATAAAGAAAACTTATAAAAAATGATTGATAGTTATATAGAAGGATTATAGCGAATAATGAGAAAAAGGCGACTAGTAGTGATGTCTACTTCCGAAAATTAATTGTTAAGGGCAATTTTTCACGAAATTCTTATGCTTGAGTTCTAACTTTTGATTCATGGCCAACCAACATATTTTCGTGGAACCATGGGCTATTGTTAAAAAATCTTTTATACTATAACATAAATTTTACCATCATGTTCCATACATAAAATACGTAGCGAAAACATTATCAAAGATGTAATGAAATACCTCTTACTTTTAAAAGTGGAAAATTGAACTTAAAGTCCTTTATATTTATGTTAAATATCAAGCAATTCCTTTATATTTTGAGGGAGCTATTTTTTTGTCTTTTTTTGCTAACAACATATTACAATTTAAGGAAAAGGAGATTCAAAGCCGATTTATTCCATTAGGAAATTAATTTATACTATTAAGTTACAATGATCTTGACCGTTTATTTATCTTCTTTATATCAAAATTCGACCAATTATTTGTTTTTCAACCTATTCTTGTATCCTTTTATGTTTATCATTTTGTGTCAACTAAATCCCTTTTTAATACTTATATGTTAATATAAATATAGAGAACTTAATCGATCCACTTATATTATAAATTAAAGGACTTACCTAAACTTTGTATAAAAACAAATGATTCCCTTAAAATACAAATTTAATTAAGTTTTACCACAAAGATAAAGGATTTCTAATATTATGGTCCCTTTTAAAAAGTTTAATCACGACAAACCATGAATTCGCAAAATTATTTTTGACTATAGAAATGATAAAACAACCCATGAAGGTCATGAAACATAGTAACAATGATGTGGCATTAGTACCTCTACACTTAACTCATTTCAATGCACAAAAGAGGGGCAATTTAGACATCGTATTTTACATTATAGAGAATATGAATGACAACACTATCTTTTACTTTTTGTACTTTTCAACTACTTTTGCATTTATACTTATTATCCTATAGATTAGATGAAAGTTTGCTATTGCATACCTATAATATTGTCATGGTCCTTAATTTGGAACAAATGAAAGACGTTTTAGTGAATCAATCTACTTATGTTTGGTGAAACTTTTTCATTCTTTTCTTTTACGACAGCACTAAAAATAGGAGTGTCAAAATAAGAATAATGATATATAACTATAAAACTATAAATCATGCAAGTTGTACTTGATTTATTTATTTATTTTGTTTTTCAAAACAACTATACATATTACATTTTATCAATTTTGTGTAAATCAAACACATTCAAAACAACTATGTAGATTATATTTTATCAATTATGTGTAAATCAAACACAACAATGGGTATACATAGTATCGTCTATGGCATTTTGCAAGTTGAGTCCGAGAGATTTAGGCTTTGCTCTTGTGTAATGAGTTCAATATGACCATTTAATACTTAAGTCAGTACAATGTGTAAGGAGGGAGTAAGAATATTCAAATATAGCTTAAGTGCATAAAAAGTCTAAGTAAGTTACCGTTGGATTGCTAGTTGGTATTTATAAAGGAGGATACCCAGAAGTTAAGAGACTAGTGGTAACACTTTTGCATATCTGCATAACCTAGGTAGTAAGAGTGTAGAGTCTAATGTTTGGATTTGTGAGGTCGTAGTTGTTAACTTGGCCTCCATGCTTTATCCTCTGTCCATTAGTTGTTGCAAGCTATTATAATCAAGTAGGATGTTTAATAAGCTTGGGTCGAGATTGGCTATAGAGGCAATAGGGTCGAATATTGGCAAATCAGGCTAGAGCACAAACCAAACAGTTAGCATGGATCTGAGAAGCACAAGTCCAAAATATCCTATTAACACATAATTTCAAAAAAGGAGAGAAAATACATGGAAATCAAATACACATAGTTTCAAGTAGAGAGAAAAAAAAAAAAAGCAATGAGCAAATTAGATAATAGGCGCACACAAATATTATTTTACATAATAAAAAATTTGAAAGAAAAAAAAAAGATTGAATACATACTAACATTAAGTTCTCAATCCTTGAATCACTTTTTCTTTTTTTGGTAAAAACTTGAATACCCTTTCATTTGCATTAGAAAAAGGATGGGTGATACAAAGAAAACCGTGTTTATTCTTTATTATGTAAAATAAAATGTCCAAATTGTCCCTTCTTTAATTTCATTTAAATCTATGCCATGAAATGAGTTAAGTATAGAGACACTAATGCCACATGTTCTTGATTTCTGTCGGTTTTATCATTTCTCTTTTCTACTATCGTAGTCTCCATCCTCTATTTTCGGCCTAATCAATTGGTCCCGTTCTTAATTATTATAGGATTAAAAATTTGAAAAAAGAAAAATCATGATGATTCCAAGAGGTTACTTCACCAAGAGGTTTATTAGTTGGTATATATGTTTATATTTTTAACACATTAGCATTTTTTACCTTTTCCGTCGATAGGAGCCTTTTGCTTATTTTGTGAGTAAAAACATTTGATTTTTATATTAATAAAAATCCACTGGTAAATAATATTGTCAAAAGAGTGTGGCTTATATGGATACATATATATTAACAGAATGTCTATCTATATTAACAGTAATATTTATTTATACTAAGAAAAGACTTTTTGTTGGTATATGTCTCGGACTGTTTGACAATGGAGAAATGTTTATTGGAGGCTATATCAACATGTTTGAGACAATATCATGGTCATTATCTCCACTTTATATGTTTTTATAATTTTGCACTTAAGTTTCAAATTATCAAATTACATACCAATTAAAAATTTAGTTACTATCATTATTACCTAACTATTTTCCACCAACGACCATTAACTTAGTCATCAGAAACCAATAGCATATCAACACTTATAATTTTGATGTGATTGATTTTGCATAGAGTGAGTTTTAATTTTCTACCAACTATCATTACTACCTAAACTTTTAATTGAATGTATAATTTAACAGCTTGAAAGTTTGAGATGTAAAATTACGAAACAAATGAAAAGCTTAAGCAGTCACCACATCATTGTCCCAACATATTTTTAACAATTAGTACTAGCATATGACAATTTTTCTTTGTGAAAATGATACATTGTTCTTCACGTCAACAATGGCAAATATTATAGGATGATAGATTTGAGATGGCGGTAGCATATGTGCACTTTCAACAAATGCATGCTCTTATACTCATGATCAATACACATTAATTCTTCAAAGTACAAACCCTATTGTTTGCACTTCTTTTATATACTTCCTTAGTGGTTTAGCATGTTATATAGCGTTAATAACAATATAATCAAGGTTCTTAATATGAAGACACTAAAAAAGGCGTAGCTGCATTCTTTAGATAACTATATATATATGTCTTTCTACCAAAAAAATGAGTAAATCAAATAATAAGATGTGCCTCAATTTGGATAAAGCATCCCACTATTTTAGTCTTAATTGTTATGTATTGGATATAATTTTCAAGTATATTTGTCAACCTACACATAATAAAATAATAGGAAAAGTACAAATACCTCTCTAAACTTTGATTTTTGCATGGATATATTTCCTAAATTTTCAAATATTACTCATAATTCTCTTGAACTTTGAGAAAAAGGACTATTGGATAGACTTGAAGATTATTATTAGGTGGTACATATACGTTTAGATGTTGACTCATAGCTATTTTTATAAGATTTTCTTATAATCTCATCCTTACCTTTTATATGACTAGTTCAATCTTCTTTTTTACTCTTAATTTATATTCTTTTAAATATGAATTAATGCACTAATTTTAAATTCAAAGGTTTAGATTTAAAAAAATGTAAATCAATAGTGGAATTGAAGATTATATTGGTTTCATCAAGATTAGAGACAAGATTGTAGAAACTCTAGTGTTTATAATACGAAAAATGAACTACTTTTTCTATGGTTAGGTCAAAATTCAAAAACCTTAGAAGAATGAACGTAAAATCAGATAAGTATCTATCCAAAAAGGAAAACCAAAGAAAAGAAGAAGAAAGAGCCTAAAAGAGATCAAAGACTTATATTTTTCTTACTGGTACGTTGTCTTTATATGTTTGTAAACAAAATTTATATTACCAAAGAGATTGGAAAAGATATAGAAGTTCCAATAGAGAGTCTTATAAAAACATATTGACTTAGCAATCTATATGATTAACAAAAAAGATATAGAAGTTACAATAGAGATAGTTCCATGAAGTTTTTAACGAATTTATTAGACTTAATGTATTTTTTTTAGCTCGACTATAAGCTATCTCTCTTAGTTGAGCCATTTCCTTTTATGATACTAAAAGGCCTTATGAATATAATTATTTAAATAAATATAAAACCTTATCAAGAATGATACAAATAAGTATAGATAGATTGAAAAAAATGAAATATGCTTTAACAAATACTATTTAAACTCTTAATGTATATTTTAATATACTATTTAAATGTTGTGGAGACAAATAGGAAGTATTGCCTCCATTATGTACATATTAATATATATAGATATAGACAAATATAGGAGATATGTTTTTTTAAGTCTATTAATATAGAGAGTAAAGTAATAGGAGAGAAAATATCAAAACTATATAATTAGAAATAAGGAATTGAATTATGTTTATTGGCTTAATATAATAGATACATATATACATACATATGTATATATATAACTATAGAGTTCCCAAATTAAAAGTTTGTTGATATTTTAGTTATAAGTTATTATATTTATTTGAAATCTCTATTAATTCTCTCCATACGTAAAGAGGGTAGTTTTGGTAAGTACAAATGAAAACTTTTCCGTCCACCTGTGATCAATTTCTCTCTTTCCTTCCTTTTTTTTTTAACCAATAGAAAGAGTTCCTATAAGTTAAAAAGTGTCTCTAACTTAGAAAGCGTGATTTTATTATAGGGAGCGACTTTCAAAACATTATCACAAGAATAGTTAGCTGGCTAGCTAATGATGGGAAAGCGAATATAACGGAGTCGACACGACAATAACTTAATGTTTTTCGGTCCCGAGATTAATGTTACAGCTTTTAAACTGTCTATCAAGTTGATTGATGAGCGTGCCCAAGAAAATCAACCGCTGTCTCTATCGACGTATTCCCTACGTTGCTAGTTATTAGGTTGAGTTTTTCCTTCATTGGTGGATGTGACTTTTCCCCTGAAGTGTATCTTATTTGAATTTAGATGATAGTGCACCCTTATTGATAGTGTATACAAATTAAAAGGAAATAATTATGTAAAAGAATGAATAATCCTAAAGAAGGGAAAGATGACAAAAAAAAAAGGGGGGGGAAGGGAAACTATGAAAAACGATTGGTAGTTATATAGAAGAGTTATTGTTAGATTAGTAGATGAAAAAAAAAAAAAAGAAATTGCGACTAGCAAAGTGTATTTCCCAATAATTAAATGTTAAGAGCAATTTTCAAGAAATTCTTAATCTTGGACCTTAACTGGGATTTAGGCCCAACCAATTTATTTATGTGTAACAATGAGCCATTCATTGAAAAATCATTACAAAACAACATAATTTTACGGCATCATGTTCCATATATAATATAAGTGGTGATTTAAACATTATCAAATATATAATGAAGCACCTCTTTCTATTAACGGTAGAATGATGAACTTAAAATCGTTTATATTTATGTTAAAAGTTGATCAATTCAAGTAATTTATGTTTCTCCTACGTTTAAATCAAAATTTAATTAATTCCTTTATTTTTTCCAAGTGAGCCATAATCTTTATATTTATTATATTTTGTATCAACTACATCTCCCCCTTTCACTACTTCCTATGATATATGAATATATTTACATGCAATGCTATATAACTATCAAAAACTTAAATAGTCCACTTAAATTGTAGAGGAATTTAACTGAAACTTGCATAAAGAAAAAAGAATTTAAATTATTAACTTAAAATGTATAAGACTTTATTAAGTTTATCACAAATATCAAGACTTCTCATACAATTTTTAAAAGGTTCAATCATGAGAAGCCACTATATTTTCTACTACGTTGCAGTTTCGTCCTCCATTTTCGGTCCAATCAATTGGTCCATTATTGCTAGTGGGGGAAAAAGTAAATTAAAAAAAAAAAACAAATGGAAGATCTAAGTGGTTACTTGCTATACGTAGAATTCATGCTCAGCATTAGCAGACTCTGATAATGTTTTGTTGTTTAGATAATTCCGAGGCACATTTGTTGAAATCTTCAACAGTAAAATTATTCGCTTTTATGTTTCATATGTTTATGAGAGATCTTTCAGTATAAAATAAATCATATTTGATAATTTTAATGCTCTGAATAAAATGATCCAAGTCTTATGTATTTATACTCATTCGTCCTAATGAAGGCAACCCTATTATCAATTCGCCTCCATAAGGTATATCTGTCGATTTATCCAGACGACTTACGTTACATGAAGGCATTCGCAAATGAAAAAGGAAGAATCTTAGAGAAGTATATATCATCATGGTTGAAGCATTAAACTCATATTATCACGGTGGACTTCGGTTTATCCTCAAAATCAAACCATAAAGCACAATTTCATTTTTTCTTATTTTGAATCCAATTTTATGGTTCAGTTTAGTAATCTTTTGACGTTTCAATTTAATTTTATTATTAATAAAACTTTAGATTTAACTCATATGTGAAATTATCTCACTTTGAAATCATAATAAAATTAAATGAACATGAAAACGTACTTGAATTCATTAAAATAAATCAAGATCTAAGTCTTTTACAGGCTATTGATCCTCTGAGTCTTACTTCATATACCCTTACAAAGAAATTCTCTTAATCCCTAAAGAGGCTATGCTTTCTGACTTTATTTGTTTAGTTATGTGTTGCATAAATGGATCGCCCAATATGGTGTACTGGTAACATTGACTTTGGAACCATAACTCTAACAATAGCTGTGAGATATTTCATCTTTTCTTTTTTAGCCATCACAAAAGAAGAAACTGCACTTATAGGTTTCCATTCGTTGTATTACTCACACTTTATTAGATGCTTAATGCCCCAAAATCATATTCCATATTTGATCACTCTAAGTTAGGCCTAACTTATATATGATATCCTATGATATTGTAAATTATTTTATTATATGTAGGTCCATAAATATAGTTGAGAATTGTATCCAACGTTATCCCACTTGGACCATAGATATTACAATTATACATCATGATATAATCGTAGGAGCTCGAAATTTGCTATTATTGTCAAAATCATCTCTAACAAGTCTCTTGCATCAATATAAGATCAAACCGGCTTTCGTCATATCCAGCGTAACTAAATCCATTAATAATTACATGCATCAACATAACTAGCGGCATGGATCAAGTGATGATATTCAGCATAGAAATTACACATAATGTGGTACTAATGTGTCTATTTCTACTCCGTTATACTTTATTCCACAGTGAAATAAAATCAAAACATGTTCATATTGGAAATAAACCATAACCATAGCGTATCCTAAACTAGAAAATGTGTTTGTAAATAAAAAGAACATTCTAAATATGAACTCTCATTGAAACAATATATCATGAAGAGATATCGTACTCATACAAGTAGAGTGCACATGAAAGACTTTGGATCATAATCTCCAAATCTGTCACCATGGAATTTATTCGCTCTATAAGCACCTAAGTACTACTCTATATGCTTTCTTTAACAACTAAGAACTTGATGTCTATGTAATTTGATTTTAATAAGTTACATTTATTATTACAATATAGTAATATTGATTTATTGTCATAAAAAAAAAAAACTTAAGTAGTCTTTTAATCAATTTGCACTTAGTGACAAAGTTCCTTAACCATACTCAACAATTGAATTTCGTCTCTTATACATGCATATAAGCTCCATTGATATGGTGGATGAAGCTATGGATATATGCTTATCATTTTTTAAGGATGTAACTCCTCTAGCTAACAAATAGCCTAATACAAACTCTCTATTGTCTTGGCAACTAGCAAAATTGAAATCAAAATACCTAACGATTTGCAGTCAACCTAATTTCCTATTTGTGAGCAAGTAATCTTTTATTCTTTCTACATATCACATAACTTATTTAGCTTATTTTCAATGACCATTCTTACATTATATAAGTACCTACTTAGAATTCTAATGATGTATAGTCGCCTTCTCTTCCTAACCAATATGTGTACTCAACATTAAATGCCATTTGATGTGCATAATACAAATTGAATTATGCTCCATAATGCACATAAGACATCGAATTTCAAACTTTATGGGTGACAACCAAGCTCTATAGCCTAGTTAGTATAAATACTATTCTCTTACGGTGATCAAATAGGTTTGAATCCTCCCATTTTCCATTAGTTGTGTAATATACCTAACTGGTAAAAAGAAGAAATGAAAAATTAATGGGTGATAGTTGTTAGAAAAAGTGCAATCAACGCATGAAAGTGCAAATGGCAAGGTTTACCCATGTACTTAGCCTAGGGGCAAAGCAAAAATCTTGCTTCGTAGACTTTTATAAAGAACTCTCCATAGATGCTTTACTACTTTTGCTTAGAATCAAACTGATGAAATGTCATTGTGTGCCTTTAGGCATTGTGTAGATGCCTCAAACTCCAAAAGGTGAGTCAACTAAACACTAGGTTGGCTTCTATCTCTTTGGTTGAGCATTTGAACCACTGTACTTGGTACAGTTCTTGCTCAGATGCTTAAAGGCTTAGTAATAGAAACCTCTCTTTACCAACTCGTTGTCAACAAGTGTGGGGATCAAGTGATAATGGTTTATTATGTCCATTGGGTCTCCAAGCCTAAGTCTAGCCCTATTGAGGATTCTTAAGTAAAGCAACAAGAATAATTTCTCTTAAGGATTAGGGAATTCTCTTTATAAGGATGTGCAATGCAAGACTAAAAGGTTGAGAATCAATAAAGGATTTGGATCTTACTATCCTCTATGAATTAAGTTACAGTTCCGATTTGGTTTAATATTATTATGTTTTTATGGTGCCTTAATTTCCCTAATATTTTGTGATTTTCCTTTGTTGTCCATTGCACATTAAGTAATACTTATTATGGCATCTCCCTGATCATGATCATTACGGTATGTTTACTTCATGGAATTGGAATTCTATTCCCTCTTTATTCTGCCATCACTATGTTCACTTAGTTTTTTGTTGCGGAATCACAATTTCATAGGGATTCCTATTACTATTACTTGAAATCAAGTAATAGGAATTCTTTAATTTAATTAAGGAATTACAATTTTTCACTATTACCACTACCACTATCATTACCACCGCTACCGCAACCGCAACCGCCACCGCCACTACTAATCACTGTAGCCACCTCCATTACTACTATCGCCACTACAACTGCCAACCATTATTACCAATCACTACCACCACCTATTATTTTAGGATTAGTTGAGAAATAAAACATATCGAGGATAATTTAATTATTAAAATTATATTACATATCTATTCTTAAATTGCTTATAAATCCAACTAAATAAAATAATATATATTACACCCTTATTTAATTCCTTATGGAATTCCAATTCCAATTCCATTCTCTCTCATTCTGTTCCACAAAGTAAATGTGTCGTTAGAGTAGTCTTGCTCACTAGGTTAAATCGATTTGGAACCGTTGATTCATAAGCTGGATGAAGGTTGAACCATGACTGACTCAATGAATTGGCTTTTTTATTTTAATATTTAATTTTTTAATTAATTTTATTATTTTCTATTTGTTATTAATTTCCAACTTCATCCGATTTTAACTTTTGTGTATTTTTTCCCTAAACATGACCTCCTTTCTCTCTCTTTTTTTTTTTAAATCGTATTAATTTATTAATAATTTCTAATTTTTTATTAATTTCCGATTTAATGTGGTTTCAACTTTTTTATTTTTTTCCCCTCAAATTTTATCATTTTCCCATATTTAAATCTTTAACATTTGATAAATTTTTACAAAAAGAATTTATATTAATTTAAATTAAATTTTCCATCTACCCTTAATACATAATTAATTTATGATTAGTCTTCTATCATTAGTTTGATCCTTCACCATCACAAAAAAAGTAGCTTTGATATACCATAACTTAATGAATATTATTCAATTATTTTTTTTTTATTTAATGGACTCCCTTCTCTCTCTGTATCTTTTTTTTTAAGAGGATAAATCGGTTAGATAAACTCACCGGTTCAATGCGAGTCAACTCATCGGTTCATAGCTCATCGGTTCAAGGGATGGTTCAAGCCCGACCATTTTCAGGTGAGGCTAGTTTACGGTTTGAAACCAATCCTTATATTGGTCTATATTAGAGTCAAACCAAAAAGTTAAAATTTGATTAACCGAAGCATGTTTTTCAATGGAAATCCTTAATGGATTTCTATTGGCAATATTCTTTCCGCTAGACCAAAATAATTGAACTAAGTTCCAAAGCCGCACACCATGCATGTGGTTTGAGTTTGAATCTGATTGAAGTTTATTGTATGTTGAGTATATATGATTTTAAGGGTAAACCCTCAAAAAAACTCTTCTAATTTGATTTCCTCTAAGGATTCCATGCGCGACTATACTTAATACTTAAACTATGTTTACTTATTTTTACAATCAAGTTTATAATTATCATTTAAAATGACATTTTTTTTTCGTTTTTTTTTATTCACCTAAGAAAAAAGCTTATCGTACACTTTTTTTAATGATGTTCTTTATCAAAACCATACTACCGAAATGGCGTACTGCATTTTCTATAGTTAGATCGGAATTCAAAGATTGCAAATAAGCGGATAAATGTACCAAAGTCGAGAACGAAGGATCTGTAGCGCCCCAAAAGAACGAGCCAAAAAGAGTTTCACAACTTATATTTCCCTTACCCATATTTTATGCTAATATGTAGTGTCTTATATCTTTACTATAGTCAATTTATATAATTAAGAAAAGAAAAAGATATTCAAGTTACAATAACTAAAATAGTCGGATGATAGTTAGAATAGATAAGGTTATGAAAGTTATTTAGTGCAGCTCTATAAAAACATGATTCCTTGATAAATTATAACTATCGAATGTGTTTACTTAATTATATAGCCTTTTAAGCAACTATTATAATGCGAGTGTGATGTTCGCTGATGTATATTACACATTTAGTGTTGATATTAAGCCAAGATATAATGCTTCGGCTATCTTTTTTTTTTTTTTAATCTATTATTTTTTAAAAATTTCCATATCTACGAAAACATAACAATAATACTTGGAAAAGAGTTTTGCTACACCTGCCGAAGATGATGATGATGATTATTTCAACAGGCACAAGTTCATTCGTTGCAAATCTTTGTTAAAAAACCCGTAGACTTTTAGTACTTTTCTTTCCATTCTAAGCAACACGAGGAGCCTAAAGTCCTAAGCCATATGTCTATGGCCAAAAGAAGAAAACACAAACAACCGTCTGACGACATCACATGGCATGGCGGTGTCTGATGTACGTGTTTTAGCCCTTATTGTATAGACCTATGCTATGCCTACCAACATCATCAAATAATAGCAGCTAGCTAGGCAATACCCGATTGGTATATGGTAACGTCAATTCTACGGATGGAAAGCAATTGAAGAGAAAGATGGTCATATATATTCTTTTCTGTATTATGAAAGTATCCTTTGAATAATCTCTCTCAATCTAAAGAGAATAATGGTTTCGTGGGCTTAGAAGGTAAACTTTTCCGATTAAATCCGATACTTCTTTTTTTCCTTCCTTCCTTCTCACAAACCAGACAGAGTTCCTATAATTTAAAAGTCTCTATAATTTAGAAAGGTGTTACTCTGTAATTTAGAAACGTATTATCATACAAAGTTTTCAACATTATCACAATAATGGTTAACCAGCTAATGATGAGAAAGTAAATTTTACGGAGTCGACACGATGGTGTCTCAGGGTTTCTCAATCCATAAATCAATGATACAACCTTCAAACCGATCTACAAAGTTGATTGATGGACTAGCTAAAAAATCTAATATCTACCTCTATGAAAGTATTCACTATTCGAGGCTTCCTTAGTTTATGGATGTGCATGTGGCTTATTTTTTTTTTTTATAGGGAGTATCTTATTTGATTTTAAATGATATCGGTGTGTAGAAAGTAAAAGAAATAATTATGTAAAAAGTCTAACATATTTAATAATAAAAAAAAGGAATCATTAACAAGGAAAAATTACAAAAGAAAAGAGAAAATCTATAAAAGATGATTGGTAGTTATATAGAAGGATTATTTTAATAAAATTGAGGGTTACACCAGAAGTTTGTGCTTTATTATTATAGTTAGATTGCTAGATGCCAACAATGAGAAAAGGCAACTAGCAATGTGCACTTCTAGATAATTAATTGTTAAAAGCATTTTTCGAGGAATTCTTCGATTTTGGGTCCTAACTTTGATTTATGCCAAACCAATTTATTTACATGGAATCATGAGCTATTAGTTGAAAAATCCTTTATAAAACTACATAATTTTATAGTTACGTTCCAGACATAAGATACATGGTGAAAACATTATCAAAGATGTAACAAAATATGTCTTACTTTTAAAAGTAGAAAAAATAATTAATTACTTTATTATTGTATATATATGATGAAGATTATTATAACCTAATAACATCTCTATTAGACCGAGTTTAAATCCCTCATGTCTTAAGTTGTAATAAAATTGGTTAAAAAAAATTTGCTATCCTTATAACTCTCCTTGCCAACCCCAACCAACTACCAACGGTAGTGAAGGGCAAGCAGTGATGATCTACTATGTCCACGGGCCTCCAAGTCTAAGTCCAATCCATTGAGGGTGAGGGTACTTGAATAGAGCAACAAAAGTAATACTTCTCCTCGGGATTAGGGAATTTTCTCTCTAAGGGTATGAGACACAAGGCTTAGAAGATCCACACCTCATGAAGGATCCGAATCTTGCTAATCTCCATGAGTTTGGGTACACTTCTGATTTCGTTTACTATTATATTATGGTGCCATAATTATACATATAAGATCTTGGCATGTTTATAAAAATAAGATTTCTATTTTTATTTTTTCTAACATTATGTGTTTTTCCCTTGCAGTTTATTCCTTGATGGATTGCGACTAATATTTACTTTGTTGTTTCTCCTTTTTAAGCACCCATAACAATTGTACTTGGAGGCGAAGAGTGATGCTATGCGTGCCGATGGTAATGATTTCAATCATTCGATGCAAAACTTCTGAAAAAAAGGGGTAGTAGACGTCAGTACTCTACTTTCCACTCTAGGCAGCACGAGTAACCTAAAGCCCTAAGCCATATATGTCTATGGCCAAAAGAAGGAAACACAAACAACGTCGACGATATCACATGGCCATGTTGGTGATAATCCTACATTCTCGTCTTCAAATTACGTAGTTTAGTCCTTCCTGTATATGTAGACCTTTCAAAATTATCATAGTAGCAGCTAGCTAGCTAGCAAGCAAATACCTCATTATTATGTTGTATCTGTAACATCAATTGTAGGTGTTTTAGTCTAATAATCTTGTTTGAAATTTCTCTTAATCCTCTCTCAATTTAAAGAGAATGGTCTTCGGGAGACGGAACGAAAACTTGCCTATCTAAATCTGACCCTTCTCGTTTTCCTTTCTTCTTAAAACAAAGAAAGAGTTCCTATAATTTAGAAATGTATTATCATACAGAATTTTCAACATTATCGTAATAACAGCTACCTAACTAATGATGAGAAAGTAAATTTTACAGAGTTGATACCACAATATATAGCTCAATATTTCTCGATCCAAATATCAGTATTACGAGTTTCAAAACTGTCTACGAAGTTGATTGATTGATATGCTGAATAATCTAATGTCTCCTTCTGTCAAGGTGTTCTCTATTTTAGGCCTCCTTAGTTTAGGATAAGCATGTGACATATTCTTTAAGTGTATCTCATTTGATTTTAGATGATAAGTAAAATAAATAATTATGTAAAAGTCTAACATATTTAATAAAAAAAAAAGTATAAACATAAAGAAGGAAAATCACAAGAGAGAAAAGGAAATGTATATAATGTGATTGGCAGTTACATAGAGGACTATTTTAATAAAATCAAGTGATACAAGAAGTTCCTACCTTATTATTATAGTTAGATTAATAGATGCCAATAATAATGAGAAAAGGCGACTGGTAATGTGTACTTCCGAATAATTAATTGTTAAAAGCAAATTTCAGGAAATTCTTTGGTGTAAGTATCGTAAATTTGATTTATGCCCAACCAATTTATTTACATGGAACCCATGAGCCATTAGTTGAAAAATCCTTTATAAAACTACATAACTTTATCGTCACGTTCCATCCATAAAATACGTACGTGGTGAAAATATTGTCAATGGTATAACAAGACACCTCTTTAAAGAGTGGAAAAAGGCAATTAAAGTTTTTATGTTTATATCAAACGTCAATCGATTCCTTCACGTTTTGACCGTGTCATCTAACCTAAGTTTATACCATAATTTAATCAAATCCTTTTTACATTTTAAGTGAGTTATATCCATTATGTTTGTCATTTTGTATAAGTAAAGTCTCTTTTTCGGTACTTCTTATGATGTAATATATGGACATATTTACACCGTGTGTTAATATAAATATCAAGAATTTAAATGACCCACTTAATTAATTAATATAAATATAAACAACTTAAATGACCCACTTAAATAAATAACTATGGAAGTCACTTATGTTCTCATTGCTTTCAAAGATATTTATAATAATACGAGGAGGTCTTTTGTTATTTAATTTCAAGTTGATTATGTTGATATGAATGGGAAAAAAAAAAAAGGAAAAGGAAAAAACTCATTTTGAGTGTGTAATTTAGCCACTACGTTTGAGATGATTATGGATTTATGCGGGAGCCCTTTACTTGCTCTTTAATTACAACCATCATGGGCTACCCCACATGGGATTGGGATTTAAAATCGTTGTTTGAATTACTTTGGGTTGGATGAAAATTTGGATTGTGTGGAGCCATTTGTCGTTTAAGATACATGTTTTATGTTGATTTAATTGTTAATGGATGGATTTAATCCAATTACAGCTTTGACGGTGTAATTTTATATTTATTTTTTCTTTTTTAAGTAACATATAACCTCTATTTTTATTTTTTATTGACTCTATTTCGACCCCCAATCAAACCCGGTTCACCCCCTTGACTTTCAACCCCCTCACATGTTCAGGCCAAGCCTCCGAATCGGGTCTCATAATATGTTGCTCCTTGAGAGTGATCTCGTTTATTTGTATGCGTAAAACAAAAGAGACATCCTGGAATCTTTCATTTATTCAAATTTCTTGGTGAGAAATTTCTTGGTCTCATACAACAGGTATATATTGTTAATGATGAGCTTGTGTCCCTCCACATTAACCTTTTAGTCCTCTTAGTTTTAAATATCCATTTACAACCTATCAATTTTGCATCTATAGGCAATAGGACAAGATCCAAAAACACCGTTGTCTTATATGGACTTCATACATTCATAGCACTAATCCACTTTTTGAGAGTTAGAACTTCCAATGGCTTTATGGAAGTTGATTGGATAATCTTCCACCATTTTAATACCACCCTCATGTTCTTGAAGAAAGATAACATAATCATTTAAAATTGCACGATTTTCTTTCTCTAGTGGATCTCCTTGGTGGAACTGTGAAGAGGTTGTTGAGTTTGTTCTTTTAGAAGATCTTATGGGTTTTTAGCATAAGTTATTGGACATTGTCTTGATCCAGATTTGCTTCTTAAATAATTTGAAGTAGGAACATAGGAAGAGAAATGAATTCCTCTTTAAAGACAAGATACTTAATCTTTATCTCCTCTTATAAACTCAACATCCTTAATGAATTAGGTATATGGAAGTAATTTTGGGTGATATCATGAAAAGATGTGCCTATTATTTCTTGATAAATTATATTTTTTATATATATTTACATATTATTTACCATTTTTAAGCACCAACAATATAGATGTAGTATCCCCCTAATATATATGGATTCTTGATATCTAAAGCAAAGATGTATTGCTTTGGCTTATTAGATTTTGTAGTTCAGAAAACACAACGGATTTTTAGACTTAGCTTTTCAAAATTTACCATAGTATCTATGCATGACATGTATAATGTTACAAGAAATTAGTTAGAGTAAAAATGTATTTTTCTTTTAATGCAAAACCTTCTCCTTTTAGAGATGGAATTCAAGTGAGATCTAAGAATCATATAATCTCTTCTAAAATAATGGAATTTTGTTTGCCACAAGAACACCAAATGCTATCTCTCCCATGGTATCTATAAATACAGCAATTTAAAGAGATTCTAGTCCTTATACTGTTGGGTGACTTCGATTATAATAATAATTAAAAAAATGGTGAATAGAAGAAATGCATAGCTCGTACATTTTCCATTCTCTTATCTCTCGTATACATATGGATGGGAGACATCTTTCTTATCAAGAGTAAGATAAAATTTGATAATCAAATCTTTTCAAATGTGTAAGCATATCGTATTAGAAGATAGTATTTAAATGACATCAACATTTACGTAAGAGTTAAATCTTCTTTAAACTATTCAACTATTTGAGGGAAAAAAAATTAATTATCTAATTAAATTTTAGAACCGAAATAAGTAATGACATAATTTAGTAACCATTAAAAATTTTAGTCAATTAAATTCGATTTTATTATGTTACTCATGCTATTTTATGTAACTTTCTAGGTTTATGTGCATAAGAGAAATGTCTTTTGAGTTTTAACAAACTGATTATTTAGCAATAGTTATTGGTCATCTAATTAATAGAAAAGGTTGTGAAACTTATGCATTACGAATGGATTATTATATAATTAAATCTCTTTATTAAATGATATTTAGATAAAAATATTGTATGCTAATTATTTGACATGTTTTTCGAGATAACTTAAACTTAATAAATTTTATCGAGGTCAATGGCTTAGAAGTCACTTTTATCCCAACTAAGCGACTATGGATACTGTTTCTTTAATCCAAAATTATATTTTTTATCTTGACTTATCATTATTCTCTATTTTTCATAATTTACCTAATAACCATATTAATAATAGACTCAAATGTGTATAGTAGCATCAAAATTCAATATTCTACATATAGAATATATGAAAACTTAATTTAATGATTATTTATATGCTCGTCTATATAGAGGAAGAAGAAATAATATTTATATATGGTATCTTACAGTAGGTAGTACCCAATACAATCACTTAACTTTGGTATCCATTTCTATAGCTTGGATATCTTTCTCTTAATCTAATGAAAATAACCATAATTATATAATTTGTTGATCCAATTATTTCAATAATATATTTATATCATTACTCAAAAATTACTCAATCTATTTAAGAAACTTTAGTATAAAATATAAACAAAAAAAAATGTATATATATATATATATATAATTGACAATTGGTTTTTCTTAATAATATTCATAATTAAATATATTAGATTGTATCATGACACATCGTACACAAATTAGAATACGACTATGTTAATTTCTTGTGTAAATTCTACAGCGTCAACAGGCACAACTCAATTACGATGCAAAACTTCGGAACAACCTGTAGATTTATTAGCATCTTCCTCTGTTCGATTCCGTTCCGGGCAATTCAAGTAGCCGATGTTCCTAACCATATTATGCCGATGGCCAAAGGGAGGACAAAAACAGAGCAAACGATGTCCACGACATCCCAATGTCACGTTGGTTTCTGACGATAATTCCACGTCGTAGTCTTCAAATTACGTGTTTTAGCTTTTATAGCATAGACCTTCCAGCGTTATCACAACTGCAGCTAACTAGCCGGTCAAGGACCCTACTGGTGTATGTATGGTGGCGACAATTCTATGGAGAGAAGAAAGTCCAGAGAAAGTTAGGTAACATATTCTTTCCTATCTTACCAAAGTGCTATACAATTTCCTCTAATTTAAAAGTAAGCTCTTATTTCTTATTTTAGGAGCAAAATAGTAATGTTATTTAAAATCCCCCCGAATTCTCTTCTCGTTCAAAGAGAATGGTTTTTGTGAATCTAAAAGAAAATTTTTCATCGCAAATGCGATTCTTCTCCTTTCCCTTCCTTCTCTCAACATGGAAAATGTCCCCATAACAACATGTTATGAAATTGATTGGTGGACGTGCTAATAAAACTAATGTTTTTCTTTGGAGCTAACCCTCCACATACCTAATTATCAGTCTGAAGCCTCGTTCCTTGACTGTATCTTTTGACTGTACTTGATCACTCACGTTATCATGGTGTTTAAAAATTAAAAGAAATGACTATATAAATATATGACATATTCAAGATCAAATAATCAGAATCACAAAAAAGAAAAGCAAGATGTATAAAAGACGATTGATAGTTATATAAAATAGTTATCTTAATAAAATTAAGTGTTCCATCTAGTATTTTCATATTTGCTCAAGGTGATCAACCCAAACATATAAGAGAATTAAGAATTAAAAGAATGAATCGGATATAAATAAGGGTTAAATCATGTTGAATCGGACCGATTTCATGATCAGATCAGATTCAACCAAGTTAGATTGTATAGGTCAACCGGATTTGATAATACTATACATCAAATGGAAAGTTCCTACCTTATTAATATGATTAGATTAGTAGATGAGAACCATGATAAAAAGGGACTTGTAATGTGTACTTCCAAAAATTGCTAAGAGCAAATACGGGGAAATTCTCAAGTTTAAGTCCTAGCTTTAATTTATGCCTAACCAATCAATTCACAGTGGATCCTCACCAACTACCAATAGATCTTACTTATAATTAGCCCACAGAAGCATTGCATTCAAATGTGCCATCATGTTATTCGTTAATCCTTTATAGAATGACTTAACATTGTCAAAAATATAATAAACACCTCTTATTTTTAAAAAGAAAAGGGAAAATTACATTTTTAATTCTTGAACTTTGTCATTTTTTATAAATGAGTCCTTAAACTTTTATTTTTTCTATTTCAATCTTTAAACTTTTCAAAAGTTTGCAAAAGAGTCCTTTGCTAGTGAATTATCAATTTTTCTGTTAATAAATAACTTTTTTGTAAACTTTTAAAAAATTTGAGGATTGAAATAAAAAAATAAAAATTTAAAGACTCAATAAAAAAAGTAGCAAATTTGAGAAATAAAAGTGTAATTTTCCATTCTTTTTCATGATTTTTAATTTTTATAACAAAAAACATGGGTTACAACTTAATGAATGAAAACAACTAATTGTATTATTGGATAAAATATTAATAAAAAATTATTTATCTTATTATAAATATAATCATTATTTATATTTTTCAATTTCCAAATGGATAGTAATATATTGACTAATTTTGCATAATATCATTAAATTAAATATAATAATTAATTGTGATCATTATTGTTTATTTAATTTAGTTATTAAAATAAGTTGTACAATTACTTTATTAATACTAATATTTTAAAGAGATTAACTAAATTCAAATCTCTTCACCCTTAAATTGTTATAATATGTAATGTGGTTGGCTGAGAAAAAAAAACTATTATTATATGTGTCAAGCTTGATTTTTTCTAATTTTTATAATTTTCCTTAACTCAATTAGTATTAAACCCTAACTCATATAATATTAATCATCGATTAGAAGTTAAGAAAAACTCGGTTTTTTAATGCATTTTGAAAATGTTTTAGAGTCTACCACTTAACTAAAGTCGGGAAAAAAAGGATTAAGTTAAATGGATTGGATAAACCGATTTAACTTAGAGTGAACTGATTTAACATAGCTACTAGTCCAATTCAAAAACCAATTTTTAAAAAAAGGTTTGAAAACAAAAAATTTTAGACTTAAGGACTGTCTTTTAGACCCTTACGGATACCATTATTAATTTTCCAAATTTAGATTTATTTTTCAAAATATCCTTATAATTCGAGATTACAGTTACAATAACAATAAACCATATCATGTGCAACTAAGTTAATTAAATTGAATAAATATTTACAAAAGGATGGAAAAAGAAAGTTTTTCATATTTTAAGTTGCTTCATATTTGTGTATGAGTATTTACATACTCGTTATTCGGAATCAAACTTTAGTAGTTCATTCCGAAAAAGTTTAAGCAAGTTGATTAATTTTACTTTAAGAAAATGGTCGAGTTTAAGTTTTTTTATTTGATTCAGTTTATTTAAGGAAGATTTTTAAAGAAGGTCTTAAATTGGGTTTTATTTATAAAAAGTTCTAAGAAAAGGTTTTAATTTGGAAAAAGGATTGGTTATTTTTATTTATTTTGGAAAATTAATTTTCTAAGTGGTAACATGATTTTTATTTTCTAATCTACTTATTTTATTATTTTTCATTTTATTTTTTTTCCTATTTGTTTTATTTACTCATTATTAATTTCACTATGAAGCATAAAACAAAAACTAAACTTTTTCGCTTCCCTTTTTCTTTTTTTCTTCTCTTTTTTTTTTAGTTACAATTATAATGCGAAAATAAATAAATAAAAGCAACAACACAAAAAAAAAAAAAGAAAATAAATTACAAAACAACTAAAAGAAAAATGGGCCGAACTTTGGAACTTTGGGCATGGGTCGGAGCTAAGCAGCGAGTCGAGTCTAGAGCACAAATCCAGGTTGCTTATAGGTCATGGATCAAGATGTAGCAACAGTCAAACATGACAATTCTAATCAATTCAAGCACCGAATTAAGTGGGAAAAGTGATTTTTTTGGGTATTCTATTAGGGAATGGAGGGTAGTTTTGTTGCCGAGGCAAGTGGAGATGGATTTAGTAATGGTTGAGGTTGGGGTAGTGGCGATTGGTTTATTGTAGTGTGTACGCTAGTTCAATCGTGTGTCGATAATGAGATGGTTGCTAATTGTGTTTGGGCAAAGGTGATAAGGGCATGTGATGGATGCGAGTGTGGTTAGATGCTGTGGAGGAACACAATTAGGATATTGGTGGTTGGAGTGCGAGCTTGTGTAAGTAAGAGGGGTACCGAGTTAATAATTGGGTGATGGTGGTTTGGTGTGAGGTTAGGTCGAGATGGAGGTGGAATCTGTGTTAAGAGAGAGTTGAGGATTAATGTTAATTGGAAAGGTTAGGGTCACAAGTTTAGTATGGTCAATTTTGAGCTGTTGTATGGTTTTGTGCATGTAAGGATTGAAAGAGAGGGAGAGCTAATTCCCCAATTCTGTATGTGTGTGTTTTTGGATTGGGGAGATGGTTGTAAGAGGGGGATGTGTGTTGTGCCGTTCATAGGGGTTGGATTGGGTTGTGGTTAGATTGTAGATGTTCTGGTGAGAGAGAGAGAGAGATTAGGGATGGGTATGCTACCTGTATTGTCTATAGGGGTATGTGTATCTGCTATTATGTTGTGAAAATCCCCCGTGTCCTGTCACCATGTGTACTGTATTTGAATTTAGAAAAAGAAATTGGATTCAATACTCATCCTCAATTTTGTTTTTTTTTTCCTTTTTTTCAATCCAATTTTAATGAGAATAAATGAGAGTAATGAAGTTGTTATTGGACTCAAATTGTAGTATTTTGTGGCTATTTTGCAATTTCACCATTAATTTGGGGAAATTGTTGCAATAAAGGGCTTGAAATTAATGTTGAAGTTGATTGACCAAGAAGGAAACACGTAGTACTCTTAGAGAAAATGAAGTAAAGGAAGAGAAAGGGGAAGAAAGTAGCATTGACGTGGCACCATGTCAGCTAAGCGAACAAATGGTGTTATGCCATGTGTCAACATGGCCAAATCAAGACAAATGGCGCACATGTCTTAGGGTTATTGATGTGGCACTATATGGCACCACCTTAACTCATGAATCTAACCCGATCTACCACATGTCAACATGCCTACACGTGGCCCAGTAACATGCCTACACGTGGTGACTCTAGTTCTTAGAAAAACAAAAGGCAATTTTTGCCTTTGATAAAATTTAAACCCAAGATCTTCAAGCTGCACCCAATATCATATCAAAGTATTTTACCGTTAGTTTATACCTTGTTTATATGTACAATCAAATTGCATGTATAAACAAGATCTATTTGCACTAGATTTGAATTTAAACACAAGCCCAATGCTCATCTCCTAATTATTATATAAATTAAAAATTATATTCTATTAAACTATTTAAAAAAATTATTATTTATCCTTATTTTCTAAATTTCCTAAATTTTCAAAATTTCCATTTTTTGTGATTTTTTTCTAAATTTCTTATTTTTTGTATTTTTTTCTAAATTTTCCTTTTTTTGTAGTTTTTAAAATTTTCTTTTCTTTTTATGCTTTTTTTTTATTTAGAACCCTTTATACTATTCTAAAAATTTTGAAAAAATAAAAAAGGGTAAAAATGGGGTATCTATAATATATAAATTTGAAAAGATATAAGATTAAACGTGATTTGATTATACTAAGAATACTAAATCAGATAATTGATTATTTGAGATATTTGTGAACCAAAATGGAAAAAATACATTAAAAGTGTGGGTGAATAGATGCAAGGTGAGTAGGATATGAGACTTTACTCGTACCCTATTGATACAAGTTCTAAGTTTCAAGTTTCAAGTTTCAAGTTTTTGTACCTGAAACTTACCCTATAGTACATTGAAATAATCATGTATCATGTATTTTATAAATTTTATAGAGTAATGGGTACCTTGTGGAATTTGTATTTTTTTTCTTTTATCTTCTTTTAAAACTTTTTGTTAGATGCATAATTAATATCAAATAATAACTATACTATTGCTAGATCGTTGATAATATTTTATATAAATTATAATGTATTTTAAATTGAAACAATATAAACTTTGGTATATAAAATATAGAACATTTTTATAGTTTAAAATGTTCAAAGTTTCGGTTGGGTCAAACCGTTTTTTTTTTTGTTTTTTTTTTTATTTTCAAATCACAAAATAAAATTTTTATCAAATCATGAGATTATTATACATAGAATATAAAAACCATAAGTGAGTAATTTTAATATGATAAATTGGATAATAAATTAAGAACCGAGATATTTTTAAACATTACTGGATTAGAGTTAGAAAAAGAAGAAGGATGGGGAAAAAAAAAAGTAAGTAAAAGAAGATAGAGGTTTTTACTTAAAGAAGAAGAAGAGGAGAGAGGAACTAAATAATAGATACAAGTAGTGCATAGTAGTTTATTATGAGCTGAGTTGTTCTTTTTATTTTATTTATGAGTTGAAAAAATAAGTATCAGTTCTTTTGTTTCTTAATATTATTTAATTATTAGTATAAGGTGAGTGAAGGTATCATAGAATACGTACCCTATATATTTTGAAAAATAAGTTTCAAGGTAAGATATGATATCTCGTATTCATATCTATACCTTACCCTATGGTAGTAGATTTCAGAAAAGTATTATGCGGAATCTACCTTATGACCTTTATTACTTATCCGGTGGAGTTGGATTCGGGTAAGCACTCTATACGATAGGGTCATTCACTTTCCCTTAATTAAAAGGACCAAAATTTTTTTTCTTACTTTTTCGTTTTAGGATTTCATGTTTTCATTTATTTTTCTCTATTTTAAGATTTAAGTTCTTAAAAATGAGCAACACTAGCATTTCATTTTTATGTTTTATAAGTATCATTAAAAACCATGTTATGAAAGAGTGAATATGTATATATATAAACATACATATAAGCATAGGTTATAAATTAAATAAAAAAGTACATAGTTCCTAAAAGGAATAAAAAGGGGAGGGGGAAATTACACTTTATACTTTTAGTTATCAAATTTTATTACTTTTTTAATTGAGTTCTCAAACTTTTATTATTTCTATTTTAATTCTCAAACTTTTCAAAAATTTATAAAAAAGTTATTTGCTAATGGTTTACTAACAAAGGATTCTTTTACAAACTTTTGAAAAGTTTAAAGACTAAAATTAAAAAAAAAAAGTTCGAGAGCTCAATTAAAAAAAATGGTAAAGTTTGAGAATTAAAAGTGTAATTTTTCCAAAAAAAAAAAGAATACACCTAATGTTTATGGAAAGGCAATCTATTCTTTTATGTTTTGATACAATTATTTTATTCTTTACATTTGTACTAAAATTAATCAAATTATTTATATTTTAAATGAGTCATTTAAATTCTTTTATGTTTTTCTTTTTCTTATTTCTTAGTACTTCTCATGACTATATAATGCATGGGGATTTCCATGGTATGATAATACAAATAGAAAAGAGTTCAAGTGACTCACTCAAATTATAAAGAACTTAAATAAATTTTTATATAAAAATAAAAGGACCTAAATGATCTTAAAGCACAAAAGATTTCATTAAATTTTATCACAAGTATAAAAGGTTTTTAATATAATTATCCCTCTTAAAAGTTCAATCGTGAAAAACCATGAATTCATATAATTATTTCCTAGTATTATAATTTCTATTCTCCATTTTTGGCCTAATTAATTGATCTTAACCTTACTATAGATCCAAGATGTTATTATACATAGAGCTCATATTCATCATTAGCATATTTTGATAATGGACACAACCACACTTAAAATAATAAATGTTTATCCTCAAGTTTGAATAGAAAATGACATTAATAAGTGGTGCAAATGAAATGTGAATGCTCATTCTTAGGTAAGGAGACAAATGACTCAACAACTTCTCCATAGTTGTAATCCAGACATTTTGTGTCTTCTAAACACATGATTGGGCTAAGGGGATGCAATCCAGCTATAGCAGTGCTTGGGTTTTGAAAACATGATATGCAGTGGAACGATTGGATAAAGTGATGGAATTATGGTTGTATTGAACACTTGATGGGCTCAAAATTGGTGAAGTTCATGCTGGCACCTAAGATATTGCAATGAATATGTAGGTAACAAATTCTAATCTTTCTTAGACTCTTTCATCTATTTATGCAAGTCCAAGTTATAGAGATAGATGTTTATTTTGAAATAACCTAAGTTCTTTAAGTGAACATATCTCGTGACTTTAGGTTATTATAAAAGATTTCAATAAAATTCTAAATGTTCATTTGGGGGGAATCATTTGAATGTAATAAAGAGATTAGGCTTAGGTCCTTCATGAAAGAGTATTAACCGGCCTTGTTATTGAGTGGGCTCCTTGCCTAAGGTTATTATAAGAGATTTCAATAAAATTCTAAATGTTCATTTTTGGGTCTATTCATAAGGACTCTTAATGCTCAAGTTAATAAGGGGGTAAGGAAAAAGAAAGACCATGGGAAGCTCAAGCACTACTTGACCTAGAGAGGGGATGTTCGAACGGTGCATTGTTCTTCAGTTAATAGGGAGTAGAAGGTAGAGAGCTAAGAGTTTCAAAGGTCTGAAATCAAAATCCCCTTACCTATTGGCTCCTTGGGGTTTACTTACTGAGGCTACATGTTAACTTCGGGTTCATCCATACTTATTGTTGGCAGAGGATATGTGCCAAAGGGCTGATAAGGTGGCTTTGGGTGTTGGTTAGCCATGACTATGCTACGCTGGTAATTACGTTTGTAACTTAGAGCTATGGCTTCCTTAGAGGATGTTGAATATGCTGACTGTACTACGGATGTCAAATTGCAATTAAAAGGAAGAGGAAAAGTGTAAGCACTAAAGACAGATGATTCTGTGGATAGAGAAGAGAGGCTCTAAACATTCTGCAAGCAGTAAGTTAACTGTCTAGAAGTGCCCATGAAAGATGAGGCATCTTCGAGTTGTAAGCATAGACTTAGGGGGTAAGAGGGCTTTCGTAACTTAAGTAAGTGGTCTAGTCCTCGGGGATTCGGTGCTTGGGGAGTGGGGCTTTGGGGTGCCTACAAGCAAACCAAGTGCTTAGGTATAATAGGAGTGCTTGGGTGAGGCAAGGTGTTTGGTCACTTGACTACCAATGAGCCATGGAAGGCCTCTGCTTAACTTGGGCTTTAGGTTTGCCCAAAATAGTATATTGACATTAATGTTTTTTTATATTTTTAGGGGGGGGGGTTGTGGAAGGGGTGGGTTGCTCCAGTCAATTGGTCTTGAGTTTTTAAATATCAGCAATGTATGAACTTATGCTACATGAGTGACATTTGATTTGTAGGCCAACATTATAAATGGAACAATAGAGGTAAACGATCGGTTAGCTTTATCTAAACAAGAATAGATAAGGCTTAGGCCAATCCATTATGGATGAATGTTTACCCATAAACTAAGTTGTTTTATTTAAATAATTGTGAATAATTACAATGGGAGGATTAATGTTTGTGGATAAGTTCAAATAAGTGATTAACGTTTGAAAAAATTTCAAATAAAGGTTTAATATTTCACAAAATAATTCAAATAAGAGATCAATATTTTAAAAAGATTAAATAAATGATTAATATTTCACAAAGTGGTTCAAATAATTTTATAAATCAGCTATTATGAATCTTTTGTATAAGTTACTTTATGAAACTTTGATTTTTTATTTAAACTTTTCGAAATATTGATTCTTTATTTCAACTTTTCGAAATATTAATCCTTTAATTGAATTTATCCTCAAATCTTGATTTCTTCTATTGTAATTTTCTCGAATAATCATAACTTTGATCATTTACCTATATTATTCAATACTTGGCCTAATATTTTTGTTGCAACTAGAATTGCAAGACCCTTTAGGTTTTAAGCTAGAGATATGGGTAGATCACCATGATTTTTGACTTTATATGAAATCTTGTTGGTGCTCTTCGTCGTTTGATATTGTGCACGATTTACTGGAACTACAAATGCACTTGAAGGAATGGAATACACGAGTTTTTTATTTTATTCCTAAGGAGAAATGAATTGTCCAACAACAACTACAGTGGGTGCAAAAGTAAATTGCTAGGCAACCTACTCAATCTCTTCTTAACAAGGAAATGTTCCTTAGGAAAGAATTAGATATTTTATTGCATAAGGAAAATAAATTATGATATGCAAATGCTCATACCAAATGGTTCGTGGATGGGGAGCTTAACACTCGATTTTTTAATCAATTAACCATGGTAAGACATGCAAAATCTCGAAATTATGAGTTGTTCACTGATTTTGGAAAACGAGTTGCTAAAAGTAAATCTTAGAGTTATTAGCGAATAAGTACTTCTCAAAGCCATTCCATTTTCAATGTGGTACGTCTTCTATTGCGATTCTTTGGGAAGATTTATATGCAGGAGGTTTGATAGCATATTGGAAGCAAGTTTTAGTTTGTCCTTATCAAGCGAGGAAATCATTCAATCCTTTAAATCTTTGAGCCTTAGGAAAACACCAGCCTGTACTGGATGCTGGGATATAGTTTGAGAATCAATTTCAAGACCGATTCACTCTATTTTTCTCTCCCGTACAATGTTAGTTGAATTAAATAAGACTCTAATATTCTTAATTCCGAAGATCATGGGAGCAAATAAACTCAAATACTTTTGGCCAATAAGTCTTTGTACAACTTTATGCAAAGCTGTTACGAAAATACTTATTAATAGATTGGGGCCATATTTAAATGTGATAATAAGCCCAACATAAGATAGCTTCATTTTAGATAGAAGTGCAAGAAATAGTGCATTCTTGTTATAGAAGGAAAGGAAAGAAATGATGGATAATGCTCAAATTAGATTCACAAAAGGCATATGATCAAATTGAATGGAGTTTTATCCGATATGCCTTAGTTGTTTTAAATTTTCCTTTGTGGTTGGTCGAGTTAATCGGTACTTGTTTATCTTATGTTTCTTTCTTAGTACGTTGGAATGGTGGCAAATTATTTGAACTCCGATTGAGTAGGGGCATAAGACAAGGGTACCCCTTATCCTTTTACTTATTCATCCTAATCATGGAATCATTGAGTAAACAAATTCAACGCTTGGTAGATCTAGGAAAATGACGACGTTCGAAACTCAAAGAGGTGAAATTGGAAAAATCACACCTTTGTATTTTTTTATTTATTTATTTTTTTTGGTGGACGACTTACTTCCAACGGGTGAGGCAACTGCAAACAACGCCAGGGTAATGATGAATGGAACGAAGGAGTTTCAGAGTTTCTGGTCAGTCCATAAACTTAGCTAAATCAAGGATTATTTTTTCTTCAAATGTATCTTCTGATTCTAAGAAGAGAATATTTGATTTAGTTAAAATCTAGCAAAGCTACTGTTTTTGGCAAATATTTGAGCTACCTTAAAACAAGAATCAGCAAACTAAGTCCTCTAATACGAACTTTTTTTTTGGAAAAAAAGTTCAATCAAAGTTTACAAGACGGAAAGCAAAATTATAGAATTTGCCAAGCCGACGCTTACTTATTTCTACACTACTTGAGAGTACATTTAACTACTATCTTCACTTCTTGCTTGATATTGTTTTATCTTGCAGGGACACGATGTGCAAGTTTAGCAGATTAGAACTCTAATTTACTTCTAGTGAGAATAACTTAGTAACAAACACTCTAGCAAAGAAAGAATCTACTATAGATCATAGTATTATGTTTGGAAAAATCTCGCCCGAGGGATTAGATATAAATATTTTGGAACTTTGTAAAGAGTCCTATCCCCAGGGTTTGTACTTTTTATTTTCATTAATAAAGCTAGAGTTTTACCAAAAAAAAAAAAAATTTATGAATGTTATTAAAGTAGTATAAATGATGACATTACTTTTAATAGATGATGAAAATTACATACTTAAAAATAGATATTATATATATATATAACGTATCAATATTATCTATTTGTATAACTTTATTTGATGTCTATGATCCATTTAAACCATTAAAAAGTTTAATATTTAATGTGAATAGACTTCAAACGTTGATTTCGATATGTATTATTCATTTGAAAATGTTTGATTTTTAAGTAGAGCTATAATATCATGGCATATTTGTTGAAATCTTAAAACAATGAAATTATATAGAATCGTGCAACTCTTGTTTTCACATGCTTATAAGAGATCCTTAATTTATTTAAGTCATACTTGAGAATATGAGTTGAATGCTACATGAGAAAATAATTATAGTCCTATTTGTTTATACTATTGTCCTAAGGCAACACTACTGTAATGAGTCCGTCAAGCCCGCTCATTCACACTCATCCATCTCTACTCAATTTACCTACTTGAATAAAGTCTCATATAAGTTATAGAAGATTTTAAATAATGGTATCTGAAACTAAGGTAAAAAATGTTAAAATGCACTTTTTAGGAATATTTTGAATCAAGTGGTTTGAAGAGGTCAATTAGTGTCTGTTACTTAAGTATTGACTATTTTTGATTTAGAGTGTTACAAATAATATTAAAATTGAGATGAACAATTCTAAGACAAACCAAGGTTAAGATTAGTGGTTTGTTTCAATTTAATTTAGAGAAGAGGTTTGAAGAGGGTGTGAAAATATCATTGAAATATGACTCTTGTAGTATTTCTTAGATGACATATAGGTTGAGGATAGTAGGAATGAATCAAATCGAATATTGAAAGGTTGTAAGAATTAAATTGGATTGTAATATCTGCAACGAGAACATCGTGTGTTTAAAGATGGTGAATTGTGGTACCGTAAATGAATCAAGTTTTACATAAACTATAAGAGAGATTAAGTAATGATATGTGTACAAAGTAAAAAATGTGAAGATAATAATACTTGCTAGAAACTCTTTAGCTGAGAGGTTGGAAAAGGTTTATTAATATTGATTACTTAGCTATTAGCTACTTTCAATTCGGGGTATTATGTGTTACATGAGGGAGTTTGCAAATGACAATGGAAGGATTTTGACTTTTGAGGAGTATATATCATTTCGTCTGAGGCATCAAGCTCGTACAAACATGGGAGGACATGGGTTTATTCTTCAACCGAACCATACAGCATAGGCTTGGTTTAGGAAGATTTATAGATTATAAGTTTTAGTGTGGTTTGACTCACTTTAGGGAAAAATGATTTAATAGTATTATCATGTTTTATGAATTATATAAATATTAATCGAATATTGATATAAAATAATAAAAAACGTATTTTTTTAAAAAATACCAATTATATTTTCATATGTTAAAATTTTATAAATACTTATATACTATTTATTGATTTTAATATTATTGAAATCTTTCTCGGTTTTAGGACATAATAATTTATTAGTAAAGCAAAGCAAAATTTATAAACATGTTGTGGAATCTCACATCATAATTTCTAAATCCATCTCCAACTCAATAACAATAATATATACTAAATAAATATAGATATATTTGGGGCGATCAACTATTCCGCGATAAGAAACTTTCAGATGTCTCCAAGCAAACAATTTTAGTGCTAAAGCTACTGTATGGTTTAAAATCTTAAGTTAAGAAATGCACAACCTATGGTAAAAAAAGAAAAATGTAAGCCCGCATTTCAATAATTGTAAACAAAACTTTTTTTAAAAAAATTCTTACAGCTAAATATATTTTCTAGTTTCACATTAGAAAGAAACTTTGTTGTTGTGAACAATTTGAATCAGTTTTTCTTTTCTTTCTTTCTTTCTTTTTGTTTTTTTTTTTTGATAGCCCCTCCATATTGTAAAAAAAGTCAAATTTCGAGCTTGACATATATATTCCGCACTATCCTTCGATTGTCAATTAAATTGTTTTCCACACCCGATTTGAAAGGATGGGTTATCGTAAAAATCAAACTTCAAATTTTTATAATAATTAGTTTACCCACCATCGGTCGCAAATTCTGGACTTAGATATTATTAAATAAATTACAATTGCATATATAGATTATTTTGAATGTGATCAATTAGAATTTAAAACTGAAATAATGTAATAAAAGGACTTATTTGGGCTTTTTTTTTTTTTTTCCCAACTAGGTTATGTACTATGGTATATGATGATCTATAATTGACTCTAGTCCATCCTATTATTGTCACACCACTCAGCTAAATAGCATAATAAATTTATGGCTTATTCATTTAGCTAATAAAATAAGATTGTAATGTAATGATTATTATTGAAGAATATAATATAGTTGTAATAAACTATAAATTATATTATATTATCATTTATTAATTCATTAAGGATTTTTTTTTTGCCAGCTACTTTTACATTATAATTCGAAGATGGAAGAGTCGAATGTGATTCATTCTACTAAAAGATCAATGGTTATACTATTAGATTATAAAAGTTTTGCTATTAAGAATACTTTAAGAAAAAAAGTAATTTTAATTTTGAATAATTTTTTATATATATGAGTAAATAAACGCTACGTAATTTTTTTTTATAATAAAGATTTCTCGTGGAGTTTTTATTTCAGGTCTAATGAGGTAAGGGGCTACTAAGTATTAAAATTAAGAAACGAAATTGTCAAATGTGTCTTCAAATCAACCGAAGGAAATCCTCAGAAGGACACACAACCGTTCAGCAAATTGCTCGGTCCGGCCCAACACCCGTTCCGTACCATCTCCGGATGCAAGGCCCCAAAATCCAGAAAATCCCGCCATCATGAACCGTCAAATCAAACACACACCCCACCGTTCTTCGGTTCTCTCATTTTCACATCTGCCACTGTACTGATTTCATTTCTTCTCCACTGTTATTTTCCTTCTTGTTGCTCGCTCTCTCTCTTCTAAAATCCTAGAGTTCGGAGCTAGGGTTTCCAGCTGACCTTCTTCCATTTCCCGGCATTTTATTCTCCAGAATCACATTTAGAATCAAATTACAAATGTCTCGAAATGACGATGTACGCTTCACGTCATCGCCTTCCGTCAAAATCGCTGACTTCTCAATCGGAAACCCTAACTTCTTGACATCTCAACTCACCAAAACCTCTCACTTAGTAGCTTCACTGATCAATACCTTCAGAATTAGATCGACCTCGCATCATTTCGGTCCAAGGTTGCCTCTCTTGAGCTCACTCTCACTCGCACTGCGTCGACACGCTGACCCGCACTCAATAGTCAATAGGAATAGGTCTTGGAACTACTTTCCTTCGCCTCTGTCTCCATCTCTTCTTTGTTCGGCGTCGTTGTCGCTGAGCCAACCCATTGAGTCGACTCAGTCCGAATCTGGTACTCTGAAGGAAAATTCGCCGGCTCAGGTGGAAGTGGAAGCTCGTAAAGGGCCGTTGGGTCGCCACGACGAGGAGAGGGTATTGATCAGTGAGGTTTTGGTGAGGAACAAGGATGGCGAAGAGCTTGAGAGGAAGGACTTGGAAACGGAGGCACTTCAAGCACTCAAAGCTTGTAGGGCAAACTCTGCACTTACAGTAAGAGAAGTTCAGGATGATGTTCATAGGATCATCGATAGTGGGTATTTCTCTTCGTGTATGCCAGTCGCGGTTGATACACGTGATGGCATTCGGTTGGTCTTTCAGGTCTCAACCTGTCTTTGATTTTTCTTTTTCTGGATTAGTTAAATTGCACCTGCGGTCTTTTGATTTTAGCATAGTAAATTATTCGATTTTATATCAAGATGTTATTGGTGAGACTTGTTGTACAGGTGACAATATATTGTGTGGTGAGCAGTGCACGTAGCCAACGATAGTGCAGAGATAATACCACGGTGTTGTAGTAGGACTTGTATATTGGTGATTTACTAGAGACCTATCACTTGTGCATTTTGGATGCACAGTCTATGGATTGAAAAGATAATTTACGAGGGGAACGAACTAACAAAGGCTGATAATTTTTTCATGTTTCCATAGTATTGTGGGATGTATAGCCTGCCACAAAAGATAAATAAATGAAAAGAAAAGAAAAGAATGGGAGAGAGATTGTGATAGGTATATGTTGGTATAAATATTCAATGCTACCATGATACCCATCTAATTTCACTATGTGATTCTAATGAAAGAATTGGTGGTTGAAATTAGGAAATCATAAGTGCTATCTCTAATTTTCTGAAGTTGTCTCTTTATAGCAATGAGTTGGGCAATATACTCTATTTTTATTTTTATTGTACATATACATGTACATATGTGTGTGTGTGGTAGAAACATCAGATTTCAATGCTAAAGGTACCAAAGACTATCAAAATGAACAGATAGGACATGGCTAAACACATACAATGACTGTTGAAAATTTGTAGAAAATTTTCTCATATATCATATACGTGCAAGAGATATGAGCCTTGCTTTCATTGTAGAAAGCTTGTTCATATCATCAGATGCTATCCTATTTTCTCAAGTCAAACTACCCAAAGAATGGAAAGAGAATAATTTTTTTTCCTTTTTCTTTTCTCTTTCTATATCATCCCCATAACTCTCAATGTCTCCAGTTCAGCATTCACTGACCTTAATTGGGGTAACATGGGTTGGAAATCTTGGGTTAACTTGGTAATCAGTATCTTTGTTTTTCTTGATTTATGCACAAAAGTTTGTGAATGCTGGTTTACTAAGAAATTCATGCATCGATGGAAGAAGTGGGGTTAGATGCATGCATTATTCTTAATAAGCAGTAGAGATATCTTTAATTTCCAAACATTGTGGGCTGCCAGCATGTGGTTCTCTTATTTCTTTTACGTATAAAAGTATTTCTGATGGTGATTCTTGTGGCCCAAGGTAGAACCAAACCAAGAATTCCATGGGCTGGTATGTGAAGGGGCAAATGTACTTCCATCGAAATTTTTGGAGGATGCTTTCCGTGTTGGATATGGTAGGTTTTGATGCATCTTTTAATTTGAAAAGTTATGGATTTTAACTTAAAAGAAGAGAATCTTTACTTGGACCTTTGCATATGTATGTTGCACCAGATACTTTTGGCTTCGAGTGGGAATTTGAATGGTGCTCATATAAGATCGTCATCCTTTTGTTTTTGGTGTTAAGTTGTGCAGGAAAAGTGGTTAACATAAGGAGATTGGATGAGGTGATAAACTCCATCAACGGCTGGTACATGGAGCGGGGTCTATTTGGCTTGGTTTGTCAGCAATCTTTCTTTTTTCAAAGTTTTGGAGTTTATAATGAATATAATTACATGGTTTAAGTGGTGGTGCAGGTATCGGATGTTGAGATACTTTCTGGAGGAATTTTGAAGTTACATGTTGCAGAAGCTGAGGTTAATAATATTTCCATACGGTTCCTGGATAGGAAGACGTAAGTGCCTGACATGATTTATCTTATATATTATCAGAATACATCTCTTGAGGATTGTTGTGTAACTTCAAGGACAGATGCAAATTAAGGGTTTTTTGACAAAAACTTTCTCATATTAATTTTTCAGTGGTGAGCCAACTACAGGGAAGACAAAGCCTGAAACAGTACTTAGACAACTTACTACCAAGAAAGGACAGGTGGTGTATGAATGAAAATTCTATAAAGTTGTTTTAGTACAAGTATAACTAAGCTTCTGCTGTTTCTTTTTTGGAGAAAATGAATCATGGTCATCTGTTTGTTGCTTTAATGAAGAATATGTTATGTCCAGAGTTGCTATGTTTTTTTCCATTTCTTTACTTTGCAGTTGAATTTTGCACACAATGTAGGTCTATAGCATGCTTCAAGGAAAGAGAGATGTGGAGACTGTTTTAACGATGGGCATCATGGAAGATGTTAGCATCATACCCCAACCTGCTGGAGGTGAACTGTTTGATGTTTGACCAACTCATATTATTGCGAATTCTCTTTCCTCTCTACATTACAAGATAATTGGTTTTATGGTCATTTGGATGGTTTTGGAGAGATATGAAGCATGTATATATATTTTCATGACAGGTGTTGGTGGGAATATTTTTGTAACCTTTCCTTTATTTAATGAAGAAGAAGTCTAAACTTATCCCCCTTTTCTTGATGATCTCATAGTTTCCATGAATTAGAGTTTTTTCCTATGTGCTATTCACCTTTTTTTTTTTTCTCAACCTTTTATATTTGCTTTTCACTTTTAGACACTGGCAAGGTTGACCTGATAATGAATGTTGTTGAGAGGAAAAGTGGAGGTTTCTCTGCTGGTGGTGGCATATCAAGCGGGTAATATTCTATTTCCTTCCTAGTGTGAAAAATTTTCTGAGGAGACCAGTTTATTTTTCTTCACGATTTTCTAATGCAATGAAATTTTGCTGTTATGCCCATAGGATCACGAGTGGACCTCTTTCAGGGTTAATTGGGAGGTAAAATGCTATCTGCTTTGTCTATAGTATATATTTTATACTCCATCTTGGTAAAATGCCTTGCCTTTTAATCCATTGTCATGAGCATGGGATCCGTTTGTGCATGTATTTTACTAGTTTGACCATTAGACCAAGCTAATGCCTACCTGTACAATGTCATTCAAAGCTTGCAATACGGGATTCTCATTCTGTTTGGATGATTCCCATCAGCTGACAGGTTTTATCCAACAATTCCCCCACCCAACAACCAAAAACCCAAAACTCAAGTCAGTAAGATACGTCTGTTACCTGTAACACTTTTTTTCCTTAACAACTCAAAATTTATTTTCTCTCAATACATATACGGAATATCTGTCACGTGGGCTTTAGGGGACTTTGGTTAGATTGGATCCATGCCATGTTCCTCAAAGGTAACCACTTTTGTTCGAGTTATTTGCTCTTGGAATCGGCACAAGTTACTTAAGCTAAAGGAGGTAGTCCTGGCCCTGGCTTAAGATGGGAGTTGCCAATGGGTTGTCTGTCTCTCTCTGGGCTGACTTTTGGCTACCTACTGGATTGCTGTCCTTACATTACAGCTTAACAGAATTACAAGCTCGGTCCTTCCTTTAAATGCTCATATCTTCTCATTAATAGTAGACGACGATTGGTTTTTTTCCCCAAATTGATTTTTGGAACTCCTATATCCCTGTTTCCATCAAGCCAAACCCCTCAAGGGCAGATAAGCTGCACTGGACACAAGTTCTGTCGGGCAACTTTTCCATCAATGGAGCCTAAATTGCTTTGATACCCATTTGATCTCTAGTTGATTGGCGCAAACTGGTTTGGTGTGACAAAATAATGCCATGTCACTGTTTCTTTTTTTGGCTACCCTGGAACAAGAAGCTATATACCCTGGACAAACCTCAACACTAAGGTGTTACTAGCCATTCAATCTGCCTTCTGTGTAGTTCTGATGATGAGAGTCATGATCACCTTTTTTTATTCTTTTCCTGCCCCCCAAAACCCCAAACAAAACAAATGCACTCTCTCCTCAATGGCATGGCAACAGGAGGTGATCTGTTCAATGGGTGTTCCCCTGGTCTCTCTTCTTGGAATGGGGTGACTTCTTCCCTTATTGGCATCACTACGCTATGGAAGGTAGCTTTAGCAGCAGCCCCCTACTGTATTTGGAGGGCACAAACTGCGACTTGACTGGGAAAGCCTTTATCTTCACCGAGTTTCCTAGCTAGGCAAATATTTGAATTTCACAAATTCTTTCGTATCTTCAGTTGTTCATCCTAGTCTCTTGTAAATTATGGATTTTGTTTGTCCCCTTGCCTGCATCGATGAGGTTGTAAAAAGATGGTCAAGGTTTGCCCAAAAAATAAAATAATATCTTTTAATTGATGCATGTCAAGAACATAGTAAGAAGATGGTCAAGGTTTTGGGTGGGATGCATTTTATGTTTGAGACGAGAATTCATGCAACTTTTGGAGCTATGGTCATATGTAAGCTGCTGTCTTCATTTGTAAGGCACATTCTGAAAAACATCAGAAGGGTTTATTGTCTTTTTTGCAGTAGAAGTGTCAGCATGGTTGGACATATGATAAATACTTGTGAAATATTGGTCCTGGCAGTTACAATGGAGGCATATTATATGGTGTTTTACTTTCTGAGTAGTCATTCTGCCTTTTTGATATTTCTTGCGGTGCCTCGTGTTCATTGCTCATTCTTTTTTATGCCTTGCTCTATCTTGCATATGGGTTTCTTGGTTGTCAGGTTGAAGTCCTTGATCTTTATTTTTCTGTTCCTTTAAATTCTAAACAAGTTTTTCTCTTCTATTGTTCCACGAGAAGCTCATGACATTGTCGGCATGTTGGAGGAAGTTTTGTTGCCCAATTTTGAGCTCTTCCTGTGGAATTTACTCGTGCATTGCATAATTTCTTGGTCATTAATTAACCAAAAAAAATTTCTTGGTCATTTATTCAAGTGGAGGATCAATTTTATGTAGATTTTGTCTGTGATAATGGGGAGAATTGCATATGTGGGTTTTGTTATTCAAGTCAATTAGCAATCTTATGTAGATTTTGTATGTGATAATGGGAAAGTTGCACACATGGGCTTTGTGAACTGGTGTAGATATCTTTCCTTTTCGCATATGGGCAGTTGGTGGATTAAATAGACATAAGAGTTAGTATGTCATTGGCTCCACAGAGGAACTGAATTAGTGAAAAACTTCATGTATATGTTCAAACCAAAGAAATGTAAGAAGGAGGAAAATAAAAAATAAAAGAATGCTCGTTCTCTTACTCTCAGCAGCCTATGGAGCATATGCGAATTTGTCCCCAAAAGCTAAAATCATTTATGTTTAATCACATTAAGTCTTATGTCTCACATCTTTGCTCATTATTGTATGTTTGCTTCTACATTTCAGCTTTGCATACTCTCATAGGAATGTTTTTGGAAGAAACCAAAAATTGAACATCTCTCTGGAAAGGGGTCAAATAGATTCAATATTTCGCATCAACTATATAGATCCATGGATTGAAGGGGATGATAAACGAACATCTAGAACAATATTGGTTCAGGTAATCTAACTTTCCTCTGCCAAGTCAAATTTATCATGAGAAGTAACTTTGTTCTTATTAAACTAACCTTTTATCAGAATTCAAGAACCCCGGGGTCTCTTGTTCATGGTAATCAACCTAGTAACAGCAGCCTGACTATTGGACGGGTCACTGCTGGTTTAGAATTCAGCCGCCCAATTAGGCCTAAATGGAGCGGAACAGCTGGGATCATTTTTCAGGTGAGTATACTGGTTGTTTCAGACTTTAACTAAATGGAATTTTTATTTTATTTTATTTACGTTTTAACCTACTAAGTTGTTTTCTCCTTCTGTTACCTCTTCCAAAAGGATGACCAGTGGGAAGTGATTGGCTGGGCTTTCCTGCATATAATAGACTATCCGTGAGCCCTGTCTTCAGGATTTCATTCAATAGATTCAACCCATTCTAGGGTAGAGGATAGTTAGTCCACTTTTTTCTGGAAATAAATATAAATTATTACCATGGCATTATTATTTTGAGTCACGTGTTTAGCTTCTTGAGTGGTAGTTAGATTGCTAATATTAGGAGAAGCATTTATCATGCAAATTGACCACCATTCGATAGAACAATCACATTCTTGGGAGAGCTTTGGGAACTTTGCAACTTTTGAGGATAGCTCAGTAAAAGAAGAGTGGCGACATTATTAAGACTACAAAGTGGCCCTCCTATGAAAAAACAATTCAGGGTGAAGGGTCATCTCTTATGCTCTCTTTCTTTTTTTATTTCTATTTTTTATATTTTCTGAGTTTTTGTTGCTCTCTTTCTCTCTCTCTTTTTGGGGGTTTGAGTTTTTTTTGGTGGGGTGAGGGTTTGGTTGTAAATGGTTTATTGATTGCTCCAGAACTATGTCGTGAGACTTGAGTATTTGGTGGGTGGGCTTCTGATCTTTTGTATCCATTTTTTTTTTTTGAAACTTTCCCCACCAAAAAAATTAAAGACTGAAATTTAAGAGTCACATTGGGCTGTTTTTGTAACTGTACTTTTCTATTGATATTTGTCTAGCATGCTGGTGCACATGATGAGAAAGGAAATCCTGTTATTAAAGATTTTTACAGTAGCCCTCTGACTGCGAGGTATGCATTGTGTAGGCCCATCTGTGACTAAAAAGTTTCCTTCTGTTATTTGAGCAAGATCAATGCAGTAAGTCTGATCTTCTTTTGTCTTTTTCCTGTTACTTTTCAGTGGGAATACGCATGATGACACACTGTTAGCTAAGTTTGAGACTGTCTACACTGGATCAAGTGACCATGGTTCTCCAATGGTTAGTTGTCTTCATGCTGCTTTAAGCTTTTCTTCTGCTGCTCTTTTAAGGTCTCATAATGGCTGTCTTTGCAGTTTGTATTCAACATGGAACAAGGTCTTCCTGTCTTGCCTGAGTGGCTTTTTTTTAACAGAGTGAATGCTCGAGCACGGACGGGAATTGATATTAGTCCTGCTCGATTTCTTCTAAGGTACCCGTAAATGCTTCTCATTGTCAAATATTAATTAGAAGTGTTTGGAAGTGAGACCCTAAGCAGTGGATTGCTATTAATTTTGCTGATTTTGCCATGTTTTCTCTTTCTGACTTTATTTGCACCGTTGTATTACTGAACTTTCTGTTTGTCTTCTTTAGTTTATCCGGTGGTCATGTAGTGGGTAATTTCTCGCCCCATGAAGCATTTGCGATTGGAGGAACAAACAGTGTGAGAGGATATGAAGAAGGTGCCGTTGGTTCTGGTCGATCTTATGTTGTTGGTTCTGGAGAAGTTTCATTTCCTTTGGTAGGTGGTGACAGCAATATTTATGCGATATTGGTTCTTTTTTAAGTATATTATTATCAGAATATATTTATTTATGTTCCCTTTGGGAGATGCACTGCAGTTTATTTTTGAAGGGGGGGGGAAACATTTTTGGTATGCACCTTTGAATAAATACTTCATCGTTTTTTTTTTTGGCCTTCTGTATTCCTTGTCATACCTTTTCTAGAGTGGATTTCCCCCTTTCTCTACCTTGTCTTGCTATCCTAATTGATTGAAAAGATCTTAAATACTGAGGTACGTGGAGAGAGAAGCTAATTACCAAGAAGAAAAGAGGAAATAAATTTCTTTTTTCCCTTTCAGAATGATTGCTATAGGCAATGATACTAGGCTAATAAATGTCACAAGATCTTTCCCTATCACGTGTGTTAGGTTGAATAGTCACAGTGTATGGACCAACTGGTGTTTTTTTGCTGTGTTCCTTCTTTTTTGACCTATGATTACAAGTTAATTCAGGCTCGTTGGAGAGAACCCAATGATCTTTGGTTTGAAATCACAAAGAGAATGATACTGAATGTGATTTATTTCAAAGGAGTTGAAACAACTCGGGTTCATTAAATAATGATTACTCACACCAGATAAGTTATGTAGAAAAAGAAAAAAATTGCAAACCTAGAAGTAGAACACCGCAACTTGGTACTTTCGGCTAGGATTTAGTCCTCTAATCCTCTGTGAACCTTTCAAGAAAATATCTATATTTTCCTTTTTCAGCAAAAAAATGACCATCTATGAGAAATGGGAAAAGAACCATGCAATTTCTTAAGAAGGGGGACATGGAAAACTGGGTGTACTGGACATGCATGAGGCAATTTCAACTTGTATGCAACTTTACCAATATGGGCTTCAATTTGAAAGGGTCCAAAATATTTAGGCTCCAACTTAGAAAAAATCTTCACGTGCACGGGCATTAAAAGAAGGCCAAAGTTGCAAGAATACTCAATCACTAACCTCAATCACCAACCTGATATTTCACATCACACCTATGTTTGTTGGCTTGAGCATTGAGTCAGAATTGTGCTCACTCTAAATCAGTCCTCAAATTCAGTAATATATCATCATGAGAGCGTAAAGCAGATCTCATAGAAGTTTATCCACCTTATTGGCTAAGAAAATGGTATAGAGGGAGTAACTGGTCCATATACTATCTCGAAAGGTGTCATACCTATTGAGGAATGATAAGATGTATTATAGGAAAATTCTGCTCAAGCAAGCCAAGAAGACCATGTAGTAGGGCACACAAAAGCAAAGCAATGAAAATAGCACTTCAAACTCCTATTGAGATTTTCAGTTTGACCATCTGTCTCAAGGTGATAGACCGTACTGAAATGTAAGCGGGTCCCTTAGAGTACAAACAACTCTCGCTAAAAGCTGTTGACAAAGAGTGGATCCCTATCACTAACAATAGTCTTAAGAAATCCATGAAGCCTCACAATTTCATTCATGAACATTGTAGCTACTGTTTTAATAGTATAAGGATGCTTGAGAAGAAGGAAATGAGCATACTTAGAGAGTCGATCAACCACCACAAGAATCACCTCAAACTATGTAGACTTTGGTAACTCAGTAATGAAGTCCATAGAAATATCCTCTCAAATAGCTTGGGGAATAGGTAGGGGATTAAGAAGACTAGTAGGAGACAAATTCTGAATCTTATTCCACCGGCACACAGCATAAGAAGCTACAAAGTGAGAGACATCCTTTTTCATACCAAACCAAAACAAATGTGAAACCAAATGGCTATAGGTGTGCACATATCTAGCATGTCCTCTTATAAGGGAGGAATGAAATTCATGTAAGAACAATTGAACCCATTCGGATCTTGCAGGAATAACCAAGTGATCATGGTAATATAAAATATCATTAACCAAGTGAAAGCCTTGGCTTGTCTCTTTCTCATCCTTTAAAAGTTTAAACTTGTAAACCAAAATGTCATCAATCTCCACATCCTTTCAAATATCATCCAAATTTGTCTAGATAGGGCCTGAAATGCCTGTCAACTCTAAATCCTCAAACTCTCTAGACAAAGCATTTGCTGCTTTATTAGAAGAGCCAACTTTATATTGAATAGTAAAGTTAAATCCAAGTAATTTGAATAACCAATGCCATTGGTTAGGAGTGGTGATTTTTTGAGGGAGTAGATGTTTAAGGCTCTTCTGATCTGGAAGATTAGTGAAACATGGACCTAGCAAATAAGGTCTCCAGTTTGTTATAGCTTGCACCAAAGCCATCAACTCCTGCTCATAAGTAAACTTTCCAAGAGTTTTATCAAATAGTGCTTTTCTCCAGTAAACTATGGGGTGTTGTTTTTGCATCAAAACTGCACCTAAACTAGCCCTAGATGCATCACACTCAATCATGAATGGTTGAGTAAAATCGGGCATTGCAAGTTTTGGGGCTTGCACTAATCCCTATTGAAGATCACAAAAAGTATCTATGGCCTCATTGGACCAAGAGAGAGAATTTTTCTTCAACAAAGTAGTAAGTGGCTTTGCGATCTTCCCATAATCTTTTATGAATTTTTGGTAATAGCTAGAGAGACCTGAGAAACCACGCAATCCTTTCAAAGTCTTGGGAATTAGCCACTCCAATACTGCTTGAACTTTAGTAGGATCCATACTAACCCCCTCAGTAGAGATAATGTGCTTAAGATATTCTAAAGATGATTTCCCAAATGAACATTTCTTTCGATTGGCGAAAAATTTGTGAAAACGAAGTAACTTCAACATAAGTCACAAGTGTATAGCATGATCATCCAAAGAAGAGGTATATACTTAAAATATCATCAAAGAATACTAAAACAAACTTATGTAAGTGAGGTCGAAAGATATCATTTAGAATTGATTGAAATGTAACTGGAGCATTCATCAAGCCAAATGACATGATTAAGAACTCATAGTAGTCCTGGTGAGTGCGAAAAGCGGTCTTATGAATATTCTTTGAAAAAACTCGAATTTGATGGTACTTGGAGTGTAAGCCAATCTTAGAAAACTATGAAGCCCTATGCAATTCATCAATGATGGGAATGGGATATTTATCAGGAATTGTAGTATCATTCAAGGCTCTATAATCTATATAATAACGCTATGGAGCCATCTTTTTTTTTTTTTTTTTTAACCTAAAATAACTAGGCTAGAGAATGGGTTAGAACTAGCCCTAATAATTCTTGCATTTAACATATCTTTTACCACTATCTCAATCCTGTCCTTTTGAATCTGGGCATGTCGATACAACCTCACATTTATAGGCCCAATTCCTTCTTTCAATACTATTTTGTGATCTTGCACACCAGAAGGAGGTAATTCCTTACTTTCTTAAAAAATATCAGCAAACTCACCCAAAAGATCAGAAATTATGGCAGGAATTTCTTCACTTTTAGCCACATAACAAGGTGTATTATCCTCCTACACTAAGCTGCAAAATTTAAAATCATCCAATTTATTCAACAATTTAAGAGAAATCCCTTATTTTTGTAAAGTTGGGTCACCTCGCAGCAATAATTCATTACCATTATGTGGAATTTTCATGGTCATAGCATTCCAATCAACCTTGATCTCCCCAAGTGTTTGTAACCATGGAATGCCTAATATTATATCAACACCACTAATGTCTAAGTTTTTACAAACAACCAATATTTCATAAGGATTGGAACCAACTAGCAGCTTTAAGTTTTTGCAAATTCCACTAGAGGTCACCTTATGCTCATCACCAAGCTTAACATGAAATGGCAAAGTTTTCTCCACATTCAGCATCAAGGAGTCCACTAGTTTACTTGAAACAAAATTGTGGCTTGCACCACTATCCACAAGAATGGATACAATATTTCCCAAAAGATCCCCCTTGAATTTCAATGTTTTTGGTCCATTAAATCCAATGATAATTCCATACCAGGATTTGTGAATTGCTGCTGATCACAACAGGAAGTATGATGAATGTTCTCACCACCCACTTCAATCCACTCTTTTTGTCATATCGGCCTCATCCTCTAGCAAAATTACCCGTAAGGACTTGTTTGGGCACTTATGACCTGGAGAAAAGGGTTGATTGCATTTGGAACATCCCTCCGTTTATCCATGTACTCATGATAAGACATTTGTTTAGGCTCTTTTCTAAAATTTCGAGGTTGATTACTATTAGCAGAGGAGAACAATGAGCTGACACCTGTGAATTATACACTCCTTGCGAATAAGGAATTAATTGAGTATATGGCTGCTTTACCACCATAACTCCCTGAGCAAATTCTTGTTCAATGCTTAACGAGAATTCAATAGCTTCCGATAAGGTTATTGGTCTTAAAGTGTGGACTTAAACTCTAATTTCATCCTTCAAACCACCATGATAATACCCTAATAGCTGCAATTCTGTCATTTCTGGGGCTTGTGATGTTAATGCTTCAAATTCTTCTACATATTTTGTAATAATTGTCGTTTGTCGAAGTGTTGACAAGCTTTCAAATGGATTCGTTGAATTTTGTCCACCATACCTAAGCATTAGCTCTCACTTTATTGTTTCCCAGTCTGAGTTGAGGAATTTGCCACATAAGCATCTTTAACCAGTATTTAGCTTGTCCTTTCATACACAGTGGCTAAGGTAACCTTATGCTCATAACTTGTTTGATTAATTTCAAAGAACTGCTCAATTGAAGTGAGCCAATGAACAGGATGAAGTCCTTCGAAAGGAGGTAAATTTGCAACTTCAGCAGTAATCTGCCCATCCACCACATGATTTGCCTCGTTAAATTTCCTAGTCTCCCCTTGACATGCTGATTTCTGCTCTCCCAGACCAACGTGGCCATCTACTTCAAATTCGTTGTCCATTTGAAGTAGATTCCTTATTCTTTGCCCTCAACTCTTTCTGGTGCTCCTTCAAATATCATGAAACATATTCTCAAGTGCAGCTATTTGCTTGTTTATGGCAATAAGGGTCGAACTAGAACTCCTTTCCACTTTTGTGATTTGTTCTTGAATTATAAATATATTCTTTTATTTATTTCCCTTACTCCCACTAACCACTACTATTAATAATTACACCCTTTTATTTATAATTGTACCCTTTTATTTATTGGGTATTTACAGAACTACACATATACTAATTAATGCGCCTAGTATAAACTTTGGGCAATGATTTTGTAAATCCTGGGGTATGTTGCAGGAGTGGACTCCTTTTTAACAACCGTTACACAAGCATGGCAGTTACTTACAATGACCACCACTAATCATCCCAGTAAGTCCACAAATAACTCCCCCTTAATGTCTCTAATCATGCCAACTGTCCCTATGCACTACACATACATTAACAGACCAACACCAACGAATTGGACATCCACAGCTAAACAACATATTTATGACACCTACTACAAACTCACATGATAAACAAAACACACACAATTATATCAACTAATGACAGCCACAAAATACAGATACAAAAGACTCCTACTACTGATGCCCAATAACAAAGACTTAAGTTTTACCAGGATTTCTTTTCTTCTTGTGTGTATACACGTGCTCAAAGGGTGCAACTTCAAAATGTGAGCGTGAATCAGTTGCGCGCGTAACAATAAACCATGCTAAGAATATGCAATGAACTAAATGATGATTTAGGGGGGCCATGGTATTTAAAGTAGGATGAGACTTAAATGGTTTTGTTGGTGTAGAAGAACTATGATCAGGGCCAATAAGGACATGCAATGGATGTACTTGTAGTGGCAAAGAGTGAAGTTCTGCTGGTGTCATTAAGTCCATGTTGTACATGACATCGTTTCAGTTTGTGAGAATTTTAGATGTCAGTTGTTATACTTTGAAAAAGCTACAGGTTCATCTGATGAAGGTTTTGGTTGTGTCAAATCAATGACGTGCACAATTCTTTTTTGGTACTTGCTGTATTATTTTGTTCATTAATAGTTGTAGATGTCAGCTGGTATCCTCCAATTTATTGGCCTTCCGAGGAGCCTGCTTAATGTGGTTATGAAATATCTCGTCCCAGTGATGCAGTATCTGATTCCACTGAAGTATCTTCTCAACTCTTGGTCAATATATTTGCACCACCCTTGATATGGATGTGTGCTCATCCATCTAGTGTTGGTCCTGATAACACTTTCTATTGTGTCATGAAAACCTCTTCATTTTTTAAAACGTACTATAACCATTTGAAAAGGTGCTATCTTCCAAAGTAATCATCTAAAGGAAGAAGCTCTTATGTTTGGTCAGCCAAGAATTCTAATGATTGTGTAAACATGTTTTGCAGTTGGGACCAGTTGATGGAGCTATTTTTGCAGATTATGGAAGTGATTTAGGGTCAGGCCCTACTGTACCTGGTATTAGCTCTTCCACCAACATCCCTCCTCCCTCCTCCTGCCTCCATTCCTGATCCCCTCATGCCCCATGCACCTGCATGTTTTTTTGATTGCATGAATGCACGTGTGTGGCTGCACACAAAGTTATGTACATGCCTCTGCACAGAGAGTTTTCTTAGCAGGAAAATCCGGGGTTATTGAATGTCATCTCCTGGGTTGGAAACGGTTGAACATCTTATGCCCAATAAAGGTAGCTGTACAAGTTAAATACAAAAAAGTTGCAAGCTTAAGCTTCCCTACTTATCAAATCTCATTGAGTGTATTCCTTTGTGAAATATGGATAATTGTTTGAAAGCATATGGACCTTTTCTGGATAGAAATAGTTGCTTATATGTATAATGCGTTATAGTCAACACAAAGCCTCCAAGGCCCATCCCTCTTTTTCTACTAAAATGACTGGAGTTGAGAATGGACTAGTACTAGTCCATAGGATGCCTGTGGCCAGTGTATTTTGGACATTTTCTCAATCTCATTCTCTTTTGTAGAAGCATATCAGTATGGCCTCATATTATTTGGACGACATTCCCTCTCTTGAAGGAATTTTATAATCCATTGGCTTAGAAGGGGGTAATCCCACTTCTCCTCAAAAACATCCTTAAATTCAGCTAATAAAGTCTCAATCTGAGAATCCTCATTTTCTTGGGCAGCACCCTCAACAGTAGCTATCAACCATAACATGCTACACATCATCTCCCATTTGACATAATAATTTGTAAGAAATAGAAGATTTACACAAGGTTGGATTGCCTGTCAGCAGCTGTTCACCTTGTGTAGCAGGAATTTTCATGGTCATTTTTGACCAATCAACCTTTCACTTCACCCGGTTGTAGCCAAGACACCCTAATATCACATCACTTTCACCAAGTTCCAACACACAACAATTTATAGTAATAATGATATCTCCCACCACTAGCTTCACATCAGAGCACATTCCACTGTACATTCTATGACCATCCCTCAATATCACTTTAAAATTTTCAGTAGGAACAATATGCAATGGAAACTTTGCAACCAGTGTTTTAGAGATGAAATTTTGGCTTGCTGCACTATCTACCATGATAGTAATAGAGGTTGAAACAAGCTCCTCAAAAATTTATTATCTTGGGACCCTCAAAACCTTTCATAGGTAAAAGAGGAAAAACCAAATCACGACCCCCAGTAGCAGCAGTAGTTTCCACAATTTGTGCATCAATAGCACCTTCCCCTTCTTCCCACTGACCTCGTCAAGCATGAAGAGATTTGCTACGGCACCTTGATTGGCTGAAAATGGTTGGTCATATTTGAAACATAGCCCTTTATCCTTTGTTTTCATGGAATTCTGCATGACAATTTTCTTTGGCCATGGGAACTTCTACTAATGCTTCGCTGCTGTCCCTATTGCTGTGCCGCACCTTTTACAGTGGTAATAGCTTGACATAGAGAAGCTCTGGTAGTGACTGGGGACTGAAAGGTTGTAGTGCCGGACTGCACAATCTACTTTGGATTTAAATGACTGGATACCACTTCTGATTGTGCTGATGGAGCTTGAGAATGCATAGGAGATATATACGAATGCAGAAAAGGTGTCTGATGAAAGTTTGACTCAAGTCAAACTCATTCCGTGTCACATACACCCCACTTTTCTGACTAACAAATCGAGATAGAAATATTCCGCCCTCATTTTCTTTTTCAATCTTTAAAGCAAGCTCCAATGCCTTTTTCAAAGTGTAAAGGGAAAGTGCATCGAAACAAGTTTGTGTGTCTTCCCTTAAACCCCTAGAAAATACCCTAGCAAGTTTAATTCGGGCAAATTAGGTTCTTGTGAAGACAGAAGCTTCAAATTCTTCTATTTACCTATTAACAGTGGTTAGTTGTTGGAGCTGCGATAAGCTTCTGAAAGAATTTGCCATGGTCAAATCCCCATATCTTTTCATCAATGCCATCTTCATAGAATCCCAGTCAAGATTGAGCTCTCTCCTCTTTAACATGTTAAGCCAATGAACACAAGTTTCATGCATATATATATATAGATGCATACTCCACTTTCCTGTCCTCTTTTGTCCATTGCACCTCGAAATGCTACTCCTTTATTGCTATCCAAGTAGCAGGGTTGACACCATCAAATAAAGGAATGACCACTTGTAGTCATCATCTGGTTCTACATATCCAAGGCCAGTTGCTGAATGGATCAGAATGGGTGATTTGTGATCTCTATCATTGCCGCCGTCTTTTCTTTTGGCAACTGAAGCCACTGAGGTCTCACCAGGTGTGAATCCACCATTGTGACTAGCTTGCCATAGGTCTTGAAGCATCTTTTCCATCATCGACATTGTTCATATTCTTCTGTTCTTGACTAAACGAAGCATCTAAAACGACGTCTCATTGTATGTTTTCCAGATTCTTCTCAAGTCCTTCCACTTGTCTCCATCAATGTCATTGTTTGACAAGCTTCATAAATTTTCCACAAAGTTTCCCACAGATGGTGCATTTTGATAGGTATCAACTCCAATTTTGATGAATATTATGCAATATGCTAGTCAAATTAGGGTTTCAATAAGATAGAAAGGGAGAGGAAGGATGCCTGGGCAATTTGCCATAACTGGTGTTCTGATATTAAAAATTCATCTCAACTGACTCCTCCAATTAACTTGAGTTTCCATTTTATAGTAAGACTCCCTATAATGCCTTCTGGCACTAACTAGCTGAATGTTCTAGATGCTTCTAGAACCCCTGACACTGCAACATAACAATTCTAGGATATGCCATGCCCAACATACTTACTATTCCCACCCCCAACCCCACCCCACAACGACAAACATAAACACACAACAGATCACACACGAAACAACTAAATAACGCACCAACGAGACACACAAATGATGCACAACACTACACACCCTACACAAACAACACAGCACAGTAAAACTAAGTAGATTCAGGAGGTGGTTTATCCTTGCTCCTCCTCTTGGAGTTGTTTCACTAGTGCTCAAAGAAAGCCATAATTTATCTGAGTCTCAAGCTATGCATCCTTATAAATTGCTGATCTTGGCAAACTTTTGTAGTAGTTCTTTCCAATATTGCAATCAAGTGATGAGTCTTCCATCCAGTTAATATGCTAAGAAAGTCTTCAGTACTCTCAGCCTACACGATAAGCATCTTGAAAATCCCTCAAAATTTCAGTTAGTATGTTTCCGCATGTTATAGCCATTAGGGGTGACAATAAGCATAGAAAATCATCTAGATTCCTTGAGACATTGCTTAGCTTCAATGATACTATGTTAACAAGCCAAATGCAGATGCGGTGTCAAAAACTACTAAAGCCAATTTTCCAGGCAATTTTTATTAAATTGAACTAGTGACTGGTCCAATCGTGTTGATTGTGTTGCAATCAGGTTGTATTTTGTGTTTCCTTTTCCTGCCAATCGTGCCTTTTGTCTTTATAAATCCTGTTTTGGGTCATTTTGCCATGTCAAAGATTGCCATCCTTTATATTCTTTTTGATTGGGTGTGGGGGTTTTAGGATGTTGAAATTTGACTTGGCAATTTCTTTGAGTTCAACATCAACTTATATAGAGAAGTTTGGTTTTGCGTAATGTAAATGGTAGCATAGCATGTCACAGTGGCTTGACTTGTCCACAACTCTGTTTTCCAATACTCATGTTATCATTTTTCTCCATGTGGTTCTCTTCGGTACATTGCCTGTTTTGTATCTGAAGCATATATTCCTTTGTCTCATGTAAGGTGATCCTGCTGGTGCAAGGCTTAAGCCTGGAAGTGGCTATGGGTATGGGGTTGGCATCCGTGTTGATTCGCCATTGGGTCCCCTGCGCCTTGAGTATGCATTCAACGATAGGAAAACTGGGAGGTTTCACTTTGGTGTAGGTCACCGGAACTAGGGGGCTGTTTATGTTGATAGTTTCCACCAGCCGCTGCTTTGATAATTTGCAAATTAACCTAGTTTTATTTCCCCTTGTCCCTACTTCTTATATCTTCACATTTCTGTTAGGGCCAAATGGCTCATGCATCTGATTTTGTTTTCCTCTTGTATAATTACGTAATTGTTTATATTTGTACTCGTTTTGTTGATATCATGAAAAGATCGAGTAAAAGCTGCATTTCTTTTATATAATATCATGACAAATTTATTTTTACTTATGTAGTAAATGAATATCTACTCTATTGTCAAATCGGAAAGTGATAACGAGGAACTTAGCACACATGTTAAGAGGTCAACGAAATAAGAATTTCTATCTTTTCATTTATTGTCTTGATCATAAAATGTGGAATTAATGTTGATTTTTATTTTTTCGGTGGTATTTTTAACAATTGCTCGAGAGGACTTAATTTATGGATACTGGCAAATTTATCAGTCTGCTTGCTATACCAGTAACTGCTTAGTGCAAAATGCTGTTGCTGCTGTCCGCAAACTTACCACAACTCTGAGATGGTCAGATACTTTCCGATCATGCTCATGCATGTTTGCCAGAAGCATGGTCACACATGAAAATGACCTTTGTTAACATATCTACGATTTGCTATACAAGAGATCCTGGCTAGATTAAATGAATTCAAATAATGAGAAGGGGAAAATTCTTAGGCAAGTTGCCAGCGGGTGACTTGATATTAAGTCATTTGTCCTTTTGTGCATTCTTTGATAGTACAACACGATTTTTGTTGTAGCACTTGTATAGAGGTGTTGAAAGGTGGTGGTTACCAACCCTCTTTTATTTTTTATTTTTTTTAATGGGTAACAGTATATTTTGTGATAGTATTACTAGAAATCAATATGTTATTTGGGACCTGATATTAAATCGCGAATTGGCGACTTACCCAAGTAAATCCCCACATCATACTTCAATTAATAATATTATACGATTCTTTTACTTATTGTTACAATTTGAAGTTCTGACCCCTTTAAATAAGTGGGAGTAGGGCGGGTTTCATTTTTCTTTGTCTTTATTTTATTTTGAGTCGAAGTCCCTGACAGTTCCAGTTTTTCGGTATAAATGACACGTTTCTTCCGGGTCCTACATTACTAAGTCGTTATTGTTTTGACGTCTAAACTTTGTAGAAGGCAGAGGCAATGTCCTTCTCTTCCAATAAATTTTGGTTAGTCAATCAATCAGAGTCTACAATTGTCAATTCCTGTCTACTTCTCCTGGTTGTATGTGTATGCTGTCATTTCGAAAGCTCATGAAGTATGTACGGAGTTACAATTACTTCTTTGTTGGGAGGAATGGAACAACTTGGCGGTGTTTTTGAGAGCCCTATTGTTTGTACCATCGAGGTATTAAAATTAGCTGCCAGTACTGAGAGTTGAGTTGATACAAGGTTGGTAGGGTAAGGATGTTTATTATATATTCTACTTTATGTATAAGGAACGTATTTTCTGGCCACATAGAACTGTGTCTTGTATAAAATTTATCCTTTTCTTAAACTAAAATAGTAGTTCATATTTGGAATCAAGATATTCAAAATTTAAGTTCATATCATTTTTAAATTTAGATTATAATAAATTGCAAACATAATGAATATCAATAGAACACAAAATAAAACAAAATATGATACATATGAACTTTGGTATTAATTTAAATTGGAGGTTTAAATTAAATTTATCTATTTGCTTTCAAGAGTTTATATTTTGGTTTTACAAGTTGGTCAACGAGCATGATCTAGGTATAAGGTTATTATGATTTTTTGTGTGTGCTTGCAAATATAAAATGCAAACAAACTTTGAACTATTGTAACTATCAAATTGTATGTTGTTTGTGGTTGCTCATGTTGGTATTGAAAAATGGCAATGGGAATAGAAGGATACTTTGCTAAACAGAAAAAGAAAGTTAGGCTATAAGGAGTGTTGCACTTTGTTGTAGCCATTTCGATACCTAAGTCAGATTAAGAGGTTTAGTATAAGAGGAAGGCAAGTAAGTATATGAAAATGTCTAGAAGAACCTAATTGTCGCATTCTAAGCTCCATTTATAGCTAAGGGCTTGCTTGTATTTGGTAACTGTTGCCTCCAAAATCCTGCATGTGCATTAAGTTTGAATTTAGGACTACTTCTTGATATTGGAAGTTATGGCTACAAGAGGCCTAACTATTCTTGTCATATGTTTGAATTTGAATCCTTTGAGGTTGATTGAGTTAAGAATTGAGCTACAAGCAATTACCCTAAGCTAAACAAGGTTGACCCAACCTATTTTGGTTGGCTTATTCTACATAGCTTGAATAGATTTAGCTAATTAACTTTCTTGAGCTAATTGATTTAGCAGGAGTGACCTAAAGGAGGTTGGAAATAGTGTAAAAGGAAGGTGTGAATAGTTAGATAGGTTAGACACCCCTCAGTTTAGGTTGGTTTTGACCTTTGGGAGAAACCACTGTCAACATTTGCGCCCCCTTCCCCTAACTCCTCTTAATGGGTGCATCAAGGGGAATATCGATATTTCTCCAACTGGGTATTTTGGTCTAAGTCTTTCATTGTGAAAATTTATTTTAGGAGATTTTGATGGATTGCAGACCATTGATCCTTTCATCCTTGTGTGCCTCTGAGGCTTTTAATCATTTGCTCGAAGAATTCTCTTTGATTAAGTTGCTGAAGATGATGCATTGTTGACAGGAGAATGGTGGAAGAACTCCTTTAGGGCTCATCTCAGCCATACCTTACTTTGTCAAGCTCCAAGTGCCGAAGATTATTTGTCGAATGCTGTGGTCGAGAAGGTGAGTGTTGAGTTTGACCAACTTAGTGCTGAGGTCGAGGACCTCATTCATATGGCACTGCACCTATCACTTGGACCCCTTTTGTGTCGAGGCCCACTTGCCAAGCGATGAGATCTCCTTCATGATGGCCTTTACCCTTTAGCCTGTTATCTCTATTACTTTATATAGCGGCACTTACATTTGTTGCCAGTACGTAACTAATATCTCATTGCCATCTATCCTTTTGCCTGTGTACTATTTTTCCGTTTTTGTTATTTGTCCTATTTACCTCTTTTTGTATGCATTAAGAATCTCTTTTGGTGAATACCTTTTTATAATTTTTTTATTTATAATGTCATCTTAAGGACTTACTATAAATAATCCATTTTCCTTGTAGTTAGAATTATCTTACATTCCTGACGGACATTTTCAATATATTTAGTCCTTTCGAGACATTCCTCTTTAAGTTCATTTTCATACACTCTTATCTAGTCTTACCGAGTAGCTTTAGATTAGTGGTGGGTAGACCTTATCATTAGCTTATGCGTCATATTAAGTGAAGTGTTAAGTCGTGTGTGTTCGTAGGTGAGTCATATCCTTCGAGCAGCTTTACGTTAGCTACTACATTCAGTTCATTAACCTTACGATTATATTTTCTTCGATACTTCGAAGGATCCATTTGGTTCTCATCTTTTACGGTAAGTTTTAGTGATAATTGAGCTTCTAAGCATATTAGATGTGTTGGTACTTAAATTTGAGCTTCGAGCTCCATGTTTTGGCCTCGTCTGTAATGATAGGGAGACATTCCCTAGATATCGTTCTATCTTTTGCATAACTTATTAGGGAAGTTTTAAACCTGTCGACATAACTTTTGACGTCCCATTATTAGGACTTGCGCAACCATGTTAGAACCTATGTGTGCCTCTTGGAAATATAATTCAATAGGCGCTGTCGGATCTAGATCAGTGTATAATCAGAAAGATTGCATCAATTGCTAACTGTAGTCTGTACAAATCCCAAAAAGCCATAACTCCTTTCACTTTTATTCTTTCATTTTCGCCCTTCCTTTTTTTTTTCCTTATCCTTTTTTACTACTTACTTTCCATTCCTTTGTGTTATTCCTACTTCCAACTCCCTTCATACTTATTCTAAATATTGCTCATTTTTCCTTTACTTTGTTATTATCAATTATACTGTTAAGGTAAATAATGTTGACCATTGAATCTAACCACTCAACACGTGTACATTAACGGGGTCAGGAACTATCCACCACGTACTGAGCAGGCAATTCTCCTCCTCAAGAACAACCCCCTAGCACTGCGGATCCCAATGTCGCCGATTGCCCCTAGGACTTATCTAAGTTCAAGACTGGTTAAAATTTGCACCCATAGATTGTGGAAGATCAGAAAATTTTTGTTTGATGGTTATCCAGCGGATACTAAGGGCAACTCTTAGGCCCTCCCTTTATACACTGGTATTTAGTACAATATGAGGCCCAATGGTGTTGCCAACACATTGTCTGAGTAAGAGTTCAACATTCTGAGGCTCAACTTCTGCTTTGCCCCTTAAGACAAGACAATCGAGAGGCCTCAACCGCATGAGCAGATTATTGCACGTGGGAATAGGGAATTTACTCTCTTTCAGAAATATTTCGAGGTTGGGTTAAGATTTCCCTTTTCTATTTTCTAGAAATCTTTCCATTGTATATGTCCATCCATGCTCACTCCGAGCTCCTTTAGGTTATTAAATGCCTTTGAGTGTTTTTGCAATGACTTGTAAGTTAAGGGTACAGTCACTTTGTTTCGGCATTTTTTACATTGAAAAGAGGTGATGGTTGGTTTTATGTGTGTGTCCGACCTTATAGGAAGTTCTTGATAGGATTAGAGTATTCCATTTATGATTAGAAGAAAAAATGGGTAGCGGATAGGTTAGTAACCAAACTTGATTTCCTAACTATTTGAAGCCATTCAATTAGGCAATTCGACATTAAACGACTGCTTGTCAATGACAAGAAGGCCTATGACCCGATCGTGGAGGCCTATAAACACAACTGGTTTCTCTGGGACGGACACCATAATTTCAAAGTACTCATGCGGTGCTTCAATTTTCCCTAGAGATGAGGTGAGAGTGGCCGAAGGTGCTAGTGCGACTAATGATGGGGATGTTGAGGGCTCTAGTGAAGGCATTTCTTTGACTAAGGTATAAGATTTTTGTGATCTTGCCATGCTGAGAAGGGCTTATAAGAAGAGGGACCTTTGCGTCTACTTTAGGAGTTGAGTGTTCTTCGTTGCCCATGCTTAGCATGGTGTCTAGAAGTCTTTTCACTTGTATTTTACTATTTTCCTGATATAATCTTTTAAATGTTTCGTTGCAAATATGTTGCTCAAAGATTACAACTCTAAGGACTTATTTGCCCAGCTAAAAGCTGGTACCTTAAAAGGAAAGGAGGATCCCAAAGAAACCTCTGTTGAACAAGTTTCTATGAAACCACCAACAAGGCTACTAACTAAGCCTTCAACAAATTCCACCACTTCTCAAGCAACCAAAGAAGTCCAGTAGATGAAAACTGCCAAGGAGACTCATTAGACAAAGACAATTGCTAAGAGGAAGGTCGCTGAGCCAAGGAAACGACCTAACACTTATGACTACTTACAACCAAAAAGAGATTTGAGCAAGGAGAGGACCCCCAAGAGTGATAAACTAGAGGGTAATTCTAATGATCCAAATGAAAGCAAAGAGGCCCCTTTTAGAATATTGAATTCCATTACCCCTTTTGAGAAAGAAAATAGAGAGATCTTACAATTTTTCTCCTGTTAGAATGTTAATACTGCCCCCCATGCTCTAGGAAATGGTTGGGTTGGTTTGGAATTGATTAGAGGCATTCGTCTCCCTCAGGACGTTCAACCTTTGACAAACATTGTTATGCTTTACCAAAATTTTGGATTTGACAGCTTGTTATGGCTTACTACTTCTAGACTTTATAATGTAAAACCTCTTCCAACCTCTTATAATTGAGGTTAGTAGATTGTTATTTGACTTTGCTTTGACTTTGCTTTAATCTTCTAGAATTCTCAATGTCTAATGATGATAGTTGAGGCCCTCAATGAAGAGAAGAATGTTGTAAGCTCTCTACTCTAATTTATTTTCACTTTTCTTTTAATTTTCTTGAGCTAGCAACTCTTTTTTCTTTTACATCACTGAGGAGGCCAAGAACCAAGTAGCTAATATGGAGGCTAAGAAAAAGAACCTCCAATAAAGTAGGGGCATCAAGAAGGCCAAGTTAGAGGAAGAGAAAGTGAAGATAGAGGAAGAGCTCAAAAATCAGAAGGAGAAGGTAAACGGAGAGGCTAAGGCCTAAGAAGAGAAAGAAATGGCTCTGGTAAGAGAACAAAAGAAATGCTCTCAGTTGGTGTTCGACCTTCAAGGGGCACAAAATGAGGATGAAACCTTCAAAAGCAAACATAGCAAGGAGGTTGCCTACCTTAGAGCTTGTACAAAGATTTGAAGATAAAAATGGTTGACATGGAGAAGGAGTAGGGCTCAATCTACCAATACGTTTTGATAAGGCCTATAGGACATTTAGGACGGCGAAGAATATAAGAGCCTGATGTCACAAAAAAAGTTGGATGGGATAAAATTAGCTTGGGAGGGTATCCTTATCCATCACCTTAACTCCAACCCTTCCTCTTCTTGCATAAGCATTTCATATAAAAATGATCGCTTCATCTAATCATTTAGTAGTAATTTGCATTTCCATGATTCGATTGGTAATCTCATTCATAATTAACTAGATCGTTAATATAAGTAATATCAAAATACCAAATCTTCCCTCTATATAACTCTTGTGAAGTAGAATAAGGTCCTTGGAAGATCAAAGAAAGAACAACTTCTTCTTTTGTAAGGAATTCTTCCAATAATTCTGAATCTAATCTTTTCAAAAAAACACATACAGTACTCTTGTGTTTGCACGCCAAAGTTTTAACACGAGAAATTTGAAGTATACATTTTATTCGATATAAACTCTTTTTTTTTTGAGGATCCATTGTGATAATAAGAAAGATTTTTACATATACGGACAAATCGATCAATGATATTAGAATTTGATGAATCAGCTCAAGTCTAGTATGGGTCGTATATGGATGGTAGTTAGAGCCGGTAGCTCTCTTAGGGTTCCCTCATCTAGGATCCTTGGGGAAGAGGATCAAGTTGGCCCTTGTGAATAGCTTGACGCACTATTTTCCTTCAACCCTTTGAGTAAAACGTGGCAAAAGGAAGGAAAATCCATGGATTGACCCCATCGTCTCTACCCTATAAGAATTACGAGATTACCTCAAGGGTGCCTTCGGCATCCAGGGATTGCGGACCGACCATAGAGTCCTATTCAATATGTGGAATGCATTAGTTGTCTGCTTTTAGGTTGAGCAATAAGGGTCAGAGAAGGGCAATCACTAATTCTTAAAATCAACATTCTTAAGACTAAAGAGTTGGGCGGAAAGGTAAGGGTGGGGGGAAAGCTCTCCTTTCCTAGTTCTCTTATACTTAGATCCTCTAGAAGAGAAAGAGGAAAAAACTGAAGATTTCACTTACATAGTACTTTTGAATGAAATATCAGTCTAATTTAGTTTGTACGCCTTACTCAATGTAAAAATGGGTTAGGTTGTACATGATTAAACCTATGGGACTTAAGGAATAATGGAAGGGAATAAAAAAAGAAAACAAAAAGGGAAAGATAAGTTGTTTGGACTTTACCAGACGAGGTCATGAAAATGAGGCTCCTGCTGATGAAGTCAATGTTGGTGAGGTCGAGATGGAAGACCAACCAGGTGAACGTGTTGATACCCCTACAGTTGACCCTACCAATACACAAGAATCATGTGACACTCTTGAAGTCCTTGAGGCTTTTGCTCCTAATCCCTTTGCTGATCCTTAACCTATCTTTATTTAAGCTTTTGATGACTAGACTCCTCTTGTTGACTAAGCTCAAGAAGAATGACTTTTTTCCTATCTATTTATTGCTATCCTTGACTTGTTTGTAGGTCGGTATGAAAACCTTTGCTTCATGTAATGATCACTTTATTTAACTCTTACCCAGGATTTGTGAAAGACCTTTTTTGTTTCTTTACTTTGAACTTTTAAATAGTTTCGATGTTTTTGATCATTTACGTTGATATTAGAATTTGGTAACAATAATATCTTGAACACCAAGCTAACAAACACTCTACAAAAAGGAAAAGATTAGGCTAAGGGGGTGTTGAGGTGACTTTGGCATAGTTACTTTGATGCCTAAGTCAGGGAGAGTTTGATGCGCACTGCAGCTAAAAACAAACAAGACCGGTTGTGGGGATGGATCGAAGCTTGTCGAAAGCTTGAAAAGAGTAATGGGGAAATGCATGAAAGAACAACAAATGGATGAAGGTAAGCAAACTCACGAATAGCCCTAAAGGATATGATGTACTAGTGGAACTTTTGAGGACTTATGGCACAGCTTGATATGATGCATGAGTTGGTCCGGTGAGGTTACTCATCACTTAGTCTTGCTTAAGGGTTATGATAAAAGTGAAATGAGAGTAAACAAAATAGTGTTTATGTAAGGAAGAATATTTAGTGTATTAATGATGAATTTTGTTCTTTGCGGCTACATATACAAAGGTATTTATACTTGAGAATTTAGGGAAACTTGCCTAAAAGAGAAAAGATAAAAAGGGTATAACCCTAAAGAAGTAATGTATAAGAATATAAAAGTGTAAAAATGCATATTCAAGAAAATAATGATTAGTGTAGTAGATTCTTCACGTGGTACTGTATATATAGCATGGGTGCATTGGTGATGCTGTTGGAGGATGCAGACAAAAGGTCAAGTTGCTTATTTGAGTAGGGGCGATTGATTAGCCTGGGGTCTATCTTTCGGTTTCTTAGCAAAAGTGGCATTGAGCAACTGGATGGTTCGAACATAGCTGATTATACATGTGGGGTTTGGTAGCTCTCTCGGCATTCAACAATTTGGCATGTAACTTCCGAGAAGTGGGTAGTCATATGGCTCGGTATACAGAGTTGATTGGCAGTTGGGATTAACTCAGCTTCAGTAGGAGTCGGTTGGATCAAGAGGATTCGCCTTGTCAAAGGCTCGGTAGCCTAATTCCTATCATTCCTCTGGGTTGATTTGGATTTAGGATCAAATCTTACTGGTCTTCATTTAGTTCTTCGTTAGGATGATATGGATCGAATACGACAATGTTAAAGATGTCAGAAACCCCATAGTCCTTGGGCAGCTCCAATCTATAGGCGTTATTATTGATCTTTTGGAGGATTCTGAGAGGTCCTTTAGCCTTTAGGGATAGTTTGTTCCTCCTCTTACCCAAAAACCTCTCTTTGCTTAGGTGCAGCCATATCAAGTCTCTTGGCTGAAAATATTTTATCATCCTACCTTTAGCCTTCTCTTGCATACGTTTGGCGGCTTGGTTGATGTGCCGAGTGACTTTATCATAGATGTGCTAAAGGGATTGTGTTCTGGCTCTTGCGTTAAGGTCTTCTTACGTAGGCACGAGTACAAGGGTATGGTCAAGGGGCAACTCAGGATTAAAACCATAGACCGCTTCGAAGGGGGCCACCTTAATGATGTCATGCACTATTTGGTTGTAAGCGAATTCGATCATTGGCAAGCAGATGTCCCAATCAGCTAAGTTCTTGCCTACTGCAACTCGGAGTAGTGTTCCTAAAGTGTGATTAACTGCCTTTAATTGGCTGTTAGTTTAAGGGTGAAAAGAAGTATTGAACAGTAGTTTGGTCCCCATCTAACGCCACAAGGTCCTCTAGAAATGGCTCAAGAGCTTCGGGTCTTTATCGGAGACTACAATTCTTGGCATGCCATATAACCATACAATCTCCTGCAAGAAAAGAGAAGTAATAGACAAAGCGTTGTTAGTCTTAGAATTGGGCATGAAGTGTGCCATCTTGCTGAACTTATCCATGACAACCATTACAGAATCTTTGCCTTGAAGAATTCGTGGTAAGTCGTGAATAAAGTCCATGCTCAATTCGGTCTAAGGTTTCGTCAAAATAGGAAAAGGTATTACTTTTCCTTGTTTGGCTTGGCATTTAGCCCTCTTGTACACGACACAACTTTCAACAACTCGGTGTACATCTTGCCTCATTTTTGGCGAAAAGAATTGACCACTCAGCAATTCATATGTCCTTTTCTCCCTAAAATGTCCGGACAGTCCTTTACTGTGGGCTTTCCCGATTAGCAGCTCCTAAAGAGAATATGTCGGCATGTACAATTTCCCTCTTTGGAACAAGTATCCTTTCTCCATATGATACTTGTTCATTGTCTTTCCATCGACACAACGCGTAAGTATGGGTTGAAAGTATGGATCCTCAGAATACTATTCTTTAGTACCAGTAAACCCAAAAAATCTAGTTTGCAGTTCATTAAAAAATGTATGCCTTTTCGAAAGAGCATCTGCAACTACGTTGCTCTTTCCTCGCTTCTATTTTATCACGAAATTGAATCCTTCAAGGAATTTAACCTATCTCGCCTATCGCTTCGACAACTTGGTTTGACTTCGGAGGTACCTTAGGGACTCATGGTTGGTATAGATGATAAATTCTCTCGACAGTAGATAATGCTGTCATGCTTGCAGTGCTTGGATCAACACCATGAGTTATTTATCATATGTAGAGTAGTTTAGTTGAGATCCTTTGAGCTTCTCACTGTGGTAGGCAATTGGTCAGCCTTCTTGTGTTAGGACAACGCTTATCCTAATGCATAGTGCATCACACTCTAGCTTAAATATTTTCTTGAAGTTAGGAAGAACTAGTATAAAGGCAAAGGTTAACCTTTCCTTTATCTCGGCAAAACTTCTCTCCTCCTTTTCTCCCCATCTGAAGTCGATGTTCTTCTTTCATTAATTTAGTGAGGGGTGCGGCAAGGGTATTGAATTTTCTGATAAATCTTTTGTAGAAGGAAGCTAGCTCGTTGAAACTTCTCGCCTTAGCAAAAGTGGTGGAATTCGGCCACTTGACGATAGCTCGGATCTTCTCGTTGTCCATTTATAAGCCTCCTCTACTTATTATATAGCCCAAGAATACTATTTCCTCTTAGCAAAAGCAATATTTCTTAAGGTTGTTGAATAATCTTTTGGCATAGAGGATGTTCAACATGGCATAGAGATGTTCACAATGACTCGACATGTCGGAATTGTAAATCGGGATGTCGTCAAAGTACATCATAACACACTTCCCCATGAGATTTCTTAGTACATGATTCATTAGCCATATGAAAGTGCTCGAGGCATTCAATAGATCAAATGGCATGACCAATCACTTGTAGAGTCCATGTCGAGTTTTGAACGCAGTTTTCCATTCATCTCCTACCTCATTTGGATTTGATGGTAGTCGGATTTTAGATCAATCTTGCTAAGGATCTTGGCTCCACTTAATTCATCCGGCATATTTTCTAACCTAGGGATTGGATACTTGTATTTGATTGCTATCTTGTTCATGGTTTGATTGCTAACACACATTTGCCAAGTACATCCTTTTTCGGTATTAGGAGTACCGAAACAGTACAAAGGCTAAGACTCTCCCTAACATAACCTCTTTTCAGTAGCTCATTGACTTGTCGTTGGAGTTTAGAAGCTTACTCATGACTCATCCAATACGTAGGCTTATTTGGTAGGGTGACACTAAGCATTAAGTTAATGCGGTGTTCTATGCCTTGAATTAGGGGTAACCCCTCAGGTAACTGTTTTGCGAACAGATCAGCATATTCATCTAACAACTCTTTTATTTCCAAGGGTAGTTTACCTCGCTCCTTTATCTCTAATAAGTGCCTGACCAACATGAGGGTCGGCTTGTCAGCGTTGATGGCCTTTTGGAGCTTGGCTCTACTCATCATCAGAGTCTTCCTCGATCTGTGAATAAGTTTTGTTTGCAGTTTATTAACTTTTCTCGATGGTATTGGGTTTAACGTAATCTTCCTACCATCCTTCTTGAACACATATGTGTTCTTGTATCTGTCATGGATAACTCTTTTGTCAAACGGCCATGGTTGGCCAAGCAAGATGTGTCAAGTGCACATAGGCAGCATGTTACAGAGAACCTTGTTAAAGTAATTTCCGATAGTGATCAGTAGTAGTACTTGCCAAGTGACATATAGTGTTCCTTTCTCATTTATCCAATGCAACTTATATGGCCTCGGGCATGCAATAGTCGACAAATTCAACCTTATGACCAAATCGGTTGATGTTACATTAGTGCAACTTCTGCTATTCTTTGGCTTTGTTTTCCTCCTCCTTAGGTTCCTCATCATTGCTTTCTACTTCCAACTTCGGGACGTCTCCCTTGATGACCATAGTCCTTTGGTTCGAGCATTAAGCAACCATATGTCTAAACCCTTAGCATTTGAAGCACTTGATTTGGCTCGATTTCCTTCTAGATCCTTATCCTTTCTCATAAGTTTAGGTCGGCACGTCACCTTTTACTCAGCCCTTGTGGTTGGTTTTGACATCCCCTCGTCCGATCGGGTTAGCACTCGACTAGCATCGGTAGTTTCCTTATACAGGTTAGTTTAACTGAACAGGTCGATCAGTTGGTGTCTTTGTTGGCATTTGGCTTCTCCTCTATCTTTCCACTCGCTGAGCTATTCGTATTTCCTCATCCAATGTGGCAAGTTGTTGGAGTTCCATAATGTCTTAGATATCATTCCTCAATCTAGTAAGGAATCTTGAGATAGTTCGTATTGTGGGCTCCTCCGCTTTATAGCGAATTATAAGCATTTGGAACTCTTGGACATATTCGTCAACAGTTAGGCCTCCTTGCCTCAGCTCCTGAAGTTGAGTAAAAGTGTCTTATAGATAAGTTTTTGACACAAATTTGTTTCTAAGTATTCTCTTAATCATAAGCCAAGTATTGATCTCTCAATAACCTTCTCGCCTTCTCATGGCTTGGAAATTCTTCCACCACATGACAGCATATCTAGAGAACTCAACAGCAGTAGTTCTCACTTTGTTGTACTTGTCATAATAGTAATAATCGAAAACTTGCTTCACTTTCTCTTCCTAATCCAAGTAGTCATCCGTATTCCCAGACCCATTGAAGCTCAAAATCTTAAGCTTCACATAGTCGGATGCTTGGGGTGCTCGAGCTTGCTCTTCTCCTTCATATTCTTCCTCATCCTCCTCATCCAAATCTCCCAAGTCAATACTTTTTCTCACTCATCCGCTTACTCTTTTACCTTGAACTTGTTGAGTTGGGTTTTGGCTCCTAATAGGTCAAGTAGTTTGTGGGGTGTTATGCACAGCTTCAGCGGGTTTACAAGTCAGTGAATGAATAGCTTGAGTTAAATCCACAAGGAGGCTAGCCACCTTATCAAGTCTCTCGTTAGTACTTTTGGGAGTGCCTTGGGATTGTCGGCCATGGTAGACAACACCACTGTTGTCATCTCCAATGCTAGCATTAATACTCGGGTCTATCATTTGCTTTATAAGATTCAAGCACAAACTCCTCAATTTAGTGCTACGATCGATACTATCTCTTGAAGTCCACTAGACAGTTCCTCTAAATTAGAAGCTTAACAACTAATAAACATGGTAGTTAAAATAACACAAAAAACTTGCTCTATTCCATACACGTAAGATAATAAGGATAGAGCTTCGAAACAACTACTACAACCTAAATGAAACCTCTACTCTGATACCAAGATGATGTGCACTGTAGCTAAGAACAGATAAGGCTAGTCGTAGGGATAGATCTAAGCTTATTGAAAGCTTGAAAAGAGTAATGGGGAAATGCGTGAAAGAATAGGAAATGGAATGAAGGTAAGCAAACCTACGAATAGCCCTAAAGGATATAACATACCAGTGGAACTTCCAAGGACTCACGGTACAACTTGATATGATGTAAGAGTTGGTTTGGTGAGGTTACTCACCACCTTGCCTTACTTAAGGATTAGGATAAGAGTGAAATGAGAGTAAACAAAACAGTATTTACACAAGGAAAAATATTCAATGTATTAATGATGAATTCTTTTCTTTGTGGCTACATGTTCGAAGGTATTTATACCTGAGAATTTAGGGCTACTTGCTTAAAAGGGAAAAGACAAAAAGGGTATAGTCTTAAAGAAGTAATGTATAAGAATATAAAATGGTAAAAATGAATATTCAAGAAAATAGTGATTAGTATAGTAGATTCTTCACGTGGTATTGTATACGTGGCATAGGTACATTGGTGATGCTGTTGGAGGATGTAGACAAAAGGTTAGGTTGCTTATTTGAAGGGTTGACTGATTAGCCTGGGGTCTATCTTTTTGTTTCTCAGCAAAGGTGACGCTAAGCAAATGGATAGTTTGGACATAATTGAGCAGATGTGCGGGGTTTGGCAGCTCTTTCGACATTCAACAATTTGGCACACAACTTCCGAGAAGTGGGTTGTCATACGGCTCTGCATGCATAGTTGATCGACAGCTAAGATTAGCTTAGCCTTGGTAGGAGTCGGCTGGAGTAGGAGGATTCGCCTTATTAGTCCTTCTAATCCTCAGGCTCAGCTATAGGTCAAAGGCCCAATAGTTTGATTCCTATTAAGTGAGATAGGAGAGCTCGACTTCTACGAACATTAGCCTCAGCACTTGGTAGGTCAGATAGGAGAGCTTGGCTTCCACAAACCTCAGCTTCGACCTTAGCACTTGGTAAGTCAACATTTGGTAGGTAGGCAATTGGACAGAAGTCCGAGCAGACCAGAGAATGTTTGAGTTGGAGCTTTAGAGAGTTATTCTATAGCTCTTCCATGTATTGGAGCTTATCTTCGGCAGGTTGAAAGACAAGATCCTCCTTGTGAGAGATTATAAGCCTCGGAGGCAAGCTCGTATGAGAGGTATAGAGGTCGGCACTCCATCAGCTCCTTGTGGTTGTTGAAGATTTACCCTCAAATCTTGATCTTCTTATTCTTCTTCTTCTAGTACATAGGGTATTGGATCGGCGATGTTGAAAGTTGGAGATACTTTATATCTTTTGGGTAGTTCTAGCTTATATGCGTTGATATTGATGCATCGAAGGATCTTAAAATGGCCATCCGACTTAGGGGATAACTTGTTTGTTCTCTTTCTTAGGAATAGCTCCTTGTTGAGGTGAATCCAAACAAGGTATCTTGGGCTGTAAATAATTTTCCTTTTACCTTGGCTTCCTTGCTTTCTTTGTTGGGCTATTGTCTTGGCTAATTGTTCCACAACCTTCTTGTATAGTATTTGAAACTCCTCAGCCCGCTTTAGACTTGATTGACTTTCTCTTTAAGAGGACAAGCTGGTGATCAGGTCCAAGAATAAGTTTAGATTAAGTCCATAGATAACCTCGAAAGGCGACTTGCTTCTCCAGCTATGAGTGGAGCAGTTGTAAGAGAACTCTATGATGGATAAGCATAAATCTTAATCATGTAGATTTTTTCCAATAGTAGCTTGAAGAAGGTTACCTACCGTTATGTTCACAACCTCTATTTAGCCGTCTGTTTGCAGATGATAAGAAATACTGAACATGAGCTTAGTGTTGAGCTTCTTCCATAGTGTTTACCAGAAGAAGCTTGTAAACTTTAAATCATGATCCAATCTCTTACATCGGGTATGATCGTATCTTATCAATATTGGATTTGTCAATGTTGAATCTTCATCCAAAAAGATCCAAAAGATTCAGATTGATGGCCTATAAATAATAGATATTGACTCATAGAAAGGACGCGATTTTCATAATTCATGATTACATAAACACACACACATCTCTATTCACAATTTCTACACACATTTGCATATCATAGACCCATACAGTTGCTATACCTCATGTTACTGTTTACGTTTACGATACTGTTCACTTTCACATACAGTCACTAGCACACATGACTGTCTAGTTCTCACATCCACACACACGATTGTTTAGTCTTCACTCTTACGTCTATTCAACATATAATACTGCTTGCATATACGTCTTATGCCTGACTTGCACATACCTTGCACTTCACCGATTACTGTCCAACGCATAACATTACCTCTACACACATCTCACGCCTGATTTGCACATCCCTTACACTTCACCGATCACTATCCAACGCACAACATTACCTGCGCATACGTCTCATGCTTGACTTGCACATCCTTGGCACTTCACTGATCTACTGTCTTACACGTATGTCTGCACTTCACATCCACATATTGCTCTCTACGCCTATTACACTTCATAACCATGCCACATCTAGCAATTCATGACATCGCATAGCTATGTCTAAACACAGCAATTCACATAGCATGTCTACATCCAGCATGAACACATGATCACACACCCCGCATGACCAGCACATCTAGTCCAATCATGTGTATGATCCGACCCGTTTAGGTAATTAGGTAAATTATTTTGGTTAGTTATTTATTTTGTTTTTTTAATTAATCACTTTATTTTACTAACTTGTATTTTTAGTGTAGGTTTTTTTTTTAAATAAATTTTAATAGATTGTAGGTCAATGAGTTTTGCAATTTTTAGATAAATTGTAATTTTTTTGGTTTTTTAGTTAAATTGCATTTTTTTTACGTAAAATTGCATTTTTTGGGAAAAAATTACATATCTTTCTTTTGAGATTCATATCTTCAAAGAAATATATCTAGATCATATTTTAGTAAATCTTGTATTTAGGATTTAGAAAAAATTCATTTTTGGCATGTAGTGTTTTTTTTTTTAATCTTAATGGGAGTTTTCAAAAGATTTAATTAGTTAGGGTTTTTTCTTTAAAAAAGATTTGTGAAATTAGATCTTTTTAGGTATTTAAAAAAATAATAATTTGATAACTGACGAAAATCTAGCTCAAATTTTTTTTTTAAAAAAAGATCCACCCAATAAATTTTTTCTAAAAACAGAATTATGTTGATTTGATCTTTATTAACGGGTACATATGTACTTTCGGAACAACCATAAAAAAAATATAATTTTTTTGTTTTATTTTTTTTTTTAAATTCTTAATAAAAATCATAAAAAATCATTTTAATTATATTGTTGTATCTCCTCATAAATTTTAGCATTTTTAGAAAAATCATAAAAAATAAATGCCTATTAGTTTTTTTTTTCTTTACATGGTTTTTTGGTCTTAATAGGATTAGCCCTGAGCTTGGATTTGCTGGTTTAATTTTCTAAAAAATAATTTTTTTTAGAATATTTATTGACTAGCAACTTAGGGTTTTATTTTTTTAATTGTTTAACTAATTGGTGACTCTAATTTTTTTAAAACATTTTTTTGAAGAAAAATATTTCTTTAATTTAATGTTGAGTAATTTATATTAAGCGGGTTGGGCTTAATATAGATTGAATTAAGGAAAACCGAAATAGGGCTTAACAGAATTGACAACTTTACTAGGGACCATAGTGGGCTAGCCATGTAAAAATAAAAATTAATTAATGAGCTTTCATTTTATTTCTTTTTATTTGTATATTGCAATATAGTTGTATTAACCGGGTTTCAGTGATGCATGCCTTTAAGAAAAGCTTGGCCTAATGGGCCCGTTAATGGGGATTTAGGGGTTTTTTGTTTTTTAAAAGAAAAAAAATCATTCATGTGCTTAGATGTGGTTGGACTTGAGCCATCTTAGGAACTTAGGACGGGTCGCTATTGTGTAACCCTTTAGTCTTTATCCCTACTTGGCGGTGATAGGTGAGCCTATTCATATTTTGATGTAGCCCATTAGGTTTTTTTCCAAAAATACCCAAAGCTATAGAGCTTGAGACCTATAGACCTCACCCTCTTGCATGATTTTTTTTTTAAAAAGGGTTAGTCATTGTTAAATTATAGGAAAATTTGATAATTCGTGGTTGGTTAGGCTTTTTTATTTTTGGTTTAAAAGAAGGGAAATTAAAAGAATCAATACCCTTATATATAAGTTTCTATGAAATTTATTTATTTTTTAATTTCAATCCACTTATATATAAGTGTATTCCTTGGCCATGGGTTCATAATAATTCCATTCCTATAATTTAATATTTACCAACCTTTATTGCATGGCATGCATTTGTAGCATATTGTATTAATTTTGTATTATACTTTGTTGTATATATATTGTTATCTTAGATATGTTTTTTCTTTTTGTATTATATGGTTGCTCATGTATTATTATGTAATATAGGTATTATGTATTACTTTTTTTTTGTTCATTTTACAAATAAAAAGTGGCATAACAAGATTTAAGATCGAACTTACTAAATTGCATTAAAATATTTTGTGGGTAAGCAAATAAATATTAGTGCAATGTTTAAAAAAAAAATAACATCATAAGCAAGGAGTTGCAATTTTATTATTTTCTCATGTGACATATTGGTCGTGCAATTTTTTTTCCATGTACTTTCTTTTTTCATGTAAAAAAAAAAAAAATTTCCCTATAGACTATTAAAATCTTTATGCTTTGTCCATATCTATACTTATAGAAAAATTCTATACCCAACAAGGGCTTAGCGTATTTGTACTCAAATTAATGTAATCACGATGTTATAATAAACTTACAATCCAAAAATTTTTACAGTAATAAATTATTACACTATTATCCAGTTGTCGGCCCAACATGTACGTGTGTATCTTTTTACTGTATGTTAATTATTTGTTTATTTTTGTTACTATATTGTTTGGTGTTGCTTATTTTTATTGAAAATTTGTGTACAATGACATACTTTCGTGTAAATTAAAAAAGAATAAATAAAATTTTTTTTTACTTGTAAATGTCTTGCAAATGTCATCCCTTGAGTGTCTCCTAATCATCTTTTTATAACATTAGATACCCTTCTTGTAAAATTATAACCCTTTAATTATTGATTGTACAATAATATACTTTCGTGTAAATTAAAAATGAATAAATAAAATTTCTTTTGATTTGTAAATGTCATCCTTAAAGTGTCTTCTAATTAACTTTTTGTAACATTAGACACTCTTTATGTAAAATTTTAACTGTTTAATTATAGATTGTCCTTTTGTAGCAATCTTGTTATCAATAACATAGATTCTCTTTAGTATACATATTACTTATAAATAAGTCATTGCCTTCGGTTGTTAACTTTGTAAAATAACTACTCCTTCTTGTCAACTCTCTAACTTTTTTAGTCATTCCAATAAGTTAGGACATGTTGGTAATCCTGTTTATAACATAAGTTTTTCTAAGACAAGTGTTTTCAAATGCTTTTTATTAGAATAATGTTTTAAAAAAAATCATAAATTTTTCAAAGAAAAAAAAAATTGCTAATGAGTATGGGTTTTATAGACTTTGAGTTATTGCTTTTGAACAGTTAAGCCCATTATTGAAGCCCATAGCCATTCCTTTTTGAAGCTAAGACAATTGATAGTAATGACTCCGTCCCAAGCCTAATCTCGGCATGTACTCATTCTAAGCCTAAAGCGTTGTGTGGCCTATGAGTTAAACCTGATATTGAGGGGTAAAAAGGGAAAGAACATTGGAAATTGATAAATGAAAATGGTAGGGACATAGCCCATCTCTAAGAAAAGCCTAAACCAAATACAATCCTTGAAGAAAAGCCTACTATTAGACCTTTTCAAAAGCCTTAGACACAAAAGCCCAAACACAGATTATAGATCTTCCCATCTATTTCAACCTACTTTAAGCTAGAAAAAAACCTTAAACACATGGCCTACTAGCTTCACTTAGAGCTTTGTTCATCAACATTGATCCTCTCCAAGCCTAGAAGGTCTTAAACATTCACTCCATGAAAACTAGCCCACTCGCTCCAACCCTAAAATAGAACATGAAGTTTGTCTCTACTATAAATTATTCCACCAACAAACCTAATAAGCATGAGCCAAGCGAGTAGCAAATGGGGCAATCTTTTAAAAGTAGAGGGGCATGTGACCTATTGGGGCATCATAAAATATCCAGTCTTATCAAATGAGACTGGGGCAAATAAACAAATAAAATGCTTTAAAGTCTTTCTAACAGGAAAGTATTTCGTTATCTAAAGCGTTTAGAATGATAAGAAGTAAGCCCTAATCCCAAATACTAACATAAAAAAAAACACTCCAAGAGCTGAGAAACATGAAAGTGAAGACAAGACTTGTTTCTTAAAGGAAGTCTATCTTGCATGTAATACATGAATTGAAAGGATGATAGGCATTCATTTTACTCCCTAAACATTTTTATCCCTTATTACCCCCTTTGAGCCCTTGAGGGAAGTTTTTCAAAAAATAAACCTTGTCAAGAACCATACCACATTGGGGACCCAAGAGGTTAAGGCCATTGATTTTGGAGAAAAGGGATAGGTTAACTTGTGCTTGCTTTAGTTGTGTCAACTCATGAGCAATAATTTCCATAGACAACTCGTTTCTTTAGAATGAAGAAGAGCTTCAAACTGTATACACCTCACTTAGGCCCATACTCTTATTCAAATACCTCAAGCCTAGAGACTCTACCTTAACACTCTAAAGCCATGTACGCTTCACCAGGCTTATATACTTTGAACTCATGTTTCTAAGGCTTTGAATCTCCTCAAATGGAAACTCATACACTTGAAGGCCGATTACCTTGGAAAAAAAAAAGGAAAAAGAAAGAAAATAAAAAAGAGGAAAAAAATAAAAAGAAAGGAAAAAAAAAGAAGAAAACAAAAGCAAGGTGATCGCGTCCCGAAGAGTAGCTAAAAAGGGCTTAGGACCTAAATATCTTAGGAAAGCTATGTCCATGAATTCTAACATAAAAAATTTGATTTTTCCCTGTATCCTTTAAAGCACAAACCTGAGCAAGAGATTGCAAGCCCAAAGGAATGAAACTTTAATCCTATGGTCCCACCTACCATACTACCCTTAACGAAGCTTTTCTTTTTTACTAAAGAAATTGACTTATCTTAAACAATCATTGATCATGAAATTGAGGCAAGCCTATCGTAGCATTTCCTATTAAGGTTCCTGACTTATAAACTCGGGTTGAGAGATTAATTTTTTAAAATTGGCTAACACATCAATATCCCCTTTTGTTTAAGCCAATGACAAAAAGGCTACATTACGACCTAGAGGAAAAGACCTATCAAATCAATCAAAGTGTGTCACTTACAAGACTGACCATAATTTTTGGAATCGTAGTCAGGAGTGAAAACAAGCCATTTGAGAGTGTGAGAAAGTCCTCTTGGACTAAACAATTCAGATAATTGGGATACTTTTCATGGTGTGAAACATATGAATGCAAAAGTCAAGCATGCCTTAATGGCATGGGAAGCACTTTGCCTTGAAATCAAATGGGAGTTCCCTATAGCAAGAAGAACAAGGTGTTCAGTTGAAGTTTTTTCCCTCATCTTAGTGAACAAGTAATCAAAGATGAAGAATGAATGGCCAATCGGCTAAAATAATGAGCATACCACTTATTTGTAAGTATTGAGATTGGTATAATTTTGTTACTAATTAGTAAGGAAAAGTGAATAGTTTTTTTTTTCTTTTTTTTCAATATAAGTACACTTTTTTCCTTTGAGTTTCAAAAAGTAAAAAATTTGAGGATTTGCAATGTGAACTTTAGTCAACCTCAAGTTAGGAACTTCAGTAATCCCTCGAGGGAATTTCAAGAACTTTATTGATCCTTTTGGAACTTTGGTCATCTTAATTTGTGCCTTAGTTATCCTTATCTTAGGAGCTTTGATAATCTAATCCAGGAGTCTTAATCATCCTTAGTTTAGAAACTTTGATTATCCTATAGTATGAGAATATTCAGTAGCTTCAGCCATCTTATGAAAAGAATATTCAGAAACCTTTGTCATCATGCCAAGAGCTTAGGCTATCTTAGGAATTTTTTGAACTTTAGTTATCTTGTGTTTAAAGTTCCGAAAGTTTTGCTATAGGAACTTTTATCATCTTACATCAAGGAACATTAGTTATTTAGGGATAAAAAAAAAAAAAAAACAATTAGCCATGCCTTCCAACCCTTTTGTTAAGTTTTTGTCCTTAAAAGTTTATCCTTTTGAGAAGCCAATTTTTCTTTTAAAGAACATCAATTTTTGGGCATAGTGCCTACCTTAACCTTTTTGCCTCGTCCTTTTAAGACAAGCTCCTAATTCCTTTGCCTTGTCTTGTCAAGATAGGCCCCTTTATTTCTTTTGCTTTATCCTTTCAAGACAGGCTCCTTAATCTTTTGTCTTGTTCTTTTAAGACATGCCCTTTAATCTTTTGCCCTATCCTTTCAAGATAGATACCCTAATCTTTTGCCTTGTCTTTTTAAGATAGGCTTCCTAATCTTTTGCCTTATCCTTTCAAGATAAGCTCCGTAATCTTTTGCCTTGTCCTTTTAAGACATGCCCATTAATCTTTTGCCTTGTCCTTTTAAGACATACCCTTTAATCTTTTGCCCTATCCTTTCAAGATAGACACCCTAATCTTTTGCCTTGTCCTTTTAAGATAAGCTTTCTAATTTTTCACCTTATCCTTTTAAGGCAGGCCCTTTAATCTTTTGCCTTATCCTTTCAAGATAGGTATCCTAATCTTTTGTCTTATCCTTTCAAGATAGGTATCCTAGTCCTTTGCTTTATCCTTTTAGGATAGGTGCCGTAATCATTTGCCCTATCTTTTCAAGATAGGTACCTTAATCTTTTGCCCCGTTCTTCCAAGATGGGCTTCCTATTCCTTTGCCTTGTTCTTTTAAGATGAGTAGTTTATTCTTTGCATTAGCCTTTCAAGTTAGTATCCCTTTTTAAGACGAGACACTACTTAGTTGACCATTTAAGTTAGTAATTTTTACCTTCTTAATTCAAATAGGATTCGACAAAAATAGGTATCTTTTGTCTTTGTAGAGAAGTTTTAATCAAATTTCACTACAAAGAGGGGCAGTAGTAAACACCTCATTTTTGCCACCTTTAGGATTCTTTTCTTATTGGGTTAGATTTGAAAAAAAAATAAAAGTATAAAAAAAGAAAATAATAAAAAAAATGAAAATGGAAAAAAAAGAAAAAATATAAAGTGTCGAGTTGAGTCGTTTAAGGTCAGATCAGACAATGGTTGAAGATACACATTCAATTTAATAAATTTCAAGTCTTAAATAGTCGTGCTTCGTTAAAAATATTTTTTAGTCCAAACCAATATAAAGCGAATTTTTATATCTAATCTATATTAGGCTAAATAGACTTAGGATTTATTAAATGGATTAATATATATATTGGGCTAAATTAAGAGGGACTAAATCGAGGCTGAATCAGGACTAAGATTGAATGCCCATATCAATTTAAGGTTTCTAAAAATTGGATTAAATTTTCAATAAATCGAAATTGGGTATGATTGTATCTTATCAATATTGGATTTATTAAGGTTGAATCTTCATCCAAAAAGATCCTAAAGATTTAGATTGGTAGCCCATAAATAGTGGATATTGGCTTGTAAAAAGGACGCGGTTTTCACAATTCATGATTACATAAACACTCATACATCTCCGTTTATAATTTCCACATACATTCGCATATCATAGACCCACACAATCACTTACCCACACACCACTATTCACGTTTACAATATTGTTCACTTTCACACATAGTCACTAACACATACAACCGTCTAGTATAGATGTTCACACATACGATCATTCAATCTTCATTCTCACATCTATCCAACGTACAACACTGCTTGCACACATGTCTCACGCTTGACTCTACGTCCCTTGTACTTCACCAATTACTGTCCAACGCATAACACTGCATGCACATATGTCTCATGCTTGATTTACACATCCCTTACACTTCATCGATCATTGTCTAACGCATAACACTGCTTGCACACATGTCTCCTGCTTAACTCACACATCCCTTGCACTTTACCTACCCATTGTCCCACATGCACATCTACACTTTACATCTACGTACTGCTTTCTATGCTTATTGTACTTCATGACTACGCTATATCCAGTAATTCACGATACTGTATAGCCACGTTTAAACATAGCGATTCTCATAGTACGTCTATGTCCAGCATGAACACACAATTACATAGCCCATACGATTAGAACATGCAATCTAATCATGCGCATGATCTAACCTGTTTAGGTAATTAGGTAAATTATTTTAGTTAGTTACTTATTTTGCTTTTTTAATTAATCACTTTATTTTACTAACATGTTTTATCAGTGCAATTTTTTTAATAAATTTTAATAGACTATAGGTCAATGAGTTTTGCAATTTTTAGATAAATTATAATTTTTTAAGATAAATTTCATTGTTTTTTTTGTTAAATTGCATTTTTTAACCTAAAATTGCGTTTTTTAGAAAAAAGTTGCATATCTTTAGAGAAGATGTGTATCTATATTGTATTTTAGTATATCTTGCATTTAGGATTTAGAAAAAAAATTATTTTTGGCATGTAGTGTTTTTTTTTTAAATCTTAATTGGAGTTTTCAAAAGATTAAATTAGTTAAGGTTTTTTAAAAAAAATTCATGAAATTAGATCTTTTTAGGTATTTTAAAAAAAAAATAATTTGACAACTAATGTAAATTTGGCTCGATTTCTTTTTAAAAAAAGATCTACCTACTAAATCTTTTCTAAAAACAAAGCTAAGTTGGATTGATTTTGATTAATGGGTATGTAGGCACTTTTAGAATAACCACAAACAAATTTTTTTTTTTGTTTTTTTTTTTAATTCGTAATAACAATCATGAAAAAAATCATTTTAATTACATTTTTGCAACTCCTTATATATTTTAGCATTTTTAGAAAAATCATAAAAAATGAAAGCCCATTAGTGTTTTTTTTTTCTTTATATAGTGATTTAGTCTTCATAAATTTAGCCCCTGAGCTTAGATTTTCTGGTTTAATTTTCTAAAAAATATTTTTTTAGAATATTTGTAGAATAGTGGCTAAATTATGGTTTTCCTACACGAAGACCCTAATTTGATTGTTTTATCTATTTAACTGGTTGGTGACTCTGTTTTTTTTTTAAAGATTTTTTAAAAATATTTTTTTAAAGAAAAATATTTCCTTAATTTAATATCAAGTAATTTACATTAAGCAGGCTGGGCTTAATATAAATTGAATTAAGGAAAATCAAAATAGAGCTTAACATACATCTTGCAACGTTCAAGAACCTTATGTACACCCTTCATCATCCCAAGCTAATAGAAATGTTTTTTCAATAGTTTGGCAATTTTCTTTTTGTCGAAATGGTAGGCTAAGCCCTTAGCATGGAATCTCGAATAAGTAATTCCCTAGTAGAACTACTAGGTACATAGACTTACTTTCCTTTCATTAGAAATCCTTAACTTAGATAGAACTCATCCATTACTTCTCTAATGTTGCACTTGGCTACTAAGGTTTCAAAATACAGATCATGTTCATATTGATTAGGTAAGGTATCAAACCTAAGTATTTAAGCCTATAATGATGTGATAAGAAAATGTCGATGAGAAGCATCGACTATAGTGTTATAACTTCCTTTCTTGTACTTGATGACATAGCAAAAGGTTTTAGGTACTCGACCTACTTAGCATGGCATTGGGAGTGTTTTTGTTGTCATCTGAGATACTTGAGAGATTCATGGTCTGTATAGATAATGAACTCGCTTGGCAGTAGGTAATATTGCCAGTTCTGAAGTGCTCATACGGGGGCATAGAACTCCTTGTCATATGACAGGTAATTCAAGGTGGCACCTTTGAACTTTTCATTGAAATATGCAACTAGTTGGTGCTCCTACATAAGAACAGCTCCAATGTTGACTTCGAATGCATCACATTTTAGCTCAAAAACCTTGCTAAAGTCAAGCAATACTAGTACTGAGGTAGAAGTTAACTTGGATTTGATCTCCTCAAAACTCTTCTGAGCTTTCTCGGACCATTTGAATTTAGAGTTCTTTTTGGCTAGCTTGGTTAGTAAGGTAGCTATGGAACTAAAGTTCTGAATGAATCTTTGATAAAACGAAGCTAAACCATGAAAACTCCTTACTTCAGTAGCACTGGTTGGCATTGGCCATTCGGGAATAGCTCAGATCTTTTCATCATCAACTCTGATTCCTCTTCTAAAGATAACATATCCGAGGAATACTACCTCACTCTAGCAGAATATGCATTTCTTGAAATTGCCGAACAATTGTTTAGCTTGGAGGATATCAAATACTCACTTCATGTGCTTAACAATAGAGTTGAGGTCAGCACAATACACTAAAATGTCGTCAAAATAAACTAGAACTCACTTTCTTATCAAGTGTCTCAAAACATGATTCATAAGTCGCATAAAGGTGCTTAGCACGTTTGTAAGCCCTAACAGCATCACCATCTACTCTACCAGATCATCCTTCATTTTGAAAGTAGTCTTCCACTTATCTCCCGATCTCATTCAGATCTGGTGGTAGCCACTCTTTAGATCAACCTTCGAAAATATTCGCACACCATGTAACTTATCGAGCATATCATCTAATTGTAGGATCGGATATCGGTACTTGACAATGATCTTGTTGATAGCTTAATTATCAATGTACATTCTCTATGAGTCATCCTTCTTCAACACTAAGACAGCTGGTATGATACAGAGGCTTATGCTTTCTCTGACATACACATGCTCGATCAATTCATCAACTTGTTTCTTCAGTTCGGTTGCCTGCTCAAGGTTGAGCCTATAGGTAGGTCGGTTAGGTAGGGCACTTCTAGGCTGGTGGTTGATGCAATGCTCTATACCTCTAACAGGGGGTAGACTTTTCGGTAACTTGGTAGGAAATAGGTTGGCATATTCTTGGAGCAATGTTTGCACCTCAGTAGGTAATGCTTCGACTTCCTTTAACTTTAGTAGTCTTTTGACCAATAAGAGTACACATTCTTCCTTTTTAACATCTTTGGAAAATTGGGCTTAGGAAATCACTAAGGACTTCCTCTGCAATGATCTGGTAATCTTCCCTTACGACTCCTGGACCTCTTTAAGGCTCATTGGGGTAAGTATAACCTTCTTCCCATCCTTTTGGAACATATAAGTGTTCCTATATCCATCATGGAGTACCTTAAGATCAAAGAGCCATGGTTGGCTTAGTAGTATGTATAAAGCATACATAGATAGGACGGTGTACAACACCTCATCCTTGTATTTGTCACTGATAGTGATTGGTGCTCTGACTTGCTTAGGAATAGGCATACCTCCCTTCTTATTAAGCCAGTGAATCTTATAGGGCTTAGGGTAAGGACAAGTCAGCAACTTTAGAGCTTTTACTATGTAAGGGTTATTACATTGGTGCAACTTCCTCCATTGATGATTACAACCCATAGGTTGTCATTCACTCGCCAATTCATATAAAAGAGGTTCTCTCTTTGTTCATTCTCATCGGCAATAAAGGTGCTAAGTGATTGATGCACAACCATGCAGCATTCTCCCAATTTTGGTCGAAGTTGGGCGTTAGAATCTTCCCAAAACTCATCTAACAGGTTATTAACGTCCACCTCTTCTTCCTCTCCTTTATTAGTACTCTCTATTTCAAACTAGGGCTTATCTCTCTTGATGGTCATGACACGTCGATTTGGGCATTAACTAGCTACATGTCCAAAACCAAGGCACTTGAGGCACTTTATCTCTCTAGTCTTCCTACCAAAGCTCTAACCTTGATCCTTTCTGACCTCAAGCTCCTCGACCTTAGCTTTCCTTAGCTATCATTAGGTTTACTTAGCATTTGACCTCGACGGTCAACCTCGGGACTGTACTGAGCTCTACCATATCTAAGTCGGCTCGGCATACCAGTTCTACTTGGCAAGCTAGTTTGGCTGCTCTGTGCTTTGTTAAGTTGATTTCGCCTCTGCCTTTGTGCTACTCAGATGGTCTAATCCAGATTTCCAAGCCTTTGTACTTCTACGATGTTACCAATCTTAGGTCTCAGACCAAAAGTGAATCATTAGTAATTGGAATTCTCAGATAAACTCGTCCACAAAGCGGCTACCTTACTCGAGTTCTTAAAGACGTCGAAAAGTGTCTTGCTCATAATGTTCTGGTACAAATCTACTCGTCAAAACTCTCTTCATCTCATTTTAAGTTTGGATTTCATGTCAGGCTTGTTGACGTACATTCTACAATTTCCTCCACTACATTGCTGCATACTTAGAAAATTCTAAAGCAGTTACTTGAATACGCATTAAGTCTTTGTAATCATAGAAGTCAAATATCTTCTCAATCTTTTCCTCCTAGTCTGGATAATCATTATCATTAGCATTACCAGACTCATTAAAGCTTGGAATTTGCACTTTAAGATGTTCGACTCTTATGGGAGTAAGGAGCTCACGCTCTTTGAATCCGTCATACTTCTCTTCCTCCTCCCCATACTCTTTAACTTCATCTAACTTAAGTCTCCTCCTTGTAAGCCTCTTAACATGTTGAGGTGGAGCTGGGTTCACATTAGTAGCTTCTGGTGCTCAATGCTCAGCTACTTATCTTCTTGGGCTACCTCTTACATCTTGGCCTTGTTCATCAACTCTCTCTTGAGGCCTAGTTTCTACTACTTTCAGTACAGATATAGCTAGGTTGGCTACTGTCACGCTCCGAAGCGGCAGAGTCGTAACAGCCCCGCCGTGTAAACAATCCTAAGATAGAAGTTGGCCTTACAACCGCTATCTTAGACCTGATCTACACAAGGCGTCCACGACTAACCTGCTTTGAAGTAAACAGTTTGAAATTTAAATAGATCATTTACCTAAGAAAGTGAGGAAATATATATAGTATAATTCAATTTTTGCAATTAAAGTTTATAATAATTTTTCATAATATATTTCCTAGTTATTACATTATTCAGAAACAAAAAATAATTCTAAAATAAAAACTTAGACCTTAAAATTATGTATTTATTCTTCAATGTTTTTCCTTACTCCCCAAGATCCAGTAGTTGCTAGCTTCAGAGTAATTGGTTGCCGCTTCTTAGCCAGCACCTGCACGACGTCTATAGGGATGTGAGCAACCACAGCTCAGTAAGTTAGGATGGAGGACTTAAAACTATACCAAAAACACAACAAGGTTTTCAATCACTTATTAGGTGCAATGCATGTGCAAGCAAATGCCATCGCACGACGTTGTCGGCACGTCGTGAGATTAGAGAAATTGCGCTCGCTCTAATCCGGGTTGAGGAGTTGTCGTTAATGCAACAGCTCACGACCAAACCCAGGCTTGTGTAATGGAGACCTTGCTCCTCTCGTGACTACCTTCGAACCACTGTCTTCACCCTCGCCGCGACCTCCTCTCCTGTCACTTAGTTCGACTGAGGATAAAGAATGGACCATTTTGCAATCCTGCGCTATCCCTTTCGAAAGGGTCGGTATTTGGCCGGAGAGTCCTAAGTTCCCTTAACGGGTTGCCATGCATGTCCGATTATGATTACTAGTCGTATATTTGATTAAGTCTAGTTTAAGGTGATCAATCATTTCATACAAATCATACAATACGTGTTAGAGCAACAAACAGAATCATAGTATCACCCATAATCAAGCATATGCACACATCCAACTATCTAACAAGCACAATCAAGCATAATCTTAAGCCTCCAAAATACAATATCGTATTAATCTCAACTTACCTCGACTCCTCGCTCACTCACTCGAGGTTCGATTTGCTCAGGCCATCGCCAATCATCCCTATAACACAAACGTGGTTTCAGCTTTTCATATAACTATTATAGGTTCATTTTATCTTATAACACTTATTGTTAGGTTTTGTTTAGGGTTTAATATGTCTAATTATCTAGGTCTTAAGTCTTTTATAATTATTCTAGGTTTGGGGTTAGGTTCAGGTTCGGTTTTCGCATCGATTTCTAAATTAGGTTTTAGTTCGATTTCTAAGTCCTAAACATGTTCGAATCCTAATGTGAAATTAATCACATTAAGCTCGAGTATTCAAATATCCTATTGGGTCTTAATTTAGTATTCTAAGCTATTCAGTACATGCTAGTCCTAATTAGGGTATCGGATTTATCCCCGATGTGAGAAAATCTTACTTTTTTATATAATTACCTAAAATTCAATCTTAATTCAAATTTAATATTATTCTGATTTTTACTCTAATATTATCTAAATAACCCTAATTTTTTTAAATTTATTAATTTACAATTTCACATATTACTAATTTCTTATATTAATTACCTAATTTCCTAAATTAACCATACTTAATACTCCAAAGGTTAGGATTAGGGTTTCACATCAGAGATTAACATCCCTAAACATCTAATTACTATCTAAATTAGTAATTAATATCTTAATCACCTAATTAACTCCAAATTGCACAATTTTTCCATCATTTTAGGGCTAAAAATTAACTTAAAAATTTTGAAAATTAATTTAAAAAAAATGGCTTCATAGCACTATTCTATATCACATGAGCATCATATAGAAAAAAATTGAGCTCCAAACTACACTCCTAATCCTATTTATTTTCCGTTCTAATCATGTTTGGTTTTGTACAATTTCTTAAGGAACCTATATTTTTAGATGTGATTAAACTAAATCACTATTTTTCCTTAAATCTACATACAATAAAATCTCAGAATAACAAGTTTCATAATTTTCTAAAACTATTTACTATTTTTACAAAATTACACAAGAATTGGGCTGGAAATCGGACTCACCAATCTGGGTGACTCCGGCTACCTCCGGCCGCCGTGGCCTTGTCGGCCGGCCTAAGCGCTGCCACCACCGTATGGTGGTGGTGGCCGTTCACTCACAGCTACTCGTCTGGTGTGGGTTCCCTTTGAAAACCCTAATTGCATAGTTTTTTCTAATTTTTTTCTAAACTGAATTTTTCTCTCAATTTTCGCCTTTCCCTAATTTTCTCCAATTTGTATCTATCCAAATGAGCTTTTGAATTTTTCTTGCTATTTATTGAGCTTTAGTGTAATTATTGTGCATTAAATTGGGCAAGACAATTGCCTTATCCCTTGATTTTTGGCTTTTATGTTGTCTTAATTTAATTAGTTGATTTTTCTTTTTCAGGTTCTGACTTGCCACGACCAAATTTGCATCATTCCACACTCTTCTGATTTTTTTTCTGATTTTTCCACAATTAATTTATAATTTTATTTAATTATTTATTAAGTTTTTGGCCAATTTAGGTAATTTCGCGTATTTTTATCTACACATAAATACATGTGGGGTATATGTGAACATTCCTAATTATTATTTTGCTCATTCTAAAATTTTTAGTATACATATAATCTATCTTTAGTAATTTATTAGTTATTAGACTACACTTTTTGCCTTTTTGGTAATTAGCAATTATTATGCTTAAAATTTGAAAATTTTATAGTCTCCTATTTTGTTACTTATTTTCTTAAATTCAAGTTTATAGGGTTATTTCTACTAATATTTTTCTCAATAGTTTATAATTTGGGGTTTGATCAGATTCCTTATCCGATCATCCAAAACCTTATGTTCTAAGTTCAATCCTATGGTCAATTGGCTTAGCTTTGGGGCTTACAGCTACAATAACAACAAGATCTTGTAATTGTTTGTTAATAGTTTGCGAGGTTTATTGGGTAACACAACCGCGACCATGAGCATCACTCTTGGTATCATTAATCTCTTGTTAAACACTACGATTCTACATTCTCAATACAATACTTTAAGAAGTCCACTACTTAACAGAGGTTTCACATAACTTTGCTAATACGATACTGCATAGTGACTTTAGAACTTACTCTATTATTCTACTAGAGAAGTAGAGTAAAACAAAACACATGACTATAACAAGAGGCAACTACTACAATACTCAGCTTTTGGTCGCAGCCTTAAGCTTTGATACTAAGATAATACAATGCCGTCATGCCCTAAATGATGTCAAGTTATAATAGTCCACTGTGTATATCAATTTTATGTTAGAAACTGTCTACTCAGCTGCTATCATAATCCTGATATACACAAGACTCATACGACAAACCACTCTAAAGTATTCATAGTTCCATAGATATACTAACATTTATATTCATAATAAACTTATATTTATAATAAGGCTAAGTATAGAGTATTTATAAAAGCATATAAGTATGTGATACAACTTAAAAGTAGGAACCTAACTATGTTGCTCAGATGATCTAGTTGATCCCATAGAAAACAAGAGTTACAAAACGTATAGTCTTCATCAGTTTAACCTCACTTAAGCCCAAATACATCCATTTTGCACACTTGGAGGCAATCGCCATGTACCGTTATTACTTAGATCTTACAAGCAAATATATAGGACAGTGAGCAAACCATAGCTTAGTAAGGGTTAGGAGGTAAAAAGCATATATAAGCTGAACAGTACAATCAAGTTATCAAGCAATCAAGCAATTATTACATGCCATGCGTGAATGAGCAATGTTTCATTTGCACAACGTTATCCAGTCTATTGCGAGTTAGAGAAATTTCACCTACTTTAACCTAAGTTGAGGAATTGTAATATGATGGCTACAATGCCAATCACAAAGGCCACGAGGACCTCTTATGGCTAATTCTAGGCTTATACAATAAAGGCTCTTACTTTGCTTGTAACTACCTTCAACCTTGCGACGACCTCCTCTTCTGTCACTTAGTTTAACCAAGGATTGGGAAAGGCCGGATTACTGTAACTTCATCTAAGGTGTCAAAATTTAGCCTGAGGAATCTAATCATTCCTTAATGGGATGCGATGCATGTCCATTTATAATCTTAGTTCGTATTTTAATTAGTCTAGTTAAGGATAATCAATCAATTCATAATGCTCCAAAAAAGGTTAACCAACATGGTGAAACATGTAGCTTAGCTACCAATCAACATTTCAGTAACCAAGCACAGGCATAGTATGTGCATAAACAACTATTTATAGCCATAAGTGAGCATATATTTTACTCTCCACAAATCTCACTTACTTGTATTAAAGCTCACTTTAACAAGTTTAGAACGTTAGTACTTCATTTACTTGGAAATCCTATATATACTAAAGCTTATATTCAGTTTTCGTAAGATTTACAAAAATATTATGGTTTTACCCAGTTCCTTGTATTATTATATAACTGACTTGAAATATTATTTATATAGTCATTTAATAGAATTGTCTATATACATAAACACAATATATATATGTACTTTAAGTATTTTATAGGCTTATTATCCCTATTTTATTATACAAGTATCTTATCTTTACTAGAACATGCATACATATTTACATATATATATATCTATATATATATAAACTTCTATAGTATATATAGATATACACACACATACGTATATACTTCAAGTATCATGTTTTACTACGTAGGCTATTATCTAAAGTTATTCAATTTTAATAAGGTTAGTATCATCAAATTTGTATGAACTTGATGATACGTATTACGGGTCTCGTTTAAAAGATGATTCCTCAAAAGTATTTCTAATCCTAGTAAATAGGTAAAGCTATATAGCAAGTAATATCATATTGATATCTTATTGCATAAATAAAATATATATATTTATATAATTTTACGATAAACATGATAAATCATGTATTATTTAGTTTTAACATGTATATATCTTAGCTCGATGCAAATAATAGCATGAAATATAAAAAAAAATAATAAGTATTTCTATCTGAACATGGTAGGTTTTAATTGTACTTTAATCAAATAATTAACATATTTTAATATGTTATTACTAAATACATGTTCTAATTCTTAATTTAAGCTATTTAACTAGGAAAATTCATAATAAATAACTAAGATCACCAAATAATTCCAAAAAAATTCTATGGACTTAGGAAAAGATATAGAATTCAACTAATAACTTGTTTCATGCAATCGGGTTTATTGCTTATATACATAAAATTACTATTTTGCCCTTAAATCATGATTAATTGGGAAAATAATATGATTTTTATCCCGAACTAATTTCAACCTATCCTGATATCATTACAAACACCTAAAATTAATTGGTTCATAATTTCATCAATTATTTCCCCTAAAATTAATTTATTTCACAAATCACCCTATTTTTGGCTATTTTTACAGCCTAAAAGTGTAATAAATACTAAATATATGTAAAATAAAAATCAGGCTACATAGCAATAAATGAGATGTAATATGTATTATATTAAAAAATTTTTAGCTCTAAACAACATTATCTATTATATTTATTTTAAATTTCAAAATTTGGATGAATAGTATATTTGTTAAGCAAATATATAAAATATTCACAATTTTGAAAAAATAAAATTATAGAATGAAAGTACATCTAAAATAACCTAAGAATTATTATTTTTTTTGTAATTTTTCGAAAGGGTTTGATATTTTTAGAAAATTCATGAAAAATAGGGCATTGATGAAGACCAACCATTCGCTGAAGCTCCAATAGTCGCTAGCCAATAAGGGTTGGTTAGAAGGCCTCAGTGGTGGGTCCTCCTTTAGTGGTTGTAAGTGTGCAATGTTAGGTCTTTGTTTGGATCTGGAACTGGAAGGGTGTAGTAGGGTGCGTTATTTTTTCTAAATATTTTCTTAATTTTCTATAATTTTTTCCAAATTTTCTTTAGCTGTCCTATGTTTCTAAAATGTTAGAAGTGAAGTCCTAATAGCCTATATGTATTAGTTGAGGTCTATTAGATTTACCTAGGAATTAAGTAATTTTGTTTGTTTATTGTTTTGAAAAAAATGAAGTAGGAGGTGGCTACATCTTGAGATTTCTACTTTTGATTAAGCTAATTCCATACTCAAATTGATGCTACGGTGCTATCCAATGATTTTCTAGATTGAACTTGGCTGTTTTGATTGATATTTTGCTTAATTATTAGTATTTTATATATATTATATTAACATTTAGTATATTTACTAATATACGTGTATATATGCTATATGTGTGGTATATGTAATGTGTAATTTACATGTATAATATGATGTTTCTAGCATGTCTTTTTTTTAAAATATATATTTTTATTTATTTTTGTGAATTTATCACTTATTATATATAATTATATATTTTTGGGTTAATTTATAGATATTTTTATTATATATACTGAATATATTAATAAAAGTACATATATATTCATATAGTATAATATGCTATATTATTCCTTTTTATAGATTAAATAACTTATCTCTAAGCCCTCGTTATATTTTAGGCTTGATTTTAGGAGTTTTGACGAGTTTTATGTCATATCGAATGATTGTACTTCTAACGCTAAAATTGGGTTCTTAAGACATTATTTTTAAAATCTAATTTTACTGGGTTATTTCAACTAATTTTTTTAATCTAGTCGTAAAGTTTGGACTTAATTGAATAATTTTTCTCTGGAGGCCTTAAATTCGGGTACGGTTGCGTTAAAAGCAAATTTAGGGGCTTGTAATGTGCCTAGGAGCTGAGTTAATTACTAGGGCTTACTGAAGAGAGGGTAACCAATGGGTCCTTCGAAATATCAAAGAAAGAGGAAATGGGTTGGCAAACATAGTAGCTTCCGTGAAGCTAGTCTCCAGATATGACTCATCGAGGAACACTACATGACTTAATATTTCACTTGATGTAATGTATAAGCTAATACTAAGATCCACTTGCCACTAATTTTGAGCTACTTAGCAATATTATATAAGAGTGTGAAAGTGATGTACTCGAAGAATGGTGTCTTACAAGAACAACAATATTCATTAACAATGTTGTGTAAGATGTTTATGGCTACAGTAAAAATAACTATTTATAATAAGTCCTTTAGGGCAACAATACAATAATAGAAAATTACATAAAGGATAATGTAAGAAGAAAATTCCTAGTATAAGTAAAAAGGATAAATATGATAAAAGACAAAAAGGAACAAAATACAAATGTAAAAAAAGTAGGGGACAAGTGGCATGCTGTGATTGGGTTCATGTGTTAGGATTTTTGAAGCAAGGTTATTGGGTTGGTTTGGTGTTGAGGTTGTTGCTGCTGTGCTGCATTAAAAGTTGCCGAGGTGATTAACTATGGTATTATCTTAGTAGAGTGGGATAGGAGAGCAGCTTCTACGGACCTTGGCCTTAGCATTTTGTAGGTCGAATAGGAGAGCTTAGCTTCCATAGACCTCGGCCTCGACACTCGGTAGGTTGGCATTTGGCAGGTAGGCAATTGGACAGAAGTCCAAGTAGAGTAAAGTGTATCTGAGTTGGGCCTTTAAAGACTTCTTCCAAAATTATTCCATGTACTTGAGCTCGTTTTTAGCAGACTGAGAAGACAGGATCCTCCTTGTGAGAGATTGTAAGCATTGGGGCGAGCTTGTATGAGAGGTCTAGAGGTCAGTACTCCATTAACTCTTAGCTAATAATGCTTCATATTCTGACTCATTGTTATTGGCCAAGAAACCAAACTTTAAAGCATAAGACATTCGAGCTCCCATGTGGCCTATAACAATCAATCTTGCTCAGCTTACTTTTTTGGTTGACAAACCATCTACATATAATTTCCAGGTTGGTTGGTCTATGTTAAGTTAGAACTTTCTATTCTTATGAATTCAACAATAAAATCCACTAAGATTTAAGCTTTCTATGCCTCCCTAGGCCGGTATTGTATTCTAAGGGTGCTAAGGTCCAAAGCATATTTGACCATACGACCATATGCATTTGGCTTGTGTAACACTTGCTTCAAAGGGTGCTCGGTTAACACTACGACTTAATGAGCTTCAAAGGTAAGGTCTTACCTTCTTGGCAACAACTATTATGGCTAAAACAAACTTCTCCAATTTTGTATATCTCAAATCGGGCCCTTGTAACATATGGCTCACATAGTAAACTGGTATGTGTACTCGTCCTTTTGCTTGTACTAGAATAGAGGAAAGGGCTTGATCACTTATGGACAGGCATAAATAGAGCGTTTCTCCCTCTACAGGTTTTGATAAGATTGGGGGCTTGGTTAGAAATTCTTTTAAGGCTTTAAAAGCTTTATCGTAATCCTCATTCCAATAGAATTCGAATGGATTTCTCAAGACTCTAAAAACCTCTACATAAGTTTTCGCACCTTTCGAAACAAACCTATTCAATGTTGCTACTTGACTAGTTAATCTTTGAACCTCCTTGATATATTTTGGTGACTCCATGTCTAGCATGGCTTGAATTTTCCCCATATTAGCCTCAATCCCACATTGTGTCATCATGTAGCTTAAGAACTTCCCCAAGGAGGCACCGAATACACACTTTAGTGGATTCGGTTTCATGTTATATCTTCTTAAAGTGTCAAAAGTTTCTTGAAGATTGACTAAGTGGTCATCATTTGTCTTACTCTTCATTATCATGTCATCAACATAAACGTCAATATTTCTGTATATCTGAGGTTTAAGCATCTTGGTGACTAGTCTCTGGTGCATAGCTCCCACATTCTTTAGTCCAAATGACATCACCTTGTAATAGTAAGTCCCAAAGTTCATAATCAAGAAGTGTGTACTTAATCAGAAGAGTGCATCTTGATTTGATTGTATCATGAGAATGCATCCATAAAACTTAACAAAGTGTGCCTTGAGTTCGAATTGACTACTTGATCTATTGGGGTAAGGGAAAACAATCCTTCGGGCATGCCTTTTCAGGTCAGTAAAGTCAATGCTTATCCTTCATTTCCCATTTGCTTTCTTTACTAACACATAATTTGCTAGCCATGTAGGGTATGACTCTTCTCTAATAAAGTCTACCTTGATAACTTCGACACCTCCTCTTCAATTGAAGCTTGTCTTTTCGGAGTGAAATGTCTTTTCTTCTATTGCATGACCTTCATGGTCGGATCAATATTTAACTTGTGAGTAATGATCTCTTTAAGTATACTTAGCATATCGGAGGGTGACTAAGCGAAAATTTCCTTATTAGCTTGGAGGAAGCATATTATGCATTCCCTTAGGTGGGTTGGCATACTAGCCCCAACCTTAGTCACATGTTCAGGATTATCATTGAGTTGGATTGTTAACGTTTCTTCAACAGGTTCTCCTTTGATTTGCATTTGATTGCTTGAGCCTTGCGGGATGGTGTAGACTAGATTTCTTTTTAAAGCCTTCAAATGTAAAGCTTGGGAAAGCTGTTGGTCTCCATAACATGTCCTTATCCTAGTTAGAGTGGGAAATTTTGCCTTTGGTAGGTTGTAGACACTACCATTCTAAACATGTTGATGGAAGGTCAACCCATTGTATCATTTTATGGTGAAGGGTAATCTACAATCATAAAATTGACCTCGTTCTCAACCACGTTCTCGTTGTCTCCAATTTGTAAGGTTAGGGTGACCACTCCATGTACTTTGACTAGTTAATTATTGAATCCATACAGGCAATACTTATATGAATGCATCTTAACGTTCTCGAGTTTGGGACGCATATGATCAAATGCGTGCTTAAAAATTATGTCGGTAGAACTCCATGTATCTACCATTACCTTCCTGACTTCGAAATTCGCTACACTGGTTGTAATAACCAAGGCATCACTATGTCGAAACTAGAATCATTGCATGTACTTATATGAAAATATGATCATGTCATCAACACTATGCTTCTTACCTCTGATATTCAACATACAATCCCCTAATGCATCCGATGAACTTGTGGTGGGTGGAAGACCTCTATTGTGGTTATATACACGGAGGCTGCACCACAATGGATAGAAACAAAGGAAAACAAAAAGGTTTTAGCAAAGCTTGAGTAGCTGCTAACTAGATATAACTCATCAATTGATCCTACTCAGCTTAACCTCCACTTGATATGTCATACAGGCGAGGATTAAGGTTACTTACTATTACTCCTTACTAGAGGGAATAAATAAGAGTTAGGAAAAGAGATGACTTGGTTAGGTGCTCTCAAAGGTTAAAATTCTCTATTTAATAATGAAGTAATGATGTTTGCATATAAGGTAAGTGAAATATTTATATGACATCAACTAGGGTTACAATAAATAAGGAAAAGACAAAAAGGATAAGATACAAAGGTTCCTTAAACATACTAAAAGGGGTAAAAATGACAAATAGTATATTGTATGAAAAAAGAAAGAATCCTTTTGGAATATTACACCGGAAGACACATGTTAAGTTGGCATTGGTGATCGGATGCTTGATAGCTACTATAGGCATAGGTTCTTCAACAGCTTAACACTTATTGGGCTTAGCTCAAAAGAGGTTAGAAGGAAGATGTTAGTCTTAGTCGACTTGATATGGGTCAAGTATGACCTTGAATACTGTCCATTGTCTAAGGCCTCTTTAGGTTGGATATCTAAATAGCTCAGCTTGGAAGGGAATTTGGTGCTCGTAAGTTTAAGAACTATCCTTATTACAGTTAAAGCTTTACACTTAGGTCAAGTAAGAGAAAGTAGGCCTAAGTTGGTGATTAAATCCTCATCCTTGAATGGATCTTGAGCTAGTATTCATTGGGTGAGTCCATGCAATCTTCTAGCTTGACTTTGGGTAATGGGTTTGAGAAGTTGATTCTTATCATCTTTTTAGGGGTCGGAGAGATTTAGCCCCAAATCTACTGGCTCTTCTCTTATTAGGCCTGCTTCATTTCGGGTTAGATACATTAAATGTGGAAGAGATACCATAGTTTTCAGGAAGCTTGATTTGGTAAGCATTGCAGTTGATCTTCTTCAGGATCATGAATAGACCATCAGCCTGGGGTGATAACTTGCTCTTCCTGAGGTGGGGGAATCTTTCTTAATTGAGGTAAATCTATACTAGGTCTCTTGGGTTGAAGGAAATGGCTCGGCGTCCTTAGTTACTAACCTCATGCTATCATTCATTGAACTTGGCAACCTTCTTAGTCACTTGCTAATGCAGTTTATGAAGTTCATGAACTCGGTTAACTCTAGATTGGCTTTCTTCAGGAGTTACATGGGTACCGATCATGTCTAGTGGGATGGTTGGGTTTAAACTGTAGACTACCTCAAAGGGAGTCTTTTTGGTCGTACTGTGGACAATTTAATTGTGAGTGAACTCTACAATTGGTAAGCATAGATCCCAATCCTTTGAATTCTTCCCAACTATAGCTCGGAGCAAAGTGCCTAATGTCTTGTTTATCACTTCGATTTGACCATCATTTGAGGATGTTTGCTTGAACTGAACACAAGTTTGGTCCCAAGTCTCTTCCATAAGGTCTTCTAAAAGTAACTTAAAAATTTAGTATCTTGATCTAAAACAATGGTCTTCAAAACTCCATGTAGGCAGACGATTTTCTACAAAAACAAATCAGCAATATATACAGCAATATGTAGCATAGAATGAACTTGTGCCATTTTGCTGAATCAATCAACAACTATAAGGATCGATTCCATCCCTTTAGATGTCCGGGGTAACCCTAGGACAAGGTCCATGTTGAGGTCAACCCAATGTGAGGTTAGCGCGAATAAAGGCATGTATTCTCCATATGGTTTCCTTCTCCCCTTTGCTCGCTTACATACTTCATAACTACTGATGACCTTATGGATATCCTTGATCATACTAAGCCAGTAAAAATTTTCTCTTAATAGATCAGCAATTTTGATCTTACTAAAATGCCCTAATAATCCTCCACTATGAGCTTCCTTAACTAATAGCTCGCATGTGGAACAGTTAGGTATACATAGTCTCCTTTCCTTAAACAGATATCTGTCCTTTAAGTAGTTTCCTCTAACAACAGCTCCATCTCGACATTTCTCCAGTATAGAACTAAAGTGTGAGTCTTGAGCATACTACTTGGCAAGAAGGGGAAATCTTAACAACTTTCTCTATAAGGTAGTTAGTAAGACATGCCGACGTGACAAAATGTTAGTGACTACATTAGTACTATCCTTCTTATGGTTGATCATGTAGGAGAATCTTTCCATAAACTCCAACCATTTAGCTTATCTTTATGAAAGTTTGTTCTGATTTTGCAAATGCTTCAAGGACTCATGGTCCATATAAATGACAAACTCTTGAGGAAGTAAGTAATGCTGCCATAATATAAGGGCTTGAAAAAGAGAATACAGCTCTTTCTCATACATAGAATAATTCAAGGCAGCACTACTAAGCTTCTCACTGTAATAGGCAATAGGTTGCCATTCTTGCATTAGAATTGCTCCAATGCCAATGCTTGATACTTCACATTCTAGCTCAAAGGGCTTATCAAAATCGGGCAGAACTAAAATAGGTGTAGTGGTAAGTTTCTCCTTCATCTCCTTAAAACTCTTCTTGGTTTGGTCTGTCTACTAGAATCCAGCACTCTTCTTGTCAGCTTGATTAAGGCGATTGCAATGGTATTGAAATGGTATTGAAATTCTTGATGAATCTTCTGTAAAGAGAATAAAAAATATGAAAACTTTTGACTTCAGCAACATTCTTGGATGTAGGCCACTCTAAGACAACTTGAACCTTCTCTTCATCAGCTCAGATTCCTTCCCCAAATACTACATATCTTAGAAAGACAACTTCGTGTTGTTAGAATGCACATTTCTTCAAATTTTAGAACAATTTCTTAGCTCGAAGTATGTCAAAAACAGTTCAGAGATGTTTTAGGTGATTGACTAGGTCAGTATTTGTAAGCCCTAAAACTAAGCTAAGCGACCGTAGGATTGAACTTAAAGCACAAGGTTTAAGGCGATCGGTTAAAGGATCTGATCAAATCCAAATTATAAACTATTGAGAGAAATATTAGTAAAAATGACCTCGTAAACGTGAATTTAAGAAAATAAGTAGTAAAATAGGAGATTATAAAATTTTCAAATTTTAAGCATAATAATTGCTAATTACCAAAAAGGCGAAAAGTGTAATCTAATAACTAATAAATTACTAGAGATAGATTATATGTATACTAAAAAGTTTAGAATGACCTAAATAATAATTAGAAATGTTCACATGTACCCCACATATATTTACGTGTAGATAAAAATACGCGAAATTACTTAAATTGGCAAAAAACTAAGTAAATAATTAAAGAAAATTATAAATTAATTATGGAAAAATCAGAAAAAAAATCAAAAGAGGATAGAATGATCCAAATCTGGTTGTGGCAGGTCAGGATCTGCAAAATAAAAATCAACCAATTAGAATTAGGCAACACAAAAACCAAAAATCAAGGAAATTGGGCAAAGTCATGTCTAATTAATACATAATAATTACCAAAATCGTCTATAAATAGGGGAAAATTTTCCAGAACTCATTTGGGCAGTGAGGAATCTGAGAAAAATCGAGAGACCAAAAAATTTAAGAGAAAATTCAGAAAACAAAAAAAGAAAAGAAAAATGTATAGATTGGACAAGTAAGCCAAACCCACACCTCACCACCACCTGGGATCGAGCCACCACCACCACCCTACTTTAGACCCATCGTTTGGGCCGACCGACAACCTTGGATCGGGTTTAGACGGCCAAAAAGCATCGAACAGGGTGAGTCCCATAATTGTCCCGATTTTGTATAATTTAGTAAAATTAGTTATTTTGTCCAAAAAATTATGAAACTTGTTATTTTGAGGTTTTATTGTATGTAGATTTAGGGAAAAATAGTGATTTAGTTTAATCACATCTGAAAATATAGGGTTCTTAACAAATTGAACAAAACTGAGCATGATTAGAACTACAAATAAATAGGCTTAGGAGTGTAGTTTGGAGCTCAATTTTTTTTTGTAGGATGCTCACGTGATATATAACAGTGCTATGAAGCCATTTTTATAAAATTAATTTTCGAAATTTTTAAGTTAATTTTTAGCCCTAAAATGATGGAAAAATTAGGTGATTTTGGGTTAATTAGGTGATTAAGATACTAATTACTGATTTAGTTAGTAATTAGATGTTTAGGGATGCTAATCTCTGATGTGGAAACCTAATCTTAGCCTTTGGAGTATTAAGTATGGTTAATTTAGGAAATTAGGTAGTTAATGTAAGAAATTAGTAATATGTGAAATTGAAAATTAATAAATCTAAAAGAATTAGGGTTACTTAGATAATATTATAATCGAAATCAGAAAAATAATAAATCTGAAATAACATTTATTTTAAGTAAATGTCTCAAAATGTAAGATTTTCTCATGTCGGGAATAAATCCGATACCTCAATTAGGGTTAACGTATACCAAATAGTTTAGAATACTGAATTAAGACCCAATAAGATATTTGAATACTCGAGCTTAATGTGATTAATGTCACATAAGGATTCGAGTATATTTAAGACTTAGGAATCAAAATTAAAATCTAATTTAGGATTCGAATCCCGAAATAGAGTACAACGAATCATTAGTATGTAATAAGTATATATGGAAAAAAGAGTTAAATTATGACTTAGAATATGAATCCTTAAAGTATAAGTACTAAAAGGACCTATTTGTATTATAAGGGATCGAGCGATTGAAGGATCAAGCGATTGAGAAAATTCCAAGTAAGTTGGATTATTACTTATTGTAATATAGTACTATTTGTATGGTACTCAGAGACTTAGGATTGTATATAGTTGTGATTGTAAGTAGTTTACGCATGTGTTTGATGTATCTGAATTCGTGCTGAATTTGTAATGTGAGTGATTTTGTGATTGATTGAATTGGTGTGAAATTGTTTGAACACCTTAAATGAAATTTAATCTTATTCGACTCTAAGAACCAAAAATGTCATGCATTGCAACCCGTTAGGGGATCATAGGATTCTCTAACCAAATACCGACCCCTTCGAAAGGGATAGCGCAGGATTGTAAAATGGTCCCTTTTTCATCCTTAGTTGAACTAAGTGATAGGAGAAGAGGTTGCGGCAAGGGTAAAGTCAATGGTTCGAAGGTAGTCACGGGAGGAGCGAGGTCTCTATTGCACAAGCCTGGTTTTGGTTGTGAGTTGCTGCATAACATGGAACTCCTTAACCTGGATTAGAGCGGGCGAAATTTCTCTAATTTCACAATGGACCGGACTACGTTGTGCGATGACACTTGATTGTGGCATTGCATGAAAATGATTGATTGATAATCTTGTTTATGCTTGTATGCATTTATGAGTCTCCAATTCAACTTACTGAGCTGTAGTTGCTCATACCCTTATAGGTCCTTTTGCAGGTTCTGATCTCTGAACAATTCAAGTAGAATGCCGCCTTAAAATTACCTAGAGGTTAGTTCTTTTGAAGCCGGGGGTGTAAGGATCAAACTACTTAATAATGATGTGTAGTTAGAGTATCCTTGTAGTTAAGGATAAAAGACTGACTGTTATTATGTAATTTAGTGAACTGTTGTGTTTATGTAAAACTTCCTAGGAAACTTTGTGGACCTACATATAATTATACACGTTTATTAGAAATTTGTAATATTTATCATAATTGTAGTATAACTGTTAATTGGACTGTTTACTTCAAAGCGAGGAGTCGTCGACACCTTGTGTAGATCATGTCTATGGTAGGCATTGTGAGGCCAGTTACTATTATAGAATGGTTTACACGGCAGGACTGTTGTGACTCTGTGACTTCGGGGCGTAACAATATTGTACATTAGGATATCATCAAAGCATATGACCACACATCTTCCAATTAAAGGGCACATTACATGGTTGATGAACCTTATGAAAGTGCTCGGCACATTGGTAAGTCTAAATAGCATAACCAGCCATTTGAAGAGACCATGCCTTGTCTTAAATGCAATCTTCCATTTCTCATTAGGTTTCCTGAGAATCTGATGGTAACTACTTTGCAAGTCAATCTTCGAAAATACTTTGGTGCCATGAAGCTAGCCTAGTATGTCATTGAGCCTCGATATGGGAGATCTATATTTGTTAGTGATTCGATTTATAGCTCGGTTGTCAATGCACATGTGTTGCAAACCATCCTTCTTTGGGATAAGTAGAGTTAGCACGACACAAGGGCTCGTGCTTTCTCTCACATAACTTCGCTCGATAAGCTTGTCCACTTGTCTCTTCAACTTAGCAACCTGCTCAGGGTCCATTTTATAATAAGGTCTATTTGGCAGGGCAGCACTTGGTTGTAGATCAATGCAATGTTTAATTGCCCAGATTGGGGGTAGTCCTTTAGGTAGCTTGTTGGGGAACTGGTTGGAAAACTTATCCATTAATTTTTGAACTTCTTTTGGTACATCTTTGAAGTCACTCAACTCTAATAACCTTCTAATCAACAAAAACATGAGCTCTTCGGCTTTCTTAGTAGGTCAGAGCTCTCTATGGTTAATTCTTGGGTGAGTTGACTGTGAGTCTTGTTTACTTCGCTTGGCGTCATAGGTTGCATCATAATTTTCTTACCTTCCTTTGTAAAGGCATATGAGTTCTTAAATCCATTGTAAATGACACGTTGGTTGAATAACCAAGGTCTTCTCTTTGTACACATCTCTTACATAGAATAGTACAATTATCTGTTCGGTGGTATGCATAGTGTTAGGGTCCCTTTTTTGTAAGATATTTATGCTAACAAGGGGCCATTCTTTTGTATATATTGTAACATAAGGGGAGACTTTATTTTTGTGTAGATAGGACCTTACTATTATTAGAAATTTCCACTTTTAGAAAGTAGTGCCATTTCACCAGTTTTAATGTCTCCTCCTACTAGGCCCAATAATATTCGTAAAGCTCTTTACAGGGGTATGAGTACTCTTCTGGATTGAAGCTCTTACTTACCACATTGGTTGATCACGATCGGTGGCACCTGTTACATACAATGTACTCCTGTGCATACACATTGTAGCCTTGTATTACTGTCGGAATTAATAAAAGTGTACTATTCATTTTTCCATTTGTGCCTATATCCCTTATAATCTGTTGGCTTTCTTCCTTGGTTGTGTTGCTTACAGGTTTAAGCCTTGTTGGCTAGCGTTGCGTGCGAGTTAGGCTTGCTTACTACTATAGAGGCAGGATAGTAAGTGTTACACGGTCCATTTGTGTGCTAAAGAAAGCCTCGAACCGTGACAGTTGGTATTAGAGCCTAGGTTATTCCAACGAGAACGACCATGATACGACAAGAGGAAGTGAGCAAGAGGCTAGATAGCCTTAAGGAAATCCTCAGGGGAATGTCTAAGTGGATAGATGATTTGGTCGCATTATTAGTAAGAGTGGCTGAAGTTGAGACCAATCATCAGGAGATGAATGTTAAGATGATTGAGATGGCTGAGAATTTTGGTGTTACAGTGCAAACCCTCAGAGAGGAATGCACATAACGACCGATGAGGCAAGACAACACTTGGAGACTCAAGTAAAAGACATGAGAAGATAATTTATTACTCATGCCTTAATTGAGACTATTCAAGAGTTACGGGCACAAGTAGCTATTTTAACTCGGGCTGTGGGAAATGCTCCTATCCCTGCCCCTGTTCATGTTCTTGCTCATGCAGGACATTTAAAGATGCCCGAGCCTAAAGCATTCACTGGTGTGAGGGATGCCACGTTGTTAGAGAACTTTCTATTTGATATGGAGTAGTACTTCGCTACTATGGGGACAAATGATGAGAGATCAAAGGTTACCATGGCTATAATGTATTTAACTAGTGATGCCAAACTGTGGTGGCGCACTAAATATGAGGATATCCAAAATGGCAACGCTTATGTAGATACATGGGTTGAGCTGAAGGCTGAGTTGCGAACTCAGTTTTTCCCTGAGAATGTTGAGTACAATGCCCGAAAGAAGTTGAGGGAACTTCGATAGGGTGATGACATTAGAAAGTATGTCCGTGAGTTCTCGACATTAATGTTGGACATCAAGAGCATGGCCAAAGATGATAAGCTATTCTATTTCCTAGAAGGATTAAAGCCTTATGCTAGGAATGAGTTGTAGAGGCAACGGGTTACTGACTTGGTTATAGCACAGGCAGCAGCTAAGCGCTTGATTGACTACACTTATGATAATAAAGGGAAGAATGTGTCGACAGGACACGAAGATGGAAAGTTGGTCAAGTCGGGCAAACCCAAGAGTGGGGGAGCCCCGAGTTTAAGTAGCAGTAGTAGTTATGGCAATCCTATAACTCTCACTAGTCCGGAAAGAGTGGGGTAATCAAGAGTGGGGCAATCAATGGAGGTAAGAAGCCCTTATTCTCGTGTTTCTTGTGTAATGGCCCATACAATGTAGTTGAGTATCCACATAAGGCAGCATTCAATGCTATGGCACAAAAAGTACAGAGTGTCTGCCAAGATGATGAGTCGGGGAGTGATGGAGAGGATCAACCCCGAATGGGCACATTGCACATCTTATTAGTTGTTAGAAAGAGTTCCTCAGTGCGACGTAAGCCCAAGAACAATAATGAGTTGATGTATATCTAGTTGAACATCAATGGCAAGAGTGCCAGTGCAATGGTAAACTCTGGTGTTACACATAACTTCATTGATATGCCTGAGGCGGAAAGGTTGGGGTTAGTGCTTGCTAAGGACACTAGCCAGATTAAAGCTGTTAACTCTAAGGCTTGCCCTGTCCGAGGAGTTGTAAGAGGAGTGAAAGTGAGGGTTGGAGATTGGAGTAGAAATCTCAACTTCAAAGCTGTTCCATTGGATGACTTTAGCATAGTCCTTGGAATAGATTTCTTGAGACAAGCTAGAGTTGCTCCCATGCCTACAGCAGATTGCTTGTTATTCATAGATGAAAGCCTTGCTGTGTGACAGTTTAGAGGAATAGGGCAAACAAGAATGGCAAGGAAGGGAAAAATATTGGGGCTATGATGTTATCAACGCTCCAATTCAAGAGAGGCCTCAAACATTAAGAGCTAACTTTCTTGGCTTTCCTTACAGAGAAAGAGGAAGCAAGAAAGATGGAGATACCGGAGGAAATAGAGAGGGTCTTAAAGGAGTACGATTATGTGATGCCTAACAAGCTCCCTAAGGAATTACCTCCTAGAAGGTTAGTGGACCACGAGATTGAGTTGATTCTTTTGCCAAACCACCCGCTAGAGCTCCTTATAGAATGTCGCCTCCTGAAATTGTTGAATTGAAGAAGTAATTGGATGAGTTGTTAGAGGTAGGCTTCATTCGACCCTCGAAAGCACCATACGGGGCTCCTGTTCTATTTCAAAAGAAGAAGGATGGGAGTTTGAGATTATGTATTGACTATCGGGCTTTAAATAAGCTGACGGTGAAGAATCATTACCCAATTCCTCTAATTGTTGATCTGTTTGATCAATTGAGTAGGGCTAAGTATTTTACAAAACTGGATCTTTGCTTAAGCTATCATCAGGTTCACATTGCTGAGGGGGATGAGCCCAAAACGACGTGTATAACCCGGTATGGTGCTTATGAGTTCTTAGTGATGCCCTTCGGTCTCACTAATGCTCCTGCAACATTTTGTACCTTAATGAATAATGTATTTCATGAGTATCTCGACAAATTTGTAGTCGTCTATTTAGATGACATTATTGTGTATAGTAGGACATTACAAGACCATGTGAAGCACTTACGAATGGTTTTCAAGAAGCTGCAGGAGAATCATTTGTACGTGAAGCATGAGAAATGTGCCTTTGCTCAGAAGCATATCAACTTCTTAGGTCATGTTGTTGAAGAAGGGTGGATCCGAATGGATATGGTAAAGGTGAAAGCAATCAGGTAATGGCCAGTGCCTAAGAGTGTAACGGAGTTGCGGTCCTTCCTTGGACTCGCAAATTACTATAGAAGATTCGTTGAGGGATATTCTCGTCGAGTTACACCCTTCACAGATCTATTGAAGAAGGATCAAGCATGGTTATGGGATGGGATATGTCAGAATGCCTTCGAGGAGTTGAAGCTTGTAGTGACGGAGGAGTCAGTCTTCGCACTTCCTGACATTTCTAAGCCTTTTGAAGTCTACACGGATGCCTCAGACATTGCATTGGGTGGAGTGTTGTTGCAAGAGGGTTATCCAGTGGCATATGAGAGTAGGAAGCTGAATCAAATAGAGTACAGGTACTCAGCCCAAGAGAAGGAGTTACTTGCAATTGTTCACTATCTAAGGACCTGGAAACACTATTTACTAGAATCTAAGTTTCTAGTGAAGACAGACAATTTTGCTGCCAGCCATATATTGACTCAACCGAAGCTTTCAACCAAATAAGCCAGATGGCAAGAGTTTCTTGTAGAGTTTGATATGGAGATTAAGTACTGTAATGGATGGACTAATCAAGTGGCAGATGCTTTAAGTAGGCAAGCTAATTTAGCATCCTTAGCATAGATTGCACACCAGTCGGTGAGTCAAATCTCAACTTCAATTCAAGAGCAAATCAAGCAACACATAGGTCAAGCAGTTGGTTGAAGAACAGAAGACACGTAGATTTTGGGTAGAAGGTGACCTCATTTATACAAAGAGGCACCTATTGTATGTCCCGAAGGCGGGCAACTAGAGAAGGGCACTCACGAGAGAGTGCCATGATACTTTGTGGGTTGGACATCTAGGCTGGCAGAGGACATGGAGCTTGTTAAAGCAGGGCTATTACTGGTTGGTTATGAAGGAGGATGTGATGACTTATATGAAGAGTTGCTTAACCTGTCAGTAGGATAAAGTTGAGAGGTAGAAGGTGGTAGGCCTCTTGGAGCCACTTCCTATGCCCTCTCGCCTATGGGAGAGTGTCTCCATGGACTTTATCACTTCCCTATCAAAAGTGGGGGAGCACTCATCCGTTTTTGTTGTTGTTGACAGGTTCTTTAAGTATGCCACCTTCATTCCTACTACGAAGAGTTCAAGCGCAGAAGAGACAGCCCAGCTTTTCTTCAAGCATGTGGTGAAATTCTGAGGTGTACTCCAAAATATTATGAGTGATAGGGACGTTAGGTTTACAGGAAAGTTTTGGACAGAGTTGTTCCAACTTCGGGGCTTCGAGCTGAACATCACCTCCAGTTACCATCCGTAGAGTGACGGATAGACAGAGAGATTCGATGGGTTGCTGGAGGAATACCTTTGGTACTTTGTCAGTACCAACTAGAAGAATTGGGTTGACTTACTAGATATCACCCAGTTTTGTTTCAACATCCAGCAAAGCTCTTCCTCCAACAAGAGCCCTATAGAAATCATTACGGGTTAGTAACTACTATTACCCCACACAGTGGCAGCATTATACACCGGGAGATGCCCAAGAGCTTATCAGTTCACTAGGGATTAGAAGCAGAGTTTAGAAGTAGCAAAAGCGTACCTTGAAAAGGCTTCCAAGAGAATGAAGAAATGGACAATTCAAAATCGTCGACCTAGAGAGTTCAATGTTGGAGATCAGGTCCTCATAAAGCTTCTTCTAGAACAGGTTAGATCATTGAGGAACAAGTATAGAAGATTGATCCAAAAGTACATTGGTCCAGTTCCTATCATATCGAAGATTGGAAGAGTAGCTTACAAGGTTGAGCCTCCTGCGTGGTTGAAGGTCCATCCAGTTTTTCATTTTAGTGTCTTGAAGCCATTTTATCCAGACATGGAAGACCCATCTCGCAATGTGTCCAAGCGATCACATGTCAAGATTAAGTTCAACCTAAATTAAGTCGTGGAAGACATCCTTACAGAGTGAAAAGTCAAAGATCCCTCTACTGGAGAAGATCATAAAGAATATTTGGTCCAGTAGAGAGATCAAGGAGAAGAAGATACTAGCTGGGAGACTGAAGAAGATCTGAAGCCCTTATCCGAGAGAAAGTCAGCCTTGCTAGCTAGAAGACCTCCATCACTAGATCCAAGCTCTAGTACATATTGCCAAAGACGTTAATAGAATTAAGTAGGGGAGGATGTCAAGGTCCCTTTTTTGTAAGATACTTATACTAATAAGGGGCCATTCTTTTGTATATATTGTAACATAAGGGGAGAATTTATTTTTGTGTAGATAGGACCTTACTATTATTAGAAATTTCCACTTTTAGAAAGTAGTGCCATTTCACCAGTTTTAATGTCTTCTCCTACCAGGCCCAATAATATTCGTAAAGCTCTTTACAGGGGTGTGAGTACTCTTCTGGATTGAAGCTTTTACTCACCACGTTGGTTGATCATGACCGGTAGCACCTGTTACATACAATGTACTCCTGTGCATACACATTGTAGCCTTGTATTACTGTCGGAATTAATAAAAGTATACTATTCCTTTTTCCATTTGTGCCTATGTCCCTTATAATTTGTTGGCTTTCTTCCTTGGTTATGTTGCTTACAGTTTTAGGCCTTGTTGGCTAGCATTGCGTGTGAGTTAGGCTTGCTTACTATTGCAGAGGTAAGATAGTAAGCGCCGCTCGGTCTATTTATGTGCTAAAGAAAGCCTCGAACCGTGACACATAGCATCCTTATCATGCAACTAATGTAGCTTATAAGGTCGAGGGTGCTTAGAGGTCAGCAGACCTAACTTTTGCTCAAGGGACTAAACAATAATATTAGTACAACTACCTCCATTTACTATGATTGTACATGCTTATCCCTCGATAGTACACTTGGTGTGGAACAAATTTCCCCTTCGGTCTTCCTCGTAGCTCAACATTGAGTTCAATATTCATCTCAACACTAAAGTCATCGCTTCTCTTTAGTTGGCATAGAAATAAGTCTCTTCCTTATCCTTCTCCATTTTAGCTCCTCTAACATTCTTATCTTCCTTCTTAGTTTCATTGTCATCTGTATTGTCCACGTCATCACCTTTGGGGACCATAACATATTGGTTAGGACATTCAGTAGATTCCCTAAGGACCTGAAGCACTTTATCTCATTTGTCTTGTGACCTAAAGTTTTTCATTTCTCATACATCCTTATAATTACCCTATCATCGACTCGGTTCGGCTCTTTAGGCCAACTTGACTATCATCAGGTTGGTTATTCTTCTCCTCTACTCGAAAGGGTCTCTTCGACTTATTATAAGTAGGTTGGTACAGAATAGGAGTCTATAAAGAGCTTGGACCTGGTTGGATAGTAGTATTTCTCTTCTACTTCTCAACCCTTTATGTTATTTTAATGGCTTCCTTTAGTATATGAAACCTCCGCACTTCAACAATATTCCAAATCTCATATCAGAGCCCTAAAATAAACCTTAATACAATATGGGCTTTGGGCTCATCTATGTCAACTCGGATCATTAGCATCTGGTATTCCTTGATAGAGTCATTAGTAGCTCGACTTCCTTATTGGAGTTCTTGCAATTTTGCAAAGGTATCTTGCAAATAGATTTTTGGTATAAATCTTCCTCTCAACAGCCTCTACATTTCATCCCACATGTATACTCCTTATTGTCCATCCCTTGCTCTAGCTACATTTAAGTTTTTCCACCACATAACGGCATACCTAGAGAACTCAAGGGTTGCAAGTTGGACTTTATTAGCCTCAGCATATCTATAACAGTTGAACACTCTTTCAACTTTCTCTTCTTACTCTAAGTATTTGTCGGCATTTCCACTTCCAGTGAAGGTCAGGATTTAGACCTTAACATTTTCAAGTCCTCAAGGAAGTCGGTGTCCTCGTTCCTCTACTTCATCATACCCCCATACTCTTCTTCCTCTCCATTAACTTCTTCTTCAACTTCTTTGTCTTCTTCTTTAATCTCTTCCACTTTAAGTCTTCGTCTAGTAGGTCGATTTACTATTCCTCCAGCTCTATGGGAGTTGAGCTGCATGATGAGCCCTGCCAGCATGGCTATATCTCATCTTTTGCATTTCTTTTGCTTAGCCTTAATTAAGCACTACTTGGGGTTATTGCCTATTTACTTGCATAGCAGTGAATAGAATCTCAATAAGATCAGTGAGTCTATTAAGATTGTAATCTATTGACCCTGGTGTATTATTGCCATGTTAACCATGGCCAACATAAGCGCTACTATCTTGGTCACTAATAGTGCCTCCTACACTTGAATCCAACATTACACAACATTACTCATTACTTCTTTCTTCAATAAGAACAACTTCAATAGCATAAACTCAACAAGACCCTACTACCCACTACTACTTAGCAATACTTTTGAACCACTACTTACACAACCGATGACTACTCACTACCCAATATCACACTAATATGCTTTAACCACTTCGTCACTTAACACTAAACAATGCAGTATAGAGATCGAATGTGCTTTATTTTCATGGTAGGAAAATAGAGTGGATCAAAGCAACATAAGTTCCTACGTTTACCTCTTATAAACCACTGCTCTATAGCTCACAACTTCAAAACCTACTTCTACAACTAAACCACAAGTCCAATACACTTAAGAACAACACTATAGTAGTTACGGAAAAACGCGGTAGCTATTGACAACAATACGAACAGAACTTCATAGCAACTTTACACACTGCCTCTGGGAATCATGCTATGATATCAGCGAAGCTGATGTGTCTCCAGAGTCATATACACAAAGGTCACACCATAACGGATTGAAACAAAGGAACATAAAAGGGTTTTAGTAAAGCCCTAACAGCTACCAACTGGATATAACGCACTAATTGATCCTACTTGGCCTAACCTTCACTTGATATGACACATTGATTCACTTAAACTATATATATATAAATTACGAATACTCCAGCAAGTATATTGGGTCGGAATCAAGTAATATAGAGCAAGTAAGGTTGTTGATCTCTTGAGGACTATAATATTACCGAACCTATGATAGTTCTTATCGATATTTAGGTAATAAAAAATAAATTAACTAATATAACAATTATACTAAAACTATCGAAAAGAAAATAACCATAAAGTTTCTAAAACTAAGCAATCAATTAAGAATTGCAGGAAAACAGAATTCACCTTAAATTATGCAATCAAATTGTTATCATATTATATAGATTATTAGCTATATGGTCATTCAAATGAAATTATTATGTCTTAAAACTTAAGGATTTAAACCCTTAATTAATCAGTCAGCTCCCGCATCTCCAATTAACAGTGGACTCTAAATTACAATTATATATCTCTCGATACTATGATTGTCTAATGTCTTAAATCAATTATTCATAATGTTTTAGTGAATAATCAATCGCCGAACATCGCATTAATCTCTAGATAATTTCTAATTAATTCAATTAACACTGCTTCCACATTAATTAATCAAATTAACTAAGAATTTCTAACAAACCCTATATCAACTCCCATATCACTAGGGTTTCTAACAATTATAATCAATTAAACAACTATAATTGAAATAATAGATATTGCAATCATGAATCATTCCTATATCTATTAATCTTATAACACGAACACAATCATCATCTTAGCTATCTAAGGTTTCATCAATTCCTACAAATAAATTTAGGCAACTACGGAATTTGAAACAAAAGCATAACTACTAATTGAAATTGTAAGGAAATTCATAATTGAAAGTATGAATAATTAACAAAATTGCATAAATATAATTAAAATAGATGTCACCAATTCTATAATTGGAAAAGATAAACTTCAATTGCAACTCCAAAACTTGGTCTTCATAGCAAAAGTAAAATCTTCTCAATGATTTAAGCGATTCTATAGAAGAATTATTTAAGAACTATCTAGTGATTGTTCTACATTTCTCTAAGTCTAAGGAAAGTGTGTGTATCTTCAAAAAGTCTCTCAAATGGTGAAACATAAGGCTATTTATACGAAAAATTAGGGTTGGCTCGCGTAAGGCTTTTTTTTTCATGAAGTTTAGCTAATAGGTTGGCGACATAAGCTTTAAGGCCGGCGATGTAAGTGTAGGCCGACTGTGTTGAATTCCAATCATGCCAAAGCTCATTTCGAGCTTCTTTGTTTGCGTAAAACTCCTCTAAATCATTTGTATTTTCATTTTGAATCCTCCAATTCCTAAAATGTTCAAATGAAAATAGATAGTTCAATAATAATTCTCAATAATTGAATCCTCCAATTCCTAAAGCTCATTTCTTAATGATTTCTATAAAATCAATAATAATTCTATCTAATTCGCAAATTAAAACATGAAAAATATTCCTTTATCACATACAAGTGAGGATAAGGATCTCTCAACATTACTTCTTAGTAAACTAAAGGGAATAGATAAGAGTTAGGAAAAGAGATGACATGGATAGGTGCTCTCAAAGGTTAAAATTCTGTCTTCAATAATAGAGTAATGATGTCTATGTACAAGGAAAGTGAAGTATTTATATGACCTTAACTGGGGTTACAATAAATAAGGAAAAGATAAAAAGGATAAGATACAAAGATTCCTTAAACATACTAAAAAGGGTGAAAATGACAAATAGTATATTATATAGAAAAAGAAAGAATCCATTTGGAATGTTGCATCAAAAGACATATATCAAGCTAGCATTGGTGATTGGATGCTTAATAGCTATTGTAGGCATAGGTTCTTTGGCAGCTTGGCACTTACTAAGGTCAACTCAGAAGAGGTTAGAAAGAAAGTGGTAATCTTGGCTAACCTGATCTATGTCATGTCTGAGCTTGGACACTATGTATTGTTTGAGGCAAGTTGGATAACTGAATAGCTCGGTTTGGAAGGAAATTTGGTGCTCATCAGTTCGGCAATTGTCTTGATCACAGTTAAAGCTTAACACTCAGGTTGGGTAAGAGAAAGTAGGCTTAGGTTGGTGATTGAATCTTCATCCTTGAATGGCTCTCAAGCTAGTATCTGTTGGGTGAGTCCATGCAATCCTCTAGCTTGGCTTTAGGTAATGGGTTTGAGGGGTTGATTCCTATCATGAGTAAAGATCATATCATTGTTTGTGATTATGTTCATGCTTTTTCAAAAAGTGTTATATTAAAACAAAGTAAAGCATAAACCGAACAATTGTTGAATGAATAAATACTCCATTGTTTGAAATATTGAAGAGGAACTAGGTCGGTCCATTGACTCCAACATTACAAAACATAATTTCATCACATAAACATTAAGGAATGAGGTTAGTTTATCAGTCTTGACCTGACATAACATGTTAATAAAAAACAAACAAACATTTCAACAAGTATGAGGAACAAGTCGACTTACAAATATACTAAAAACCAAAAAAATAGTGATAATAACAAAACACAAAGAAACGAGAAGGTATATTTGCTTCCAAAAATTCACTACTTAAAATATGGCCTGAGGTTGTCAACATTCCATGCCCTAGGGATTGGATGCCCATCAAGTCTTTCCAATTTATAAGCATGTAAATTCCTTATGACCTCCTTCAATCTAATTGGATCCTCCCAAGTAGGAGTTAGTTTACCTTGACATTCTCTTGCTCCCAACGCTTCTTACCTCCTATAGACTAAGTCACTAGGTTAAAAGCACTTATGCTTGACTTGTTTGTTATAGTACCAAGCTGCTCGCTGTTGATAAGTAGTAAGATGAGCTTTGGCCAACACTCGCGTTTCATGAATGGTATCCAAATTAGCTCGGAGGCCTATATCGCTATACTCAGGGGTGCACGCTTGAACTCTTGCACTTTCCACTTGAAGCTCAATTAGCAATATGGCTTCTGACCTAAAAGCCAATTGATATGGAGTGTGACTTGTTCATGTCCTTTATCCTATACCCCTATAACACATTGGGCGGTTTGTTTGCCCATTTGCTCCCAGCTTGGTTCACCCTTTTCTTCAAACTTTGAAAGATAATGTTATTTACCACCTCTACTTAACCATTGCTCTCAGGGCATGTAATAGATGTACAATATAACTTGATTTGTAAAGCATGACAGAATTCTTGAATCTTATCATTATCTAATTGTGGCCCATTATTAGTTATTATAGCATAAGCTATCTCAAACTTGCTTAAGATGTTGCTAACCACGAAAGCTTCTATACTCTGCTCTATCATGCTTGCTACAACCTTGACTTTAACCCATTTTGTGAAGAAGTCCATTACCACAATAGTATATTGCCTTGCTTGGTCGTCTTTAGGAATGGACCAAGTATGTCCAATCCCCATTGGGTGAAAGGCCAAGGGCTGGTGAGAAGAATTAAATACAAGCTCAGGGCTCTCTTTATTGAGGAGTTCCTTTAACACCAATCACAAGTTTGAGTTGCATGAAGTGTATCCTTCTTCATTATAGGCCATTAATACCATAGTTGCAATGCCCTTTCATACAAAACCTTAGTCTTAATATGATTATTGCAGAATCTAAAATGCAGGTCAGAGAGGACTTGCTTTGCTTTTGATGGTTGCAAACACCTTAGGTAGGGCATGCTTAAACCCCTCTTGTACAGATTTCCATTGATGATTGTAAAATTGGCTGCCTTGTATACGAGCTTTAAAGCCTCCTTAGTATCTTGAGGCAAAGCTCCATCCCTTAAATATTCCAAAATAAGATTCATCCAACCATATTCCACATCTTTCTGTTGAACCTCAAAATACTAAACTAGTTGTCTCTTTGTGCTTTTCTCTAGTAAGTATTCAGTGAAGATCCTTTCCTTCCAATTTAGTAAGCTTATAGAAGCTATCCTAGATAGCTTGTCTACTGCATAATTGTTTACCCTTGAAATCTTCATCAGTTGCCAAGCCTCAATATTCGACCCAATCACCCTTATCAATTGCAAATACTTGACCATATTTTCATCTTTAGCCATGCTACTTCCTGTAACTTGATTAACCACTAATTGGGAATCAGAAAAACATCTAAATGATTTGTTTTGACCTCTTTGGCCAGTTTCATCCCTAACAATAACGCCTCATATTCCGACTCATTGTTGTTGGTCAGAAATCTGAACTTCAAAGCGTAAGAAACCTGAGCTCTCATTGGACCTTTCAAAATTAAACCTGCTCCACTTCCTTTACAGTTGGACAAGCCATCAACATTTAGCTTCTAGGTCTGTTGCTCACTCTCTATAACAGATCTTTCGGTCCCATTGAACTCCATTATGAAGTTTGTAAGGATCTAAGCCTTGTATGCCTCTTTAGGTCAGTATTAAATTCCAAGAGCACTAAGTTCTAAGGTGTGCTTTACTATTTGACATGAAGCATTAGGCTTATGCAGAGCTTCCTTCAGTGGTTGATGAGTTAGGACTACAACTTGGTGAGCTTTGAAATAAAGTTGGAGTTTCTCAAAAGCTATGATAATAGCTAAAACAAAAATTTCTAACTTAGTCTATCATAACTCTGGACCTTATAGAACATGGCTCATAGAATGGACCGACCTATGTACTCGTACTAGTATAGAGGAGAAAGCTTAGTCACTTATAGATGGATACAAGTAAAGAGTTTTACCTTCCACTGGCTCCGACAAGATTAGTGGTTTAGCTAAAAATTCCTTTGAGGCCTTAAAGGCTTGCTCATATTGCTTAGTTAATTGGAATTCAAAAGGATTTCTTAAAATAAGAAAAAAATTCTACACACTTTTAAGTGCTTTTAGAAACAAACCAGCTCAATGCTGCCACATGACCAGTTAACCTCTGGACCTCTTTGATGGACTTTGTTGACCCCATATCTAGCATGGCTTAAATATTCTTAAGGTTAGCTTCAATTCCTTGTTGCATCACCATAAGGCCCAAGAATTTCCCTAGAGATGCATTGGTCATATCATCTACATAAACTTTACTATTCCTATGTATTTGAGGTTTGAGCATCTTCGTAACCAACCTCTAGTATGTGGCATTCGTGCTCTTCAAACCGAATGGCATGACTTTATGGCAATAAGTTCCAAAATTGTAATGAAAGAGGTGTGAACCTAGTCGGGGGGATGCGTCTTAATCTGATTATATAAAAAAAAAGTGTCCATGAAGCTCAATAGGGTATGTCTCGAGGTCATATCGACTGTTTGATCTATTTGAGGTAAAGGGTAACAATCCTTCAGACATGCTTTATTTAGGTTCGTGAAATTGATGTACATCCTCCACTTCCCATTTGCTTTCCTAACCAAGACACATTTGGCAAGCTAAATGGGGTAAGGCTCTTCCCTAATGAAACTTGCCTTCAACAGTTTCTGTACTTCCTCCTCTATAGTTGCTTATCTCTCCGAGGCAAAAATGCCTCTTCTTCTGTTGTACATGTAATTTAATTTGACATCTACATATCAAAATTTGACTATATTTCCCTAACCTATTACCCATTCTTTCATATTATACTAGATGGTTAATCTATCTTAAGTCTCTAATTTAAGTCAATATCGTAATTCATGTTTATCATATTTTGTTTTATTTTATGTTCTATTGATATAATTATATTTATATATATTATAATCTACATTTAAAATGATATTGATTTACGATCCAAATATCGTGATTTGTATATGAATGGCTAAGTAATACTACTTCAAATTAAAAAAAAAAGAATAAATTTTACACAATATACTTATGGTTCTAATAGGTCATAGAATAGATTCTTTTTCTATAAAGTAATGTACACAATATGGATCCTTATTTTACCTTATATTCACTAAATTATAGATACTAGTGGTTACCCTTTCCTCTCACTTAGTAAAATAGAGTTCTCACAAACATTAGTTGGTTTTGATATGTCACATGTTTCTACTTCGATATCCTCCTTGGTTAAATTTGACATTTTGTAAGACATGAATATAATTTCATGCTATAATATTACGGTCATTTTATAAATCTATATATGTATATAAAAGTTTAAAGTTAGTTAAAGAGAGAAAATTTACTACTTTCTTCCTCTTTCCTAAGCTGTCATCACTCAACCAATAAGTATCCTAAAATATTTGAATCTAACAACATAAACAAAGAAGAACACTAAAACAATGACACAACATATTCATTGGACTAATTCAAACATTCATTCTTGTTCTAATTACTCAAAATTACTATCTTCACTGCTTTATAATGTTAATTAGATTTGAATTTTTCTTAATTTTATATGTGTTGATAAGGCCCTTTAGACCAAGGCTTGACTTGAATTGCTCAGGCTTATTCCTACAAACATGGCCTGTCTTGGCCTAGGCCTAGAGTTCGGCCTACTTAATTGAAGTAGCTCTCCAATGATTATAAGTATTTAGATAAGGCTAAAGGATTAGGTCAACAACCTCTTCCTAATCTTTTAGACCACATTAGTTGCCACACGTCTACTCTATTATACTTGCGGAAGTAACTAATTACTCCCCAACTGCCGCCTTCACTCCCTTATAAATACAAGGTCGCCACCTAATGGTAAAATACATTACACTTTGTGCACTTGAGCCTCCCATTATTCTCTAGCATTCATATTTTCTAAGACCTCTTGTTAACTTAAGCATCGGAGTGATCGTGGCAAACAACCTTCGGTACCCCCTCACAACCTTTTGTTTTGCAGGATTTCTTATTTATGTAAAGCTCAATCTCCTCCCAATCACTATTGGTAAGAACTAGAGACGACATTTGGCATCATCTGTGGGAAACTTAATTCCTACCTAAAAAATGCAAACACACTAAACACATTCCCCAAACACAATCTTTGGACATCATGTCTTGTGTCAATAAGCAAGGGAATCGCCAATTGATGAATAACCACCCTGTAGAGAACCAGCCCTTCCCAAGGAAAACATTGGAGGAGTGTCTGGAGCATTCGGAGCACTTGGTTGAGGAATTTGTTGCTCAAAATAAGTTGCTCCATGCTTGCTTCGAAGAAGCCAAGAAGCGTAGTGTGTAAACCACCCCCCCTCGAAGGCTTTGATGCCCATGCTGGGTAGAACAACCACTAACAGTAGTTGCGAAATGCTAGGGATCAGTAACTTGATCCCCTAATGCAACAACAGCTAGTAAGGTTTACAACCATCGGTGATTGAGCTCTGGCTTGTAATGAGTAAGTAGCCGATTGTAGGGAGTACCGGCTCACTCACTAGCACGCTAAGCTCATTTGACAGATGATGCTAACCTCAACAAGCTCCTTACAATCATAAGGAAGCTCTCTGAGCAACAAGGGAGCAAGGTAGCTAGCGGCGTTGAGCTAGTTGCTAGTAACAGAACCCCTTTCACCAAGGGCATCCAAGATGAAGTGTTGCCCCTTAATAGTAAGCTTCCAACCATGGACCATTATGATGGTATAGGAGATCTTGATGACCACCTCCTCCACTTTCGTACCCCCATGAACCTCCATTGTCATGCGGATGCCATAATGTGTAAGGCTTTCTTGAGCACCCTAAAGAAAGTAGCTTGAATGTGGTTTCACCACTTGCCCGAGAACTCCATTAGCTCCTTTCATGAGCTGGCGTGAAAGTTCAGCTCGATTTCAGGGCTAGTAGGCCCTCATCCAAGAACACATCATTTTTGTACATGATAAGGTAGAGTAAAGGTGAACCTTTGTACGACTATATGGCTCGGTTTAACAATGTCGTAGTTGAGATCCCTCAGCTGGACAGGGGAGTTGCTATCATGCCGCTCAGGTTGGCATTTAACCTTTAATAGACTTCTTCTAATCGCTTGTGAAGAGCATGCCAAAGACCTTAGCCAACTTCTAGAATAAATCCTAAAAGTACATTGACTAGGAGGACAACATTCGCGTAAGGTGCGACGTTGACTGAGAGAGGTAAGGTGGAAAGCAGGATAAGGAAAGATTGTCCATGAAGGATTGCTTCGATAGAAGGGTGTCGGGTAGATTAGAAAGGGAGGGTTCAGGAAAGAAGAAGTGCTGAGCTGAGCGAGACTCGCTCCCCCTTCTATTTATACACAGTATACCCCTCTGATTAGACCTATAGCTTAGGTCTATTCTGAGGTGAAGCATAGGAATCCACTATAGAAATGCTCGAAGATGAAGGGGAACCCTAGTCGTTGGAACTCGAATAAGTATTACCAATTCTATTGTAACCATAGCCATACCACTGATGAATGCTTCTAGTTGAAGAATGCAATCGAATATGCCATTCAGTAGGGCTTCTTCAATGAGTATATAGCCTAAGTGAGAAATGATGACAGTTTCAATGACAATGAGGATTGAGCACCTCGGAGGCAACGGATTAAGGGTGCTCAAGTAGAGTAGAATGATGACCACTGCAACGATTGTGCCCCCAACGACGTCATCAATATAATCATTGGGGGGCCACACCTTGGGAGTCGACCGTGCACTAGTAGCTTAGTTAACGCCTTGTCCAAGGAGCTGGAACAAAAGGAGAAGAGGCGGAAGCTAGATACTTCAATCTCCTTCTTTGATGAAGATTTGGAGGAGGTAGATACTCCCCATCAAGATGCCACAGTCATAAGGGCAAGGATCGCGAATTTGAAGGTCTTGAAAATAATGGTGGACACCGGTAACTCCATTAATATCCTATTCCTCCACACATATGAGAGGATGTGCTGTCGACTTTAATGGAAGTACCATCCGAGCTAAGGGGATCATTACTTTAGATATGGAGCTTGGTGATGACGACCACGTGGCATGATGACTAGTAGAGTTCATTGTGATTGATTGCCCCTCTCCTTATAATGCTCTCTTGGGAAGATTAAGTCCGAATGCATTTGGGGTCATCACATCCTCCTTGACTGGGTTAGGAATATGTAGGTGTAATAAGAAGCTCTCATGAGAGCTATATGTTAGGGTTGCCAAAGGTGACGGAGTCTTTACTTTGGAGTTCGACTCGTTGGAGAAGCCAGTGGAGAGGGGCGAGCCGGGTGAAAAAATTGAAGAAGTCCAAATCGGCCCCTCTCTCGACCAAACCATGAAGGTCAGGATCGAAACTCCTCCTAAGGTGAAGGGCGAAATTGTTGCTCTCTTATAGGCCAACTTAGATAGGTTTGCCTGGTCGACGTCAGATATGCTTGGGATCTCACTCGACATGGCAACCCATAGCGTCAATATTGACTCCATTGTGCAACTAGTCAAGTAGAAGAAGAGGCACTTCACTTTGGAGAGGTAGGCCGTGATTGAGGAAGAAGTGCAGAAGCTGCTTAAGGCTGGCTTCACGAGGAAAGATTGCTTCCCTCTCCTTGAAAAATCCAAAAGTTTTTTAATGGACCCTAACGTATGCCATAGCCTTCCAACAGCTCCAAGACTTCCTTGCTCACCCATTGGTCTTCTCCAAGCCTATTCATTGGGAGGACCTATTTTTGTACCTGGCCATGAGCAATTGGGCACTCTCCTCTGTATTGGTTAGATTAAAAGGAAGAGAGTACAGGCCCGTATACTAGATCAACCATATACTGCATGGGCTTGAGTTCAAGTACACTTAGGTAGAGAAGTTCACCTTGGTTGTCGTCATATCAGTACATTGGCTAAGGCTCTATTTTCAAGTGCACCAGATCATAGTGCTTACAGATTAGCCCCTACGTACCATGTTGCAGAAGCTAGAAGTGTCTAGATGGATGGTGAAGTACGCGATGGGGTTGAGCATGTATGGAATCTAATATCAACCATGAATGGCCTACAAAGCACAAGTATTGGCCAATTTCTCGATCAAATATATCGGAGAGGAAGCACCGTTAGGTGATGACAAGCCAATGTGAACTTTCTACATTGATGGATCATCTACCTCGGAGGGTAGAGGTACAAGCCTTATGCTGACCAACTTGCATAACATGATGGTTTGTTATGCCCTCAAATTTGGATTCGACAACAACAATAACAAGTTCGAATATAAGGCCTTGATTGCTAGTCTTAAGTTGGCTAAGGAGATCGATGTAGAGCACCTAAATGTTTTCTTAAACTCTATGCTAGTTGTCCAATAAGTCCGAGGTCAATATGAAGCCAAAGACAACACCATGGTAAGGTATCTAGAGAAGGTGAAGAGCCTTCTAGTTGAATTCCCTTCATAGACCATCACAAAGATCCCTCAGTTAGACAATCCAACGGTGGATTAGCTATCCAAACTCACCTCCACGAAGATACAAGAGCCCAAGGTGAGGGATAGGAAGATCTACATAGAGTACCTTCTAGAGAAGAGTATATGATTAGAATCAATCTACAACAATCCTCAAGCCAAGGCTGACCTTTCAAAAGCTAATGCAAACTTGCTAGAAATGTGCACTCTTTGTTAATCTATCCTCAACTACCTAGATGGAATCGTATCCAGTTTGAGTTCCTTAGTAGGGCTACTACAAAATCCATAGTAATATGATCCCACTTCTATCTCAGGACTTTTAAAGGTTGTAATAGTCCACCTGGTATTTGATGTTCTACTTTAACTTGGTGGCATGTAATACATTATACCATATACTGTACCATATCTCTTTTCATTCCATTCCACCAAAACATGAGTTTCAAATCTTGATACATCTTATTTCCTCCCAGGTGCATAGTATAACCAGTAATGTGTGCTTCATCCATAATCTCCTTCCTTATGTCAAGATCTTGTGGCACACATATCCTTCCTCTAAACTTTAATATACCTCTTCTATCCATTTTGAATTTAGAATCTTTTCCTTTGCTTAATTTCTCTTTTATCTCCATCAAATCCTTATCTTCCTCTTGCTTCTGCTTTATTCTTTCCAACAAAGTAGGTTACAATTCTAGATTCATTATCTGACTATTAGGTTCACACCAATCAAACTTAATTCTCAACCTTTCAAATTCATGCACCAATTCACGTCGGGAACTTAACAATAATGCAAACTGTTCATAATTCTTTCGACTCAAAGCATCTGCCACCAGATTGGCTTTTCTTAGGTTATAATTTATATTCAAATTGTAATCCTTGATCGGCTTTAACCATCTCCTTTGTCTTAGATTTAACTCCTTCTAAGTAAGGAAATACTTCAAACTCTTGTGATCAGTGTATATCTCACACCATTGTCCATATAGATAATGTCTCCAAATCTTTAAAGCAAACACTAGTTGCTAACTCTAAGTCATGGGTTAGATAATTCCTTTCATATGGTCTCAATTGTCTTGATGCATGTGCAACAACTTTTCTATCCTGCATAAATACACAACCTAATCCATTTCGAGAAGCATTGCTATACACACTATAAGGCTTATTTGGATTAGGTAATGTTAATACTGGTGCTATAACCAGTCATTTCTTCAACTCTTGAAAACTCGACTCATAATCTTCACTCCATTCAAATCTTACATCTTTCTAAGTCAGTCGGGTTAATGGCTTAGTAATTTTGGAAAAATCCTTTATGAATCATCGATAATATCTGGCCATACCTAGAAAGCTCCTCATCTCTGTAACAGTGATTGGTTGCTTCCAATACATTATTGCTTTCACCTTGTTAGGGTTTACAGAGATTCCTTCACCAAATACAATGTGACTTAGAAAAGAAATTTTATCCAACCAAGAATCACACTTACTTAATTTAGCATACAGTTTATTCTTCCTTAGCTTCTGTAACACCAATCGTAAATGCTTTGCATGCTCCTCCTTGTTTTTTGAATAGATCAAAATATCATCAATAAACACCACAACAAACTTATCCAAATATGGTTGATATATGTGATTCATCAAATCTATGAATACAACCAAATGGCATCAGTTAAATCAAATGGCATCACTAAAAATTGATAATGACCATATCAAGTTCTAAATGCAGTCTTATGCACATTATCTGGCTTAACTCATAATTGATGATATCCTGATTTCAAGTCAATTCTAGAAAACACAGTTGCACCTTATAGTTGATCAAACAGATCATCAATGCGGGGTAACGGATACCTATTCTTAACGGTAACCTTATTTAACTCTTGATAGTCTATGCATAATCTCCAATCATTCTCTTTTAGCCTTGTCTCATACAATTCATCACATATCTCTAACAGAGCCAAATTCAATTTGTTTCCACTAGCCTTTCCTTGAAATACCATTTCTCCATTGTTAAGGGTAATAGTTTTACTTCTGCACTTCACAATTGTTTTATTCTTAGACAACTAATCTATTCCTACTATTACATCATAACCTTGTAAAGGTAATATTATAAGACTTATAGGGTATTCCTTCTCTTGAATCTTAATTCTACCATTGGCTATCACTTCTCGAGTCATTACTTTCTCCCTAGTAAGAGTTCTAACTCTATAAGTTGTGTTAATCTTAACCATACTAATCTACTGTTCATTTACAAATTTCTGACTTGCAAAGAAATGAGATGCATTAGTATCGAATAATACAAAAGCAAGTTGTCCATTTATCAGCACATTTCTTAGAATTTATTAATACTATGATTACTAACTAAACTTGCATTCATAAATCTTAAAATACAAACACTTCAATTTAATTCACACTTAAATATCATCAAAATAAATAATATGAGTATGTACCTGTCACAAGTCCTTTATCATTTTCCTTTTTAACTCCCATAATTTCTTTAGCATTGTCGTGGTAGTACTCCTCCATCCAATTTGAAAAATCCTCATCCTCTTTAACTCCCATCTCTTCCATGGCAAAGACTCGAGCGGGTATGGTTGTGTTATTAGAACCTTCTATCCTCTTAGTTCCTTATCTAAATTGGGGACAATATCTGGAGAAATGTCCCTTTCTACCACCTTTGTTACACTTCACCAGTCTCATTTTGGGGCATGCTCACAACATATGGTTCTTATCTCCACATATGAAGCATTTTCCTTTTAGCGGAGTACAGTTTCTCGGAAAATGATTTGCATTGTACTTCTAGCATTTAACAATACCATCCTTGTTATAAAAACTCAAACCAGGCATTGATTGTGCTTGGCTATTAGCTAAAATTGCTGGTTTCCTTCTCTTTTGTCCAGAACTGCTAGTGGTACCAGGATATAATCTCTTAAATGATGGATCGTGTCGATAAACTTTGTTGATCTTTTGACTCCACATTGCTTGCATCCTTATACGATCTTCCAGTTGCCTTGCCTTATCTGTGACTTCATTATAAGTGGTGAAACCATAATTTAGCAGCTTGCAACAAATTTTGAGGTCAAATCCAGTAAGAAACAAATCCTTCTTTAATTCAATATTGCCTCGGTATGAGCCAAGTGCATATTGCAACAGTTTATTAAACTCAGTTTCATATTGAGTTACACTCATACCTCTCTTCTTCAACTCAAACAAATCTCGCACCATCCTTATTTTGAACACTATGAGGAAAAACTTTCTTAAATTCCTCTTTAAACCTTTGCCAAGTAACATTATTCTCCAATTGTCTTGCTTTTGAGTCCCACCATACTCTGTCAGCTAACTTATGCATGAAAGCATCAAAACTTTGTTCAATTTGAGCTAACCAGTTGTCTACCACTGTTGGCTTACCCATTTCTCCCTTAAAATAACAATTGGCTTTTATAAACTTAGGAAGTTTATTTACCTCTTGTGGTCGCTCCATGCTTTGTTCAGCCTCTTGGGGTCTCCTATTTCTCGCATTACCGCCGGTTATAAGATGGCGAATCAATATTCCTCATTGCCTCATTGTCGTATGCATACTGGCAAGTATTTGTCCAATATGTATATTCTTTTGTGGAGGCGGTGGGAGTAAATCCTGTCTATTTTGTTCTCTAGGGCTCCCATTTCTAGCTTCAGCCATAGTCACTAAATATTTTATAACTTATAACCCCGCATACATATCTATATATAAGTTATCCCATTCCTTGGTTTTATCAACTCTTCAGAAATTAGTACATTCTTACAATATGTGCTTATGTAAAATAATAATAACAATATCATTTTAATCAAAGTACATAATAGATCTAACTTCTACTATTAACTTGATTCAGCCTTTACATCATCGTAACTGATTACAACTTTAGAGTAAAATAGGTACAACTTGATAAACTTCGAAATACTTACATAAAATTTACAACTTGATTATATTGTTACTTACATAATCTAGTATAGACTTGATTTTTATAACTGTACAATACAAAAGGTTACATTAGACTCGATTACATCCGACTCTTTCACAACATACAGTTAACTTGATCTAGAAGCTATAAAATATATCAAAAGTCAAAATACATTAGTTTCCACCAAAATTGCTACTGGATCATACCTAAAGATCTAACTAAGCAAAGTTAGTCACCTAGATAAAACCAGTCCTCATCTGAATAGTCTGTAGTAGTTGCTTCATCAAAGAAATCATGATCTATATGACCCCTTACCAAGTGATCTTTATCCTCACCATCTAATTCATAACTGATAGGCATTATCTCTAGTCTTAGGAATCACAATCACTCCCTACACCTCATCATCATCCTACTCAATTGCATTTCTATTCCCTACTCTAGCTATTTTGGTGTCTGCTATCACTTGCATAACCAACGCATGAATATCTACACCAGGTTCATTCTCATTCTCTAGCTCTTGTTCCTCTTCAAGATCTTCTTTTGGATCTTTTTCCTTAGGGTCTTCCTCCTCAAGCTCTTCTTCTACATTAGCCTTACCCTCTTGGTGATTACTTTGGGCATTTGAATGGGTTACTTCTTGGGTTCTACTAGAGGTGGGTTTTCTAGCGGTGGTTCTTGCATCTTAGGCTAAGGTTCAGGGTTAAGGTTTAAAGGTATCTCTATGCCTGCTTTAGTTGGTTCTGAAAATTGAGGAAACCAATTGATGATTCCTAGTGGATACTATCAGGGAATGTATGGAATGTTAGCAAAGATCTAAGTGATATTGGCTAGGCAAGGTCTCCCCTCCTCTAACCTAGTAGGAAAATATCTCAAGGGCATCATTAAAGTTATAATCCCCTCTCTCTCTAACCATCTTTGCTCAAAAGCTATTATAGTAGTATATCTATCATACTGAGGCCCTAAACTCAACTCCATCCATGCCCATTAATCCTTCCAGCTATAACACATCTCATCATGAAATTTATCAACAATCTCATCGATTGTCTTAAATATATCCCAGTTGGCCAACTCTAGAAGTAACTACTATAACTTAACCTTATAGTCTATAGGGGACTCCTCTCCATTCCATCTAAATTGTATCCAGCTAAGTATTAACTCCTCCCTTCGACCCTGAAATTATAGTTAAAATCAATTTACTTTCAATACACTAAACATTATACTTACTTTTGTTTTAGTACACTTAATACAATCTTTTATTGCCCACTTAATACTACCTCCTCTCAATGTTCCTATGATATCTATTTCTTTTAAATTATGACGCTTCAAAGCAAGTTCTCTAGAACTACGCTCTAATATCAATTGAGAACTGTTACGCCCTGAAGCCATAAAGTCGTAATAGTCTCGTCATGTAAACTAACCCATGATAGTAACTAACGTTATAGTGCCTATCATAGATATGATCTACACAAGGTGTCAACGACTCCTCACTTTGAAGTAAACAGTTCGATTAAGATTTAAGCTAAAATTTTCATAAAAAGTTAGAATTATATTCATATTATCATAGAATTCTCAAGAGATCCTACATATTATAACATTATGCTAAATTACATATCGTACATCAGTTCATATATCTAAAGTACTATTAAGATATTAAAAAAACTTGATCATATAGCCATTTGATCCTCACTTCCCATGGCTTTAAAAGAGAACTAACCTCCGGATAATTATATCGTAGCATGGTAATCAGAAGTCAGAGCTTATAAGAGAATCTATATGAGTATGAGCAACTACAACTCAGTGAGTTGAATTGGAGACTTATGAAAGTATAACAAATATAAACAGGGTTATCAACCAATTAATTATATGCAATGCAATAAGTAAGTGTCATCATACAACGTTGTCTGGACTATTATGAAATCAGAGTAATTTCACTCACTCTAATATGGGTTGTGGAGTTTCCATTAATGCAATAGTTTACAACTAAACCCAGGTTTGTGCAATTGAGATATCGCTCCCCCCAAGACTAACCTTCGAACTAATGCTCTCATCGTTACTGCGACCTCTTCTCTTTTCACTTAGTTTAGTTAAGGATGAGGAAAAGACCATTATGCTATCCAGCACTATCTTTTTCAAAGGTGTTGGTATTTGGTTGGAGAATCCTAATGATTCCCTACAAGGTTGCAATGCATGTCTAATTAGGGTATTTAGGTTGATTAGGATTAGGTTCAATTTAAGGTGATCAGACAATTTCACATCACTTCAATCATAACAGTCATCAAACATAACACAGATTTCAACACGACATCAAATATGCAGGCACATGCATAAAATTACTTACTATCACAATCATACATAATCCTAAGTCTCCGAGTACTCTAAAATAGTACTCCAAAATATGGTGAAGTATTAAACCTAACTTACTTGGAATCCTGAGTTGCTCACTCAATCAATTGTAGGTTGACTTGTCTCCGTATGTCCTATAATATAAATATGCTCTTTAGTATTTATACTTTGATGATATATGTATATTCTAGGTTATGATTTAGTTTAATTCTTCATATATACATATTAGCTACTATTGATTCCACCTAGTTGGGTTTCCGAATTTGGTTTTGATTCAGTTTTAACTATCAGTATTATACATAAACCTTAAAAATTCCTTTCAAACTCTAATGCGAATTTAATCACATCAGGCTTGAGTATCTTAGATATCACATTTAGTCTTAAATCAACATTCTAACCCACTCGGTACACTCTAATTCTCATTAGTGTACCGGATTTACTTCTAATGTGAGAAAATTTTATATTTTTTGTATAATTACCAAAATGAAGTTTTATATTAGATTTAATGCGTATTAATATTATCATTATATTATCCAATTTAACTCAATATTTTATAATTACCATAATTCCAATTGCATATATTATCAAATAACCTATATTTATTACATAATTCACATGATAATTGCATTTAATACTCCAAGTACTATTATTATGCTACCACATTAGAGATTAATATCCTTACACATATAATTACCCTTTAAATCAGTAATTAGTCTAAAATTACTCATTTTATCCATTATTTTAGGGTTTCAAAATTACTTAAAAATTTCGAAAATTAATTTAATAAAATGTCTTTAGAGCACTATTTTATATCACTTAAATAGTCTATAGGAAAAATTTGAGCTCAAAAGTATCTCATAAGCCTATTTATTTTCAAATTAAAATATGTTCGGTTTTGCTCGATTTTTTAAGCACCCTATATCTACAGATGTAATTAAACATAATCACTATTTTTTTTCCTAAATCTACATATAATAAAACATCATAATAATAAAATTTATAATTTTCTGGATATAATTAATAATTTTAATAATTTTTGTAAAATTGGTTGGAAAATTAGACTCACCTAGTTCTTGAAATTATGGCCACTAAAACTAGTCAAGGGCTTCTCGGCTGGCCTAAACAGTCGAATTAGAGTGGGGAGGTGGTGGTAGTTTGGTTTCAGGTGGTGGTGATATATGGGTTTGGCTTAATTATCCTAATTGTACAAATTTTTGTAATTTTTTTGAAAACCCTAATTGTCCCTTTGTTTTTGACTTTTTCTAATTTTCTACAATTCCAAATATCCTAAATGAGCTTCTATAATTTTTTGGCTATTTATAGAGATATAAAAAGATTTTGGTGCATTAATTAGACAAGATAATGGCCATATCTTCTTTCATTTTACCTTTTTAAGTGTTTGAATTTAATTAGTCTAAATTTGTTTCTTTATTCCTGACTTGCCACTATACAAATTTGGATTGATCTCAACTTCTTTGATTTTTTTCTTATTTTTCCTTGATTTTTTAAAATAATTTTCTTTAATTATTTAGCAATTTTCTAATAATTTTTAAGCATTTAAGGTAATTTTGCGTATTTTTCCTAACGTGTAAATACATGTGGAGTTTAAGTAAATACTTTTAAATATTATTTAGGTTATTCTATGATTTTTAGTATGCATATAATTGATTTTTAGCGAAGAAGACCCAAGTCAAAGGGAGAACTTATTCCAAATCTGATGTTTGGTGAATGGGAAGACCTGTTCCCTAATTGTTGATGGAGGCAGTTGCACTAACATCATTTTTGTTGAGCTAGTAGAGAAGATGAGATTATCGACCTACTTGCATCCCTGACCATATGGACTGAAGTGGTTTAATAATAAGGGTATACTCCATGTACATAAGCGAGCTCGGATACATTCAAGGCCGAACAATATGAGGACAAGGTTGACTTCGACGTGGTGCTTATGAATGCAGTAAATTTGCTTCTTGGCCGACCTTGGGAGTATGACCGGAGAGTGATCCACGATCTAAATTTGCTTCTTGAACCCCATGAGCATTGAAGAGATTTAGAATAGCTTGGCTCCCATGGTAAAGAGAAAGGGAAAGAGGAGCCTGTTTGGCATCCAAGCTCGTGCTCACAATCTAAAGTCGAGGACAACTTCTTTTCAACCTTATAGTGATGATAGGAATTAGTCCACAACAATCTTTGGGCCAAGGCTAGCCTTTCAGAAGCCAATATAGACCTGCCAGAAGCTAAGGCTAACTTGTCCTAATTTTAGACCAACCTGCTCTTGTCGAGGCTGGACTAATAATCGAAGGATGAAAGGAGGAAAAGGAACCTTTCAGCATCAAGTTTGTCGTTTGCCGAGACGGCAAGAGACTAAACGGCCAAGGCCTAAAGGCCAAAGAACAATTCGGTATAGTATAGGAAAGCTAGCGTTAAGTAATCTTTGAGTACAATAATTGTGGGTTGACCTCACTGGGAGCTTGGCTAAGCATAATAAGACTTCCAAACATCCCCTCCACCCCCCAGCTTGAAAACTTGACTACTAATCGGCCCCTGCTCAGGTCTTATCCCATAGATAGCTCGAATGACTACATGTTGACTACTTTATTAAATGTGCAATTTTGTATCCTTTGTAAATATTTTCCTTATTTCAATTATGGGCCATTCTTTAGGGTTTAAGGGCCTTGTACATTATTCATAATTTTGCCACTAGGGTTTTAGAATTTACTATAAATAGTAACTTTTGTAATTATCTAATATAAAATTAAAAGAATACATAGACAATGATTACACTTAAACATTCCTTTAAGTAAGGATATTCTTAAAGCTCCTCGAGCTTGCTTTTCGAATTATTGAGTGTGCTTTATTCTTTAATCTCTCATGTTCTTATCAATCTTACCCTTAAGATTGTGGTGAATCCTTCATTTGAGCGAGTTAGTGAGTCGCATCTAAACCTCTAATTTAAAACCCAAGTGACATTTAGTGTTTGTGAGTTGTATCGAACGTTATTTCGAGCTCAACCCCTAATTGTTTTTATATCTTGGTGCGTGATATCCATACATATTCACCGTCAAAACTCCCTTACACTTCCTATTCCTCATCCTGCTCGAATGTTTAATACCCACTCGTGGTTCATGTCCGTTGCGAGTTCGTGGATTCACATTAGTATAGCTCCAAGCTCGGTTGAGGTGCTAGAATTGATAGCAGAAACATCAAAGCCAAGTTGGATGGATCTTATCTAGAGTTGTTTGGAGTAGGGCATACCTTTAGAAAATAGGAGGGAGGCAAAGAAGCTTAAATATCATGCCACCAACTATACGTTGGTCAACGATGTCCTTTACTGTAAGTGGTTAACCTCCCCTTACTTAAATGCCTTCGGAAAAGCAAGGGCTAGTGAGTCATGGAAGAGTTGCATGCTAGAGTATGCATTAATCATATTTAGTCCTATGCCCTCTACATTTGAGTGCTATGACTCGGATACTATTAGCCTACCCTAAGGTAAGATGCCAAAATTGTCGCTTAGAAGTGCCCTTATTGCCAGAAGCACACCTTCACTAGCCACATGCCCAGTAGCAGTCTTCAGCCCTTAATAAGCCCATAGCCATTTGCTCCATGGGGAATTGACATCCTTGGCCCCTTCCCCAAAGCTTCGAGAGGTTAGCAGTTCATTATTGTCCCATTGACTACTTTACCAAGTAGGTTGAAGCTGAAACTGTGGCGAAGATCATTGATAGGAGTGTTGAGTCCTTTGTCTGAAATAACATCCTCTCTTAATTTAAGGTCCCATATGCCCTCATCATGGGCAATCGGCATCAGGTTTACAACCCCAAGTTTAAGGAGTTTTAAGCCAAGCACCATATCAAGTTGCACTTCACTTCGGTCACCCATCCCTAGTTAAACGGCCAGGTGCAAGCCGTTAACCGAGTTATCCTCAATAGCTTGAAGAAGAGAATCGATTGAGCCAGTGGTGCTTGGGTAGACGAGTTGCCCAATGTTTTGTGGGGATATAGGACTACCTACTAGACTTCTATAAGAAAAACTCCCTTTTTCTTAATGTTCGGTTTGGAGGTAGTCCTCACCATTGAGCTTGAGCTTTTTAACATCCGAACTCAAAGCTTCAATGCTCTTTTCAACGAATCCCTATAAAGAAAATCAAAGACCTCGTTGCTACTTAGGTAATTGCTTACCAATACTATGCAGCCTAATACAACGATCAGAAGGTCAAACATAAGGAGTTTAAGGTTTGCAACCTGGTTTACCGGAGGTTAGAGGCTATGGGTTCACGAAAGGATAGGGCAAGTTGGCCCCCAATTGGGAAGACTTGATTAGAGTTAGAGAGAGCTTGGGCAATGAAGTGTACAGATTGGAAAGGCTTAGTAGTGAGCTAATCCATCGCATGTAGAATGTTGACAACCTTCGGCAGTACTTGGAATAGTATATTACTTTGTAAAATTTTGAATGAAAAAGCTTCAATTTGCATTCATCTCTCTCCTTCTCGTGCTAAGTCCTAACCCTCAAGGGTAAACAGACCCACCTATTAGGCAAGTCAGAACGCTACTACCTTGAACCACTTGACTAATCTTAGTGTAGACACTTAATTTTTGCCCCATTTATTTTTATTTTTATTTTGTTTTCATTTTTTATTTTATTTCTTCAATAGGTCCTAAATTAGAAAAAAAACACAAAAAAAAGGAAATTAAAGAACCTAAAAAAATTAAGAAATTTAGAAAAAATAAGAATTTTAGGAAAATATAAAAAATTTCAAAAATAAGAAAAAGCATAAAAAATAAAGAATTAAAAAAGTACCAAACATAGGAAGTGTATAAAGAAACCCTAAATAAGAAGTTTAGAAAATAAAATTTAAAAATTTAGAAAATTGAAAAAAAAAAGATTTTAGAAAATAATATTTTATTAGGGTAGATTTTTTACAAGTTTAGAAGTTGGGTCGTTAGACCTAGGCTTAGATTTTAATTTAGCTTAAGTTGACATAGTCTATATGTGTAATTTAATTGCATATATGGATAAGACACAGATCAACGGCTTAATGGATAAGCATATGGACTTGGTTTAGGAATTGAGTGTGAGGTCGGGAGTTCGAATCTTGGAGAAGGCATCAACAAGTTTTTTATTTTCCTCACATTAGGGATTGTTGCGTGTTAGGATCTTATTACATTACGTGGCAGCGTCAGGTTAGACAACTCATGTTGATGTAGCGCTACATGGCATCCACATAGGCATGCCACATTAGTTGCCACATGTAACCATTGACACGAAGCATGCTGTGATTGGTTGGATTGGCTGATGTGGTGTCACGTTAGCACTTTCCCTTAGTTTTCCCTTATTTTCTCCTGATTTTCCTCCTTTTCCTTAAGAATAGCCCACTCCCCTAATTTTAGCTTCAATTTTTGCATAGATTTCACACACTTGTACCCAATTTCTTGCTTTGATTTTGTTTACCGTGTGGTTTACTGTGAATCGAATCCATTAATACATCTAAATACAGTCAAAGGAGCATTCGATTTTAGCTTCAAAATTTGGAAAAAACTGATTTTTGGGACATTTTCAATAACTATGATCCAAGATTTCCTTGTTTCTAGGATAATTAAAAGTATAAAAGGGGTATTGGGGGTGATCATGCAACATACACAACCAATACAAGAGCTTTAGAATCGACTCCCAAACCCTCTTTCTCATTCTCGCAATCTTTCTCTCTCTAACTCACACACACTCTCTCTTTGATTCTCTCTCTCCACTTAAGTCTGAGCTGGACCACTACTCTAGGGAAACTACTTGTGGCTTAGGCTCCCCAACCCAGCTGCTTTCGACCTTCGTTGTGGCTCTTAGCAGCACCACCAATAATGGCCACTTAAGCCTTAAACCGCCACAAATCGCCTTTTCTTGAACCACCACTACTACTACTCCCCACTACAAACTAACCTTACAGTTAAACTCCCTATGCTCCTTAACCCTAGACTCATCACCCTACTCACGCCTAGTAACCTAAATACGGTTAAACCACCACCACCACTTACGGCCAACTTTCAACAACCACCAAACGACCACCACAGGCCACGGCGTCAAGCCTACCCTCCCATTCCCCAATCTAATACACACAGATTTGCCCTCACCCTTGAAAAATTAGATCTAAATTGTCCTAAACCATGCCTGTCCGACTTTGCTGAAGTAAAGTTGCAGACAACTTGGATTTGTGTAACCCAACCCAATGACTTACTACCTGACTTGACTCACTCAGATCCAACTTACGCATATTGGTTCGAGGCTTTCCTATTCGAGTTTTGTTCCTTTTGTTTTCAGTTTTGTAAATTTTTATTTATTTATTTACTTTATTTATTTCCGAATGTAAATGTAATAATGTGAAAAAAAAAAGAAAGAAAAGAAAAAGTAAAAAGAAAGAGAAGAAAGACAAAAAGAGAAAAAGGAAAAAAAAAGGAAGTATTTTATTTATTTATTTATTTTAATAGAAATAGATAGAATAAGTATAAATAACATAATATAATAATAAACATAAATAAATAGGTTAGTAAACAAAAATCGTTTTGATACTTAGAAAAATTGAGTTTTCTAAAAATAAATAAAAATAAATGGACCTTTTTCCAAATTAAGACTATTTTAGAGTTTCCAAAAATAAAACACCGATTAAGACCCTTTAGGAATTTTCTTAAATAAATCAAAACCGAGTAAAACATAAACTCAATTGTTTTTAAATTAAAAAAAAAACCAATCCACTAAATTTTTACAAAAAATAACTATGTAAGTCTAATCCCAAATAGCGGGTACATAGGCATCTATGGGGCGGTGATAAAAATGAAAAAACCTAATTGTCCCTTTTTTTTTTTAGTTTAGATTACTTCATTTATCTAATTAGAGTAACTAATAATTGAGTTCTGTCTTTCAAAATTAAAAGGTGATTTTTAAGTTTAATTCTAATTTTAGAAGGTCAATGGTACCCGTAAGGGTTTAAAATTCCTAACTCCTGGATTTAAATTCTTTGGTTTAAAAAACCGTTTTGTAAAACTGATTTTAATCGTTAGACTAGTAGCTAGGTTATAATCAATCCACCCAATTGGCTATAACTTAACTATCTTTCTCGACTCCGGTCAAGTGGCGACTCTAAAATTGTTTTCAAAGCAAAAAGGAACAGTTTTCTTTAAACCCTAATCGATGATTGGTATTAAACAGGTAGGGTTTAATACTGGTTGGTTTAAAGAAGACTTGATTTTGAAAGAACTAGGAGGGTGAAAAACCAGGCTCGACACTTGGAAAGGGGAAACACCTCTTGTACAGAGGAACTCCCACCTATCAGGTAGGTTAAAATACTGCTAACTTGACCCCCTTCGGTAACCTTGGCAAGGGGAAACACCCCTTGTATAGGGGAAGTCCTATCTACTAGGAAGGTCGGAATGCTACTGGCCCGAACCCTTCAAGTAACCTCAACAAGGGGAAACACCCTTGTACAGAAAAACTCTTATCTATTGGGTAGGTTAGAATGCTACTATCCTGAGTAAGGGGAAACATCCCTTAACTAGAGGAACTCCTATTTGCTAAGCGGGACGAAACACTATCGACCTGACTACAAGACCGTATTACGATAGACCAAGCATAAAAAAAAAGAAAAAGAAAAATGAAAGAAAGTTTAGACATCAAATTAGTGAATTTCATAAAGTTTAAATTTTGAATCAATAAATTTCATTCATGAGGTTAAGTACAAGATTCTTGGGTTAGCATCCCAGCTGGAGGTACAAACAAAAGAAAATCCCAAGGGTATCAATGCGATAATGTTAAGGAGTGGTAAGGAAATAGAAACAGTTGATAGACAAGTTGAAGAAAAGAAGGAGAATCCAAAGATAGGTAGAGGGAAGTAGGAGGTAGAGGAACCAAAGCAGAAGTCATTAGAAGTGAAACCATATGTTCCTCTTATTCCTTTTCTAGGAAGACTAAAGCAACAACAGCTAGACGCTCAATTTGCTAAATTCTTAGATGTTTTTAAGAAGCTGCAAATAAACATTCTTTTTGCAAAGGCACTTCAGCAGATGCCTTCATATGCCAGATTCATGAAGGATTTGCTCATCAAGAAGAGAAAGATCGATGGGAGTGCACTCATGATGGTTACAAGGGAGTGCTCCATGATCTTATAGAAAAATCTATCTAACCTACTGAGAAAACAAAGAGATCAGGAGAGTTTTATTGTTCCTTACATTATAGGGAATTTTTATTTTGATAAAGTTCTTATTGATTTTAGTGCAAGTGTAAATTTAATGCTTTTTTCTATTTTCAGGAAGCTGGGACTTAGAGACTGCAAGGAGACTCATGTCACCCGGTAACTTGTTGATAGGAGTATCAAATACCCAAGGGGTATTGTAAAGAATGTCCTAGTAAAGGTAAACAAATTCATCTTCCCAATTGACTTTATAGTCCTGGATATTAAGGAGGACAAAGAGGTACCCATGATCCTTGGCAAACTGTTTCTTGCAATAGGTAAGGCATTGATAGATATGGAACATGGTAAGCTTACTTTAAGAGTTATGGATGATAAAGTAACTTTTAATGTTTATGAAGCCATAAAAAAATTTGATGATTGTAAACCTTGTTACACTATTGATGTTATTGAGAAGATTACCTATGAGTCCATAGAAGAGAAAGCAGGATTAGATACCATGGAATTAGTTCTTAGGGATTTGGATGATTGGAGTGATGATGACGAGCTTAAGGAAGAATGAATGGAACAAGTGTTAGAAATCAAAGCTCCATACTATGAGGAGCTAGGTACTAGTGAGAAGAAGCCAATACCATCATTGACACAACCCCCAGTGCTTGAACTTAAACCATTACCTAATCATTTGAAATATGCTTATCTTAGAATAGATGATACTTTGCTAATAATCACCACCTCTTCTTTGACAAGTGATCAAGAGCAATAACTCTTAGGAGTTCTGAGAGAGCATAAGCAAGCCATTGGGTAGACCATTGCTGATATTAAGGGGATTAGTCCTTTGATTTACATTCATAGGATATTGTTAGAGGCTGAGTGAAAACCTATAATACAACGACAGAGACAACTTAACCCAACTCTTAAGGAGGTAGTAAAGAAAGAGGTGCTCACATTGCTGGATGCAGGTATTATCTACCCTATCTTAGATAGTAAATTAGTTAGTCCCGTTCAAGTAGTACCTAAAAAGGGTGGTATAACTGTGGTTAAAAATGAGGCTAATGAGTTAATCCTTACTTACATCGTGACTAGGTGGAGTTTGTATAGACTGCAGAAAACTGAATGATGCCACTGGTAAAGACCATTTCCCTCTCCCCTTCATAGATCAAATGTTAGAAAAACTTTTAGGGTATGATTATTACTGTCTCCTAGATGGTTATTCTAGTTATAATCAAATTCATATAGCGTCTAAGGACTAAGAGAAAACTATCTTTACATGTCCTTATGGTACTTTTGCTTTTAGGAGAATGCCCTTTGGTCCCTACAATGCACATGCTACTTTCCAAAGATGCATGATGTCTATATTTTTTGACATGTTAGAAGATTTTATTAAAATATTTATGGATGACTTCTCTGTCTTTGGGGAGTCATTTGAATCATGTTTGACTCATTTAGATTGTGTGCTTAAAAGATGCAAAGAGACTAATTTACTCTTGAATTAGCAAAAATGCCATTTTATGGTAAGAGAGAGAATAGTCTTAGGTCACAAGGTGTCAAAAAAGGAGATTAAAGTTGATAGGACAAAAGTAGAGATAATAGAGAAGTTACCACTACCTACTTCAGTTAAAGGCATTAGGAGCTTCCTAGGACGTTCAGGCTCCTACAGAAGATTTGTCAGTGACTTCTCTAAAATCTCTAGAACTTTTTGTAATTTACTTAAAAAAAATTCTGCTTTTGTTTTTTATGACAGTTGTTTGCAGGCATTCAATCAATTGAAAGATAAGCTTACTTCGACACCAGTGATCGTTGCACTCGATTGGGAGCTTCCCTTCAAGTTAATGTGTGATGCCAATGACTACGCTGTAGGAGCAGTATTAGGGCAGAGGAGAGGTAAGTTATTTCATGTAATATATTATACTAATAGAAACTTAAATGAGGCTTAGAGAAACTATGCCACAATAGAAAAATAGCTTTTAGTAGTTATATTTGTATGTGACAAGTTTAGGCCTTATCTAATAGGTTCTAAGATCATAGTGTATACATACTATGCTACTTTGAAATATTTGTTTGCTAAAGTTGATATTAAACCTAAGTTAATTCATTGGATTATACTACTGCAAGAATTTAGGCTTGAAATCAAAGATAAAAGGGGAATTGAAAATATGGTTGCTGATCATTTATCCCATTTGGAATCTAATTGTTTATAGCCACCCATTAATGAAAAGTTCCTTAATGAATAGTTGTATGTAGTAGAGATCTAAGGATTATCTTGGTATGCGGATATAGTCAATTACCCGGTCAGCAAAATCACACCATATGGTTATTCATTTCAAAAGAAAAAGAAGTTTTTACATTATGTGAAATACTATTTTTTGGATAGATTGTATCTGTTTAAATGTTGTGCTGACCAAGTAATTAAACGTTGTGTGCTTGAAATTGAACAGCTTAGCATAATTCAGCACTATTATTCTAAGGAAGCAGGAGGCCATTTTGGTGTGGAAAGAAATGCAACTAAGATCTTATTTTGTGGATTTTATTGGCCCAAATTGTTTAGTGATTGTAGGAACCATGTTATGTCTTGTGCTTAATGCTAAAAGACTAGCAATATTTCTAAGATATATGAACTACCACAAAATAACATTATTGTAATTGAGCTTTTTGATGTATGGAGAATAAACTTCATGGGTCCTTTTCCCCTGTCTTTTTCAAATAAATATATACTTATGGTTGTGGATTATATGTCAAAATGGGTAGAAGTAGTTGCTCTATAGACTAATGATGCTAGGTTTGTAATTAAATTTTTGAAAAAGAACATATTTTTTAGATTTGGGGTACCTAGAGTCATTATAAGTGATGGGGGTTCGCATTTTTGCAATCGACAATTTGAAAAATTGTTATCAAAATATGGAGTTACTTATAAAATTGTTACCTCTTATCATCTACAAACTTATGGATAGGTTGCGGTGTCCAATAGGGAAAAAAAGTGTATCTTAGAAAAGACTATCAATGCATTTAGGAAAGATTGGTCTTTAAAACTTAATGATGTATTATGGGCTTATAGGATAGCTTTTAAAACTCTTATAGGAATGTCCCCATACAAGATTGTCTATGGTAAACCATGCCACTTACCTGTAAAGCTTGAGCACAAAGTATATTGGGTCATAAAATACCTTAACTTTGATTTACAAGTTGCAGGTGAAAAGATGTTGCTCTAATTGAACTAGATGGATGGGATTAGAGAAGAAGCATATGAAAATGCTAGGATATACAAGGAGAGAGCCAAGCGATGGCATGATAGGAACATTCAAAAGTGGGAGTTTTTGCTTAGGCAAAAAGTTCTATTATACAACTTTTGACTGAACTTGTTCCTAGGTAAGTTAAAATCTTGATGGTCTGACGTCACTAAAAATATTAAATTAGCTTAGAAAATTATGAAATTTGATTCCCTAGGTTATTTTACATGTAATTTCATGTGGTAGTTTTATTTTCTTAAAATAACATTGATTTATGGTATTTACTTAAGAACGTGCCTTGTTTAGATGAATTTTGAATAAAAATTTCAAAATATTAAATAAAGCTACTTTGGCTTCAAAATTTTTGTATAACACACTTATATAATTTATTAAATTTTAGTAACAAGAACTTTTGAAAATCTCCATGTTTACTATTTTTTATAATTATTTTGAATAAAACTGCCAATTTTACCGAATTATTAAAATAATTAATTTTTGATGAAATTAATGAATGAGCCTTACATGTTTAGAATTCTAGATGTTTTATAATGATATTTTGAATATTAATTTTTATCTCACTCGTAAATTTATTTATTTTCCGTAATTTCAAGTTAAAACTGCTATTTTTGTAAAAATGGATAATATCCAATTTAGGTAATTGATGATCAATAACTAAACTACATATTTTTATGAGTCTATAGGATTTTTCGTGAAATTAGTCGGGTTCTATACTATTTATTATGTATTTTCTTAATATAAACCTATATATTTGTAACTAGTGTTATTAGAATGTTTATTAAATACATGTTAAATGAACATTTTGGGATATAATAAGTGTTGTTTGACAAGTTTGGAAAGTATAATTTTTAGGGTTTTTAGTTTAGTACTAAAGCTTAAGCTAATTACGGAGTTAGGGTAGCATACAGTCGAGTCGTAATAAGAAAAGGGTATTTTTGGGTTTTTAACAATATTGATTAGTTTTGATTCTTAATATATATTAATAGTACTCAAACTAATGATCGTGACGATATAAAGTTTACTGAAATTGGATAAGAAATAAGTAAGATATGATTAAATGAAGTTTAAAAACACTGAAATAAAAGCTTATAATAGTTGGGGTTTAACCTATATTTGATTTAAAGATCGTGCTATGTTTTTATAGGTATGATAAATAAGGAAAGACTATGTCACGAAGTATAGGACATTGCGTTGTTGCTAAGCTTAAGAAAGTAGATTTAATTTATGCTTGGAGTAGATATATTGCTACTCATAATGTTGTATACTGTTTGATACTGTATTGATTGAATATGAGTATATCTTGGGTGAACCGATATGCTATGTAAGTCTTATAACTAATCACTTAATGTTTTGATCGGTTGAAAGATCTGATCAAGCCTAAATTATAAGTAAAGCAAAAAATATTAGTAAAAATGATCCTGTAAGTTTGAATTTAAGAAAATAAATAATAAAATAAAAGAATATAAAAATTCCAAATTTTAAGTATATAACTCATTATTTATCGAAAATGCGTAAAATGCATTCCTATAATTAACGAATCACTAAAGATAAATTATATGTATACTAAAAATTATAAAATGACCTAAATAATATTTAGGAATATTTATTTATACTATATAAGAATTTATATATAGGTAGAAATATGCGTAATTACTTAAAATATGCAAAAATGTGCTAAAATAATACCAAATAATTAAAGAAAATTCATAATTAATTAAGGAAAAATCAAGAAAAATAAGGAAAAATAAGGAATGATCCAGATATAGGTTGTGGTAGTTAGGGAAAATAAGAAAAAAAAATTAGCTAATTAAATTAGAACAATATAAAAGTCAAATTGGAAGAAGATAAGGCAATTGTCTAATCAAATTAATGCATAATAATTTCCCTAAAGCTCTATAAATACTCCAAATTTTTTAGAAGCTCATTTGGGCAGTTTGGAGAGTGAGAAAAATAGAGAGAGGTGAAATTGAGAGAAAAATTAGGGTTAAAAAAAAAAGGAAAACTGTGCAATTAGGGCCTTAGAAGGGAACCCAAACCAGACAAGCACCTGGGAGTGGATAGACACCACCACCACCACATGGTGGTGGCAGCACCTAGACCGGTCGACAAAGCCACAACGGCCGACGGTGGCCGGAGCCACCCAGACCGGTGAGTTCGATTTCCAACCCGATTTTGTGTAATTTTGTAAAAACAGTAAATATTCTTAGAAAATTATGAATTTTGTTATTATGTAATATTTTCGTATATAGTTTTTAGGAAAAATATTATTTTAATGAAAATATGTCTCGTGATATATGGTTTTTAAGAAATCATATAAAATCGAGCATGTTTAGGTTTAGAAATAAATGACTTTAGGAGTGTAGTTTTGAATCCAAAATTTTTATGTAGACTACTTAGATGATGTAGAACAGTGCTATGAAGCCCGTTTTAAAAAATTAATTTTTGAAAATTTTAGGTAATTTTTAGGCCTTAAAATGAGGCATAAAATGGGTAATTAAGGGTTAATTAAGTAATTAAATAGTTAATTACTGATTTAGTGAATAATTATATATTTTAGGATGTTGAAATCTGATGAAGTATGATACTTGTAGCATTTAGGGTATTAGATGTAATTATTAGGTTAATTATGTAGTAAATGAGTAATAGGGAAAAATAGTAAATTTTAAGTTAATTTTGTAAATTAGGGTAATTAGGTGTAAAATCTGATTTAGGATGAATTTAGAAACTTTGAAATGATAATTGATATTGGTAGATGGTAATTAGAGTGATAGAAATATTAGAAGTATATTACATACATAATAGGTGATAATACATAATATGTAATTATTGAAAATATAATAAATAAAAAATATTAGGATAAAAATTGATATTATATAAATAATAGGGATATATAATAAAATTGATAGAAAACTTGAATTTATGTAATTATATGAAAAATGTAAAAATTTCTCACATCAGGAGTAAATTCGGTACACTAATAAGGATTTAATTGTACCGGGTGGAATAAAATACTGACTAGGGATAATGATGGTATTTAGGAGATCTTGAAGTAATGTGATTAATTTCATATTATGAGTTGAAACAAATTTCTGGAGTTCGAGTATAAAATAATACTTAGAAATTAAACTAGAACCTAATTTAGAAATCGATGCGGAAACCGAATCCTAACCTAACCTTAAACCTAGAATAATTGTAAAAGACTTAAGACCTAAACAATTAGGTATATTAAATCCTAAACAAAACATAATAATAAGCGTTATAGGATAAAACGAACTTATAATAGTTATATGAAAAACTGAAACCACGTTTGTGTTATAGGGATGATCGGCGATGACTTGAGTGAGTCGGACCTCGAGTGAGTGAGCGAGGAGTTGAGGTAAGTTGGGATTAGTACAATGCTGTATTTTGGAGGCTTGAGATTATGCTTGGTTGTGCTTGTTAGATAGTCTGTTGTGTACATGTGCTTGATTATGAGTGGTACTTGATTATGAGTGTTGCTATAATTCTGTTTGTTGTTCTAACTTGTATTATGTGATTTGTATGAAATGATTGATCACCCTAAACTGGACCTAATCAAATATACGACTTGTAATCATAATCGGACTTGCATGGCAACCTATTAGGGGAAACTTAGGATTATCCGGCCAAATACCGACTCCTTCGAAAGGGATAGCATAGGATTGCATAAGGGTTCCTTCTTCATCCTTAGTCGAACTAAGTGACAGGTGAGGAGGTCGCGGCGAGAGTGAAGTCAATGGTTCGAAGATAGTCGCAGGAGGAGCAGTGTCTCTATTGCACAAGCCTAGGTTTGATCGTAAGTTGTTGCATTAACGGCAACTCCTTAACCCAGATTAGAGTGGGCGCAATTTCTCTAATCTCATGACGGGCTGGACAACGTCGTGCGATGGCATTTTCTTGAACATGCATTGCACCTAATAAGTTAGTTGATAACCTTGTTGTGTTTATGGTATAGTTTTAAGTCCCCCATCCTAACTTATTGAGCTGTGGTTGCTCACATCTTTATAGACATCGTATCGGTGTTGGCTAAGAAACGGCACACAACTACTCTGAAGCTAGTAACTGCTGGATCCTGGAGAGTGAGGAAAAACATTTGAAGAACAAACATATATTTTTAAGGTCTAAGCTTTTATTTTCGAATTTTTCATTTTTGAATAATGTAATAATTAGGAAATATATTACGGTGAAACATTGTAAACGTTAATTGTAATAACTGAATTTTAGTATATATATATTTTCTCATTTTATTAGGTAAATGACTTATTTAAATTACAGACTGTTTACTTCAAAGTAGGTTAGTCATAGACGTCTTGTGTAGATCAGGTCTAGGATAGCAGTTGTAAGGCCAACTTCTATCTTAGAATGGTTTACACGGCGGGGCTATTATGACTCTGCTGCTTCGGGGCGTGACATGCTACTATGGTGAATGCTGATGTGGTGATTATAAATGACAGTAATTGTACCTTGGTTGAATTATTATGTTACGACATTAGGTGATGAATTGTGTTTATGTTGATTGTGTTAACAAGGGAAGTTGAGTGATTTAACTCAATCTTCTAGGTGTTCACTTAAGTGAACCCTAAGTGAGATACTATAATTCCACTAGGGAGAATTCGAAAACTAGAATCAGATCACTAGGTTGAATATAATTGGAAAATTGATTCTGTTGATTGATATTCTTGAGTTGCTAATGCATATTATGGCATGGCATGGCACGAAAAGGGACTTACGGATTAGAACTTTTAGAATGAGGCTTCCAAATGATCATGGAAAAAGCATGGCTTTATGAACTTAGTTTTTGGAAGCATATAGATTGCATTGCTTGAACACTGTAACTATTTTGACAGTCAAATTTAGTAGATTACGGTGTGTGGTTTAATTTGGTAGGGTTACCACTTTGATTTGGTGAACTATAGTGTGTAGTCTAATTTTGTAATGTTGGGGGTCCTATTCCCAAGCAACTCCTTGTTGCCCTTTTTGAAAATGGTAAACTATAGTCTATAGTCTAATTTGGTAGGGGTCCTACTCTTAAGTAACTCCTTGTTGCTCTAGGTTCCTAGACGTTGTATTCAGATGCCCAAGTAAGTTGACTAACCAGAAGAAGTTTGGAGGGTATAGAATATCAGTACCAATTCATGCCATGTGCATGAGCATAGTATGTTGCATTGCTAGCAGTAAATGCCTGGTTGGGTGAATGCATATGTGAAGTTGAACATGTGGATGATTGAGGTGTTTAAGTTGTGATTTGTAATATTGTCTATAATATTATCTATATTACGTTGCATGTTATCTACACTCACTTAGCTTCAGTAGTTGAAGGGATAAAATGTTCTATCATTAGGCTAATAGCATCATGAAGGGCCCAACACTAAGGGGGGATATATATACTAAGAGTGTGAGTCGGAGTCAGCAACTTTTATATGGAGCTTGTACTAGTTCAGAGATCTTATTACTGTGAAGATGATAAAGGAAAAAACGGATTCATGTTTTGATGTAAATATTATGTTATACACATAAGTTGTAATAGGGAATCCAGCTAAACTCCGATGTAGAAACCCTTCTATTTTGTAAACAATGTTGTCTTTTGATGAATGAATAGGTTGAGTTAAGTTTTCAATAGCTATTCCTATGTGATGGTGCATCCTATGCTATGTCATGATATGACAAAATAAGACCTGGTTTCAGTTATTTGAGATCAAGGAACCAACATTTCAAAATGTTGCAATCGAGTTCTTATCTACTCTGAAGATTGAAAAAGATAAGAATTTTTCCACTCTGACCTTCCATGCACATGGAGAGATTCATATGATAAAACTTAAGCAGATAGGATATTTTTTAGGATTATATGATGATGAAGAGGTAGATCTACCAAACTCTTGGCCCAATGAGATGACTACTGAAAAATTTTGGTACCATATGATTCAACTAAGGCGGGATGGCATTATACCTTCCAAATCTTTCACTACTACTTTTGCAGCTGTGGAGCATAAGTTACTCCACTACATTCTATCCCATGCCATCAGCAGTAAGAAAACCAGTCACACTAAGGTGACAAGTTTTGATATGTTTTATCTTTACAGCTTGATTTCTAGCTACCAGATTGATCTTAGGGTAGAAGTGGCTAATTTCATTTATAAACAAGTGGATGATACAAGGATACAGGTCATTCTTTGTAGAGGTTACATCACAGCATTGCTGAAAGGAATGGGGATTTTTTAGCCACCCAAAGGGGATGAAGGTATAAAATGCAAGCTGATCTCAGCTGTACCCTTTAGGAATTGGGGGTTGTTTAAAATAGCAAACGGGTCAAATCTAGGTAATGATGAGGAAGTTCCTGAAAATCCCCCTATTGAGAGAGCTTCTACATCCTACCCTCCTCATCTAGTTAGTGGTTATGAGCAGATGAGAGCAGAGATTAGGGAAGCCAAGGAGGAAATCTGAAAAGAGCGAAAGAAGAACATGAAGTTCAAGACTACTCTGTTTGATATGATAAAATTGCTATATCGTGTTTCTAGCCAATAGCTGCAGAGCGGCTACATTATGAGACTTCTAGTGAAGAAATCAGCAGCATAGAGCGGGAAAGCTTGAGCCCTTAGTCACTTTCTATTTTATTTTTATTTTTATGCTATTTTTTAAAAAAAATTTTGCTTTGCTGTTGGTCTATTTCTTTTTAGCACTTACTTGATTAGGTAGACTTTTGACAATTGCTACTACTTTATACCTTTGAGTAAACTTTCATCCTATATTTGCTCTGCTGTCTTTCTTCATGTTTGTAAGGACAAGGTTGATCTAAACTAGATGATCGTTTAAATGATATCATGGTTGGAATTCTCCTTTGTTGTTAAAAACCTGAAACCAGGGAATTACTAATTTTTCATTTTGTGAGATCTTTTTGTTTAATTGTAAGTTGAATGAGAAACAGTATGGACACTGATTATTCTAAAGTGTGGGGAAGGGAATATAGGAAATGGAGTTTGAATCGAGTATGATGATGTTTGAAATTTGTGATTTAATGATTAACTCATGACATCTAATGCCTGTTTTTGTTTATAAATGGTTATACCTCCCTATTGCTTTGAACTATATTTGTCCTTAAGTATCTGGAAAATTGTTATTTGGTAATTGTTAGGCCAAAATTTTGGTTTTCTTGTTTAAAATCTAGAGATTGTACAAAGAAAATTGGTGATAGCATCTGCCGTGACTTATTTGAAAAAATTAACTCACTAAGATGCCTTACTTACCATTGTTGTACTTAGTTAAAATTAATTAGTTGAATTTTTAAGAATTTAATTTACCTAGTTTTTAGCCTTAGAATTTGAAGTTAAGAGTTGATCGGGTCCTTAAGTGAAAAGTAAATAGGTTTACTTCTATACAAGGTTAGTTAGTATATTTTCTTTTTAGTTGTTCTAATAGTACTTTAATACTTTGTGAAAGAGGTAAATGAAGCTTTGTACTCAGTGTTTCCTATAAAACAAGTTTGAAAAATTTTAGTAAGCATTCAAAAAGTTATGCAAGCAAAGCCTTTACTCCAATAACTCAAGTAATTGAGGTAAGAGTATCCTAACTTGAATGTTAGAGTGAGGAAGAGTTTGTAGGGGTCTCTTTAAAACTTGGTAACTTGGGTGATGAGGCTGGGATGTGTTGACTCAATGCACTCACTATAACGAGAAGGGCGGAAAGGCAAAGTTCAGTATCTGAACTCCCAAAAAAAAAAAAAAAATAGTGAATGAAACATGGAAACATTGAATGCAAATCAATAAATGAATTAAGGCTTTTAATAAAAAGGAAGAAAACCTAGGGATAAAGTAGATATTATAAGCTTTCATTACCTTGTTGACTTGTTTGCAGGCATAATTAGAGGGATTATATGTCTATTAACAGCTGTGAAGTTTAAATGGGTATTTTTTTTCCTTTTAGGACTGAGCATCTACTTTTGAAATAGAAATCTTAGGCTAAACGCTTGGATTAAAATTTATTTTCTCTAGAGTGGCTAGTTAATATCAATTATGGTATTCTAATAACATATTTCGGCTTGGTTTGAGTAGTGGGCATCACAAAATAGTGTGAAAGTGTGAAATATCAGGTGCTTGAATTTACACTTGGAAAATTTGTATTTTCTATGATAGATTTCTTTCTTTGGTCCTATTTATTTTGCTTTAGGACAAGTAAAAGTTCAAGTGTGGGGAAGTTGATAAAGGCATATTTGACTCATACTCCATTGCATGAATTATGTTGAATTATTATTGATTTTATAGAAATCATTAAGAAATGGGATATTTCAAGTTTTGGAGGATTTAGAGTGGAAATATGAGCAATTTGGAGGAGTTTCACTCAATTGAAGGAAGCTCGAATCAAGCTGTATTGGCCAAGGATGATATAAAGCATTTAAGAATGAAGGCAGTTGACCCAAAGTTGTTGGCCTTTATGGCCGGCTTACATTCAACATCGTTGGCCTTTAGTAAAAACAGCTAGCCTTGAACTAACTTTGATTTCCAACTTAAATCATTCGAGAGCCATTCTTTGTTTGCTTTATAAATACACGTAATTTTAGGGGACTTTGGCAATTCGTTTTAACATAGAGAGTTTTAGAAGTAGTTGAGGCAATATTCTAAGAGTGATTTTTGTGGTAGTTTCATAGATCATTGAGGAGACCTTGTTGTGGAGATCATTCTTAGAGTTCTTGCAATTGGAGTTTTCTTTATGATTATTATAGAATTGGTGATTTCTATCCTTGTCGAGCCTGATTTTTTGGTTTCTTTTATTTAAAATTAATTTCCTATTTCCTAATTAATACTAAACTCTAACCCGTTTAATATTAATCATCGACTAAAGAAATTGGAAAATTCTGGTTTTTTATTTAAAAAAATTTTTGGAGTTACCACTCGACCGAAGTCGGGAAAGGAAAAGGAAACCGTAACCGTAACCGTAACCGATTGGGTGGATTGATTACGATTTGGCTATCGGTCTTTGATTGCAATTTGAATGAAGAACTAGAGGGTTTTCAGTTCGGGGGCTAACCTATTAAACTCTAACGGGTATCGCTATCCATTTACCAAAATTAGGATTATTCTTCTAATTATAATATTTTTAAAGAAAAAATAAATAAATAAATAAAATCAAAAGAAAAAAGAACCTAAGTTTCTACATATTTTATCGTAGCTCTGAAGGTGCCTACGTACCCACTAGTCGGGATCAGACGATTATAGTTCTTTTAGAAAATCTTAGTGTGTTGATTGATTTTAATTTTTGAAAATCGACCGAGTTTACGTTATTATCATTTTAGTTTTTCAAAGAAAACGCCAAAAGGGTCCTAACTTTTAGTATTCTTAAAAAGTTCTCTAAAATGTCCTAATTCTTGAAATAGGTTAATTATTATTTTTTCTAAAAAAAAAGAAAACAACTTTTTTAAATGAGAAATTCTAAAATAATCTAATGCTAAACTAAACTAATATATATAACGAACTACTAAAATAAAATAATTCCATATAATATGTTTACGTAAAAACTAATATTAAAACCCCCATATCAACATATTCACACATTATATTATGTTCGACTAGTAAAACATACAGATCTATATATAACAGAAACTAATTTTAACGATTTCTAAACTAATATTCACATCCCTATTTAAATGACTAATATTAAATGACCATTTACTTAAATGTTTATCTAATCTACGTAATATTAGAAAAGTAATACTAAACACATACTATTCTATGCACATATTTATATATACATCATATAATAACATAACATGTTATAATAAATAATAAATAAAACAAGATCGAACCGAACCTGATTGTTATTAAAGGATCAATGGACGTGTTGCGGCGATGAATGACATACAGTGGATATTACTGTTGTGGCATTGGATGAAGAGCCGACGGTTTGTCAGTTTTTGTGACTGAAGTTGGTCGAGGGAAGGAAGTTGCAAGGTGAGGCCGATGTGTAATGCGAGGAAGAAGGTCGGCGTCGGATTTGCAGCGTTCTGTGTGCATGGGTAGATGTTGGTTGGGGTGTAGAGATTCGACTGTCAATGGGTTGAACGATGGTGCTACTTGATCAGTGAGTGGGTTATTGGAGTTGTGTTGCGTGTGTAGGATGCTGATGTCGCACGAGTGCATTCTGTGCTGCTGTCAGTCAAGGGATTGTGTTGGTCAGTCATGGATGTCACTCGGTGTGCTAGGTGATTCATAGGCAATCGTATTCGGCGATGGAGCATGCGAATGGGTGCTTAAAGTGAGAAGCAGTAAGAGAAGTGGACAGTGATCTGCAGTGGCGTGGGTGTTGTGTTCACTGAGTGCGTAGGATCAGTTTTGCTGCTGTGTGGAGTGTAGTGTGTGTGGACGTGTTCCAGGCGTGTTATGCTGTTGTGTAGATCAGTGCAGTGTATGAATGTGGTGCAAATTCTGGCGTTGGTGAGATGTTTACTGTATGTGGTGCTGCTGTTGTTTTTTGGGGGTTTTACAGTGGAGCATCGAAGGGAATGAGGATGGGGCTATTTGGTTGGTTGCGTGCGTGACTCTTGTGTTATTGATGGTGTCTCTCTTTTATTTGTACATGAGGTCAAAATCAAATCATATCTGGATATATCTATTGTATCTGATTTGATAATTAAACTAGATTCAAATGAATTCAAATCCGATTTAACAAGATCAAACTAAATTCAAATGATTTAATTAGATATGAATCCTGTTTTCATCTCGCTTTTGTAAAGATAGAAAAATAAAGACATAAGTACCTGCAGAGACTCAAACCCAAGACCTTAAATTAAATCGAATCCAAATACCCCAATACTTATCCGTTAGGCCGTTGGGCTGTGTCCTGACATTTAGTATAATTAAATTATACTTAAACTATCCGATTCTCTAAAATAATTATTTGTACTAATCTAAAACTAAAACTAAAACTAAAACTAAAACTAAAACTAAAACTATTTGTTTCTAATATGAGTTACTTTCTAAAAATCTTAAAAAGTCTTTTTAAATTTTCTTTTCTTATTATTTTTTATTTCTTATTTTTTTTGGTATTTTCATTATTTGTTAAATTTTTATTATTTTTTATCTTTTATTAATTTTTTTTGTTATTTTTATTTTTGAATTAGGACCCTTTTTGTAAAAATAAAAATTAAGACTACAGAGGGGCAAAAATTAAGTGTCTACAGCTGCCCCTTTTTATGGTGAAGTTTAAGCAAATCTTTGCCACAAAGACAAAAGAGACACCGTTTTTGCCTCAGGACGACTCTATCCTAAGGAACGTTAAGTTACTTCAAGAGGGTTAGAATAGCGAAGGGTAATACCTTTGTAAGTTGGCAAAAATCCCTAAAAAGAATAATGAGAACTTGGTCGTGCCCTGATGAGCTGACTAACTAAGGCGGTCAAAGCACCCTTGGAGCTGGCTAAGACCTAAAAACGAGGAAAACTTGGTTATGCCTTAATGAGCTGATTAACCAAGGCGGTCAAAGTGCCCTTTGAGCTGGCTAAGACCTAAAGAATGAAGGAACTTGGTCGTGCCCTAAAGAATGAAGGAAAACTTGATCGTGCCCTAATGATTTGACTAACCAATGTGGTCAAAGCGCCCTTTGAGCTGGCTAAAACCTAAAAACGAGGAAAACTTGGTTGTGCCCTGATGAGCTGACTAACCAAGGCGGTCAAAGCGCCCTTTGAGCTGGTTAAGACCTAAAAGATGAAGGAAAACTTGGTCGTGCCCTAATGAGCTGACTAACCAAGGCGGTCAAAGCGCCCTTTGAGCTGGCTAAGACTTAAAGAATGAAGGAAAACTTGGTCGTGCCCTAATGAGCTGACTAACCAAAGCGGTCAAAGCGCCCTTTGAGCTGGCTAAGACCTAAAAGATGAAGGAAAACTTGGTCGTGCCCTAATGAGTTGACTAACCAAGGCGGTCAAAGCGCCCTTTGAGCTGGCTAAGACCAAAAGATGAAGAAACTTGGTTGTGCCTTAATGAGCTGACTAACCAAGGCGGTCAAAGTGCCCTTTAAGCTGGTTAAGACCTAAAGATGAAGAAACTTGGTCATACCCTAATGAGCTGACTAACCAAGGCGGTCAAAGCATCCTTTGAGGACCTAAAAGATGAAGGAAAACTTGGTCGTGCCCTAATGAGCTGACTAACTAAGGCAGTCAAAGTATCCTTTAAGTTAGCTAAGACCTAAAGATGAAGAAACTTGGTCATGCCCTAATGAGCTGACTAATCAAGGTGGTCAAAGTGCCCTTTGAGTTGGCTAAGACCTAAAGAATGAAGGAACTTTGAATTGGGATAGCGCTCCATGAGCTTGCTAAATCCCTTAAAGAAATTTTGAGTCGAGTAATGTTCCATGAGTCAAATGACTGGGAGCCTAAGGAACTTTGGATTGGGATCATGCTCTACAAGCTAACTGACTTGCTAAGAAATTGTTTTTGGAAAACAAGCTGTCATCCTTAGGGGGAAACCAATTGCTAATGCAATGTTTTATCAGGTTTAGAACCACTTACCTGGTTTCAATGATAGCTCCTAAGTAGTCCAATGTCTTATTGAGCAGTCTGATTAGAACCAATGATTCTGACCCTTACTGTTGCCTTTTCTTGTTCTTGTTCTTCTTTCTTCTTCCGTCTCTTTCTAAACCTCCACTTTTCTTTGCCTTTTTTTTTTTTTGTGAAAGCAACTTAAGCTTGAAACGAATGTAAAACATATTCATTTCTCGAACAAAGATGTCTTGTATTGAACTTCCAGTCTAAACATTGGCTTTTCATGTAAGCATCTGTTCTCAAGCGAGTTTATATTTATACGCTACACGTTACTTTTTCTGAACATGGCCCTGTCCTGAAAAATAAGAAACAAGTCTCCCTTTCTTGGGAGGGTTAACCACAATAAAGTATTAAAAGAATTTTTATCAATAGTCATCGTTTCAAACTAAGTGATTATTTTTCTTGTGCTTCTTGTGTGTAAGGTTTATTTGGGTAGATGGGAGAGCGAGAAGCGGGTGGTCTTTTAGTGGAATGAGAAAAAGAAAGGCTAAGGATATTATCCAATGCTAACGACTGCTAGGAATACCAACTTTGCATGTAGAAAATGAAAATGAGACCACAGTAATAGTAGGATTGTTTGCAAGAATTTCATTGATATTCAAGGATAGTGCATCTTCAATGCATCAGCATTTACTGGGTCCTTCAAATCTGGACCATCCATTTGAGACAAGATAACAGCTCCCCTTGGCAATACTTTCTTCACAATGTAAGGACCTTTATAGTTTGGGGCAAACTTCCCTCTCGAATCAGTTGTGTTACGCAACATCTTCCTTAGCACCATATCTCCTTGCTCAAAACTTCGGGGTCGTACTTTTTTGTTGAAGGCCCTGGCCATTCGTTGCTTATAACAAATGTTGTAGCACAAAGCTGCCAGTCTCTTTTCATCAATTAGGTTCAACTGCTCAACATGCTTCTTTACCTAATCAGCCTCATCTAACTGAGTTTCCGACAATATTCTGAGAGATGGGATCTCGACCTCCACTGGTAGTATAGCCTCCATTCTGTATACCAACGAGTAGGGGGTTGCCCCTATTGATGTTCTGATAGAAGTTTGATAGGCCATGAGTGCAAATGGTAACATCTCATGCCAATCTCGATATGTAATGGCTATCTTCTCAATAATTCTTTTGATGTTCTTGTTGGCTACTTCCACAGCTCCATTCATTTGGGATAAGGAGTAGAATTTCTATGAATGATCTTGAAGTGTTGGCATAACTCAGACATCAATTTATTATTCAGATTCGTACCGTTGTCAGTAATAATTATCTCTGGCGTACCATACCGAACCAGTATGTCTCTCCTGATGAACTTGACCACTACTCCCTTCGTCACACTAGAGTAGGATGAGGCTTCAACCTACTTGATGAAATAATCAATAGCTACCAATATAAATCGGTACCCATTAGATGCCTTTGGAGTGATCGGGCCAATGATATCTATTCCCTACATCGAAAAAGGCCATGGTGCTGATAACGTATGCAATTCCTGAGGTGGAGCATTTATCTTGTTTGCATAGATTTGGCATTAATGGCAGCATCTAACATGTCCGATACAATCCACTTCTATAGTTAACCAGTAATATCCCATTTACATGATTTTCTTGGCAAAAATGTAGCCATTCATGTAGGGGCCACATACTTCCTCGTGCACTTCTTTCATTAGCATTTCCGACTCTTTCCCATCTACACAACGTAAAAGCATACTGTCACATGATCGTCGGTACAATGTAGAATCGCTCATCAAGTACTGAGCCACCAATCTTCTAATTAATTTTTTGTCCTTATTCTCTGATCCTTTGGGGTATGTACCATGTTGTAGAAACATTTTGATATCATGATACCAAGGCTTTTCGTCACATGAACTTTCCATTGCTAAACAAAAAGCGGGCTTTTCTTCAATTTCAATTTTAAGTGGCTGAATCTCCACTCCCCTCGATAGCTGAATCATTGATGCCAAAGTAGCAAGAACATCAACAAATTGGTTTTGAACCCTTGGTACGTATACGAATGTAATTTTTTCGAACTTGGTTACCAACTCGGCCAGGTGTTGACGGTAAGGTACCAATTTGGGGTCTTTCGTCTTATACTCACCCTGAGCTTGGCCTATGATCAACGAAGAATCTCTATATACCTGTAATTCCCATATCTCCTTAAACAATGCGATTTTGAGTCCCAAAATACACGTGTCGTATTCTGCAATATTATTGGTACATGGGAAAGCCAGTCTCACGGCCATTGGAAATTGTGTACCTTCAAGCGATACTAGAATTGCCATACTCCACATCCGGACACATAGCTGCTCTGTCAAAGAACATTTTCCACCCTGAAGATTTTTTGACTACTTCACAATCAGAAGCTTTTCCCGCTACCAGGATACTTTCATCGGGAAACTCAACCCGTGCTTCTTGAGGGGTATCTTTAAAAGGATTCTCCGCTAATTGATCTGCCAAAGCTTACCTCTTAACTGAACTTTGGCTTACATACTTAATGTCAAATTCTGTCAGCAACATCTGCCACTTTGAAACTCTACCAATGAGGGCCGGTTTCTCAGCTAAGTATTTCAAAGGATTGTGTTATGTTATCAACTCAATTTGCTAATACAACATATATTGTCTGAGCCGATGCATGACCCAGACCAATGCATAACAGGTTCTTTCAGCCTCTGAGTATTTTTGCTCCCCTTCTGTGAACTTCTTGCTTAGATAGTAAACGACTCACTCTTTCCCTTCTTCATCCTTCTAACCAAGCACGGACCCCATGGATTCGGGCATTATGGTTAGGTACAAAAACAACGGCTTTCTAGGTTTAGGAGCTACTAATATCGGAGGTTTCATGAGGTATTCTTTGATTTTATTGAAAGCCTCTTTTCACTCCTCATTCCAGCTAATCTTTGCGTTCTTCTTTAAAAGCTTAAAAAGAGGGTGGCATTTGTTCGTTAACTACGATATGAATCAGGCTATGTAATTTAAACACCCCAGCAATCCTCGTACTTCCTTGAGTGTTTGTGGAGGAGACATGTCAATTATGGCTTTGGCTTTATCAGGATTGACTTCAATGCCTCTTTGGCTAACTATGAATCCCAACAATTTTCCTGACGTCACACCAAAGGTACATTTCTCCGGATTCAATTTCAAGTGGTACTTCCTCAGTCTATCAAATAGCTTCCTCAGGTTTTCTAAATGATCTTCCTCTTCTTTGGATTTTGCTATCATATCATCAACATACACTTCTATTTCTTTATGCATTATGTCATGAAAAATTGCAATTATGGCCCTTTGATATGTTGCACCTACATTCTTAAGCCCAAATGGCATCACCTTATAGCAAAACGTTCCCCAAGTCGTAATGAAAGTCATTTTTGTCTTATCTTCTTCGAACATCCGAATCTGATTATATCCCGAAAAACCATCCATGAAAGAGAATAGATGATTTCTAGTCGTGTTATCCACCAAGACATCAATGTGAGGCAATGGAAAATTATCTTTAGGCGTTGCCTGGTTAAGATCTCGAAAGTTTACACATACTTTAACTTTCCCATTCTTCTTCATTATTGGAACAATATTAGCTACCCATTCCAGGTAATCTGACACTTCAATGAATCCAACTTCCAGTAGTTTCTTCACTTCTTCTTTAATTTTCAGCAAGACGTTAGGTCGAAATCTCCTTACTTGAAAACCTCCTATTTTCTAATAGAAATGTTGGCTTACTTCCACACTCAATATATCGTATAAGCCTTTTAGCGTGCTGGCGGAACATGGTAAAACATTCATATTGCCCTTCTTGATATTTGACTAACAATGCAATCATTTCTGTTTTTTGTTTCTCTTTTAAACTTGCCCCAATTTTTAGATTTTTAGGATTTTCTTCGTCCCCTACATTAATTGTCTTAATCGGTTCATCAATAGTGATTCTACCCAGTTCATGTTTTTGCCATTCCTCTTGTATATTACTGTGGTCATCGACATCGCTCCTGACGACTAACCTAGTAGGGTTGGAAGCGATATCGATATTCTCATTTTCTACCTGCGCGAGGTATTCTAGGTTTTCGCTTGGTTCATTGGATTTGAATGAGAATGCGTTAAGGAAAAATGTATGTGAGCAAAAGAGAAGTATAACGCAACATAGGAAAGAAATGAACTAAGATTTCATTGAATAAATGGAAGTGGGTCTCAAATGAGATAAAAGCCTAACTAATTTTGAACGAAAGGTTTAATGATACATTTGAAACGATGACTATTGAAAATAAAAATTCAGAAAATACTAACTATGGGTCATCCCTTTACCCTAAGGAAGACCTGTTGCTATTCGCTGGGATGGAGAACCAGTTATTCAAATGATGCTAAAACTTGGGTGGCGAGTTTGTTGATCCTTCTTTGCCAGATTCCCAGGCGTGAGCCTCTTCCTGTATGAACGTCTCAGCTAGTGGTGGAAAGGTCATTGAGGCATGGTATAATCTGTTGCCTCTCTTGCCCCTCGCTTGTTTCTTCTGGAATTCTTCTACCGGGGTAGGATTGTAGCCAAGGCCATAGGTACCAATCTGGCCTTCCTTGAATCTCATTCTTCTATCATCTTCTCTATCAGGTCCGGTAATCATGTTCACTTCTTCAAACATTTGTAAACCCAGCTCTTCTTGTCCTTCACTTCCTATGTAAGGTATAGCCGTCTCTTTGTAGATTTCATAATCTTGATCTCCCAGAATTGTAATCGCCTAGCCATTTGAGATAAACTTCAACTTTTGGTGCAAGCTCGAGGGTATGGCCCCTGCTGCATGAATCCAAGGTCTTCCTAAAAGTAGATTGAAAGATCTTGGAATGTCCATGACTTGGAATCGAATAGCAAAGTGCTGAGGGCCAATACTCACGGATAAATCAATCTCCCCTATAATCTCTCTTCTAGAACCATCAAAAGCCCTAACTGTGGTGGAAGAAGGCTTAATTGTAGATGTGTCGATGCCTAGCAAATCTAAGGTGGCAAGTAGGCAGACATTCAGCGATGATCCGTTGTCAATGAGTACCCTGGTGATAATTATGTCATTACTTCTCACCATGATAAAGAGTAGCTTTGTATGTTTGTTCCCTTCCTTGCCTAATTCTTCGGCTGAAAATGAAATTTGATCTATTGCGAGAATTGAATTAGTAACCAGTCCCATCTTATCAGTTGGAATTTCCCAAGGGACCTTTACCTCATTTAAAGTGCGAAACAAAGCCTCCCTGTGTGGTTCAGATGCGATTAATAGGCCCATCAACGATATTTGTGCAGGAGTCTTACTGAGTTGATCCATAATCTTATATTCACTCGACTTGATCATTTTGGTAAAGGCCGATAGCCCCTTAATGCGTTTGGTTGCCATCTTATCATTTGATTCTCCCGACATGACTTTCCTCCCATGCTCCTCTCTTGGGTGATAAATGTTTCCCGATTGAGTAATGCCTCCTACCAAAGAACTTGGCTTTTCCTGATTTACCAGGTGATAGTTAAATGGAGCAACCTTGTAATTTTCTGGTGGCAACGGCACATGGAATGTGTACCTCTTCACTTCTGGAGTCTGGTTGCCAATATAAAACTCGAAAACCTTAGTTATCTGAATCAATGACGTTAACAGCACAATCATAAAAAATCATACCAATCATCGGCCTGTGGTTAGGTAATGGATTATTGTTAACATTAGGAACCAGGGCTTCTACAAAATCCAACTGCACTATCCCTTCATCTATCAAGTTTTGAATCTTGTTCCTCAGTCTTCAACATGCATTAGTCGAATGCCTCATTTGTCCACAGTGGTATTCACACTTTACTGTAAGGTCAAAGATTTTCGGTCGGTATCGATCGCTAGGGAGTTCGTACCATATAAAATTATCCCTTTGCAACTTCTCAAAGACTTGACTTAAAGGGACCGGTATCTTGGTAAATTGTCTATAAGTCCTGTTAGTTTGAAACTGGTCTCTGAACTGTTGTTGAACGGGAGGTGAATTCGCCCTAAAAGCGACTTGAGCGTTTGGTCTGGCATTTGAATTTACCATACCAACTGTAGATTCTTTAGGCTTGTTGCCGGCTGGTCTAGGACCAGACGATGACACTGGTGGTCTTCTATCTGCTGGCTCTTGCAGCTTACCGGAAGAGATGGCACTTTCAATCTTGCACCCTGTCGCTATTACTTTAGCAAAACTGGATGAGGCCTGCCTGATGAGATGGGAAAAGTAGGGCCTTTCCAAGGTGTTAATGAAAGCTGATGTGAGCTCCTTCTCGGTCGTAGGAGTAGAGATTCTTGCAGCTAAGGACCTCTATCTTTAAGCGTATTCTTTGAACGATTCATTATTCTTCTTCCGTAAGGCAACTAAGTCCATCATAGTTGGGGCTACTTCTATGTTGAATTTATATTGTTCATAAAATGCTCTAGCAAGTTTCTCCCATGTATTTATTTGATTCAAATCAAGCTGGGCATACCAAGTTAGGGCCGGTCCAGTCAGATTATCTTGGAATGTTTGTACCATGAGTGGATCGTACTGAACATATTTACCCATCTTCTTGACATACAACCTGGTGTAGAGCTTAGGGTAACTCGTCCCATTATACTTTTCGAATTCTGGTACCTTAAACTTCTTAGGGTTAGATCCCATGTCATATACGGAAAACTCCATGATCCTCGCCTGTTTAAATCCATCATACCTTACAAGTGCCTTCATCTTCTCAGTTATCTGTTGTGTCAATTTCTTTTCCAGTTCTTTTAAGCTGTCCGTACTTGGCCCATGGTCAATATGTCTCGGGGCCGCATACGTATCAGGTTTGAAGGTCGGGTTATCTTTCGGGTAAACTCCTTCTGACTCGAATGAGTCTTTTTGATATTCGTGCTTTGCTTCAAGAGCTTGTGTATTCTTCCCATAACCGGTGCTGTAGCTCGCAGCAAAGCAATGCTGTTTACCAGGAAGCTCATTTGTTCTGCCATCTTCTCCATAACCTTTTCTATGGAACGAAACCTCAGCTTGGAGGGATCATTGATCTCAGGGTCTCCATTATTTCCTTAAGTGGTGGCCATCCTGGTCTAGGAACGTGTTCTAATCGGACTTCTTTGAAAGACTTGACGTTTGGGAGCTATCTTGAAATTTTACTTGACTACCAAGACCATCTCAACAAAGGGTTAGTATATATTACATTTTCTTAAGATAGAGTTGTTAATTGTATAGATGTAAGATGAATGTCACACGAGTGCAATGAAAAATTAAAAATTGGGAAGAAACCTTTGATGTGGCAAAACTTAAGTAACTTTTATTAATTTTTGCAATTGTGAAGCTTTACACCTCTTATTCTGTTCACAAAAAAAAAGAAAAAAAGAAAAAAAGAATTCTAAAGAAAACATAAAAAAAAAAACCTAAAATCCAAAATCTAATCTCCTAGTGGCTAGTAGGCTTATCTTACGTCTTTCTCCTCTTTTGGATCATGGGAACCTGCTCTTCTTTGCCCTTGGTCCTCTTTAGTTGTGCTTCCAATGCCTTTATCTTTTGATGATACTCCTTGCAATGGTTTTCCAACTCCTACTCTCTTTTACTCATCCTCTCGGGTTTAGCTTCAACTTGAACTTCCCCTTTCTCTTTGTTGTCTTCCATGTCCTTCAGCCCTTTTAGCTGGTGATAAAGAAATCTTTTGGTTGTTTGGCTCTTGGCTGTTATCCCTTTAGTGGTAAGGGTGGTCTTTCTTGTACACTAAAGAGCTCAGATGCTCTGAAGCTTGGCTGCTTTGTCAGCCATCGTCATGCCAAGGTTAAGGAAGTCCAATGAGACAGCTTCTAATGATGGTCTGGGGATCATGTCGTCAATGAGTCCATTGGCTAGGACGTATGCGGTGCAGAGCTTGAAGCCAATCAGAGGGACCACCTTGAAGTCTCCATACCCTCTTATCATTTCCTTGCTTGCAAACCACCTGGGTGTCAACAACAACTCTACCGCTTTCATACTCTAAAAATATTGGACCCAGTAGCGGCTAGCTATATTTTCTGGCAGCTCGATTCATTCTCCAAAAGATTTAATGAGATCATATTGCTAAGTAAACTCAGCTCGATTGAAATCAAGTTGGTAACTTCTCATGTGGCTAATGAACCAGACCACCAGTAAGACCATATTAGTTTTCAGATCTCCTCGTTTCTTTTTCTTGAGATGGCTTAGTGATCGGATCTGCTCGACCAGAAGGGCCGGGACATATGATTTCCCTTCAAGAAATTGGGTTGAGTTCTACAATTCTGAAATGGACTCGACGTCTTTCATCGGGGAACAAAATAGTATTGAAGACCACTAGTATAAAAGCATTGACCCGATACTGGTGCCATGTTTCTAAATTTGCACAAAAAACCTCGCGTTTTTCTCTATGCTTCTATTTAGTAGAAAACCAGCCCATGACATCCTCTAATCGAATGGTCTTTCCTTGATTTAAAACCCAGTTTATTTTGGTTTTTCTGATTCCTAACAACTTACTGAAGGTCTTTGGTGCTGCAGCTTCCAAGTCTGGGATATAGATATCATCCGTGATTGTAGGAGCCCACAACAATTGGGAGTATTCTTCTAAGGTTGGGCTTAGTTGATGTAGGCCCATACAGAAACTGGTGGATTCGGGCTCCCATAGGTAGACTAAGGCCCGCACTAGAGTGATGTTCACGGGGATCTTTTGTAGAGAGAGGATGGGCTCAATCTTATTCTTAATAAATTCTTGCTTGTCTAGGCTGAAGAGTCGAAACCACGTTTGAAGCAGTTTTTGAGGCCAATGTAGTAGGTGGACATGAATGTCTTCAAAAGGCTCTTGACTAGATCTAGCCATAACTGTAAGCCCCAAAGTTCAGCCAAGTAACCGTAAGATTGAACTTAGAACCCAAGGTTTAGGGCGATCGGCTAAAGGATCCGTTCACACCCAAATTATAAACTATTTAACAAGATACCAGTAAAAATGACCCTGTAAACTTAAAATTAAGAAAATAAGTAGTAAAATAGGAGACTATAAAATTTTCAAATTTTAAGCATAATAACTGCTAATTACCAAAAAGGCAAAAAGTGTAATATAATAATTAATAAATTATTAGAGATAGATTATATGTATACTAAAAATTTTAGAATGACCAAAATAATATTTAGGAATGTTCACGTGCACCCTACATGTATTTACGTGTAGATAAAAATACGCGTAATTGGTGAAATAGGTTGAAAATTAAGTAAATAATTAAAGAAAAATACAAAATAATTATATAAAAATCAGAAAAAAATCAGAAGTGGATAACTGAAGCAAGATAAGGTCGTGGCAGGTTCAAATCAGAAAAAGAAAAATTATCCAATAAGAATTGGACAAACAAAAAGCCAAAAATCAAGGAAAGTTGACAAAATCTTGTCAAATTAATGCATAATAATTACAAAATTCGTCTATAAATAGAAAGAAAAATTCAGAAGCTCATTTGGACAGATAAAAATCAGAGAAAATTAGAGAGAGTCGAAAATTCGAGAGAAAATCCAGAAAAATAAAAAAAAATAAGAAAAATTGTGCAGTTAGGGGTTTTAAAGGGAACCCACACCAAACGAGGAGCTGGGAGTGGACGGCCACCACCACCACACGGTGGTGGCAGCGCCCAGGCTAGCCGACAAGGCCACGGCGGCCCGCGGTGGCCGGAGCCACCTGAACCGGTGAGTCCAAATTCCAGCCCGATTCTTGTATAATTTTGTAAAATTAGTTATTTTGCCCAAAAAATTATGAAACTTGTTATTCTGAGGTTTTATTGTATGTAGATTTAGGGAAAAATGTTGATTTAGTTTAATTATGTCTAGAAATATAGGGTCCTTAACAAATTGTTCAAAACCGAGCATGATTAAACCGGAAATTGAATAGGCTTAGGGATGTAGTTTGGGGCTCAAAATTTTTCTGTAGGATGCTCATGCGACATAGAACAGTGCTATGAAGCCATTTTTTTAAAATTAATTTTCTAAATTTTTAAGTTAATTTTTAGCCCTAAAATGATGGAAAAATTGGGTAATTTGGAGTTAATTAGGTGATTAAGATGTTAATTACTGATTTGGATCTTAATTAGATGTTTAAGGAAGTTAAACTCTGCAGTGGAACCCTAATCTTAGCATTTAGGTACTAAGTATAGTTAATTAAGGAAATTAGGTAAGTAATATAAGAAATTAGTAATATGTGAAATTGTAAATTAATAAATATGGAAAAATTAGGGTTATTTAGATAATATTAGAGTAAAAATCAGAATAATATTAAATCTGAATTAAGATTGAATTTTAGGTAATTATATAAAAAAGTAAGATTTTCTCACATCGGGGATAAATCCGATACCCTAATTAGGACTAGCGTGTACCAAATAGCTAGAATACTAAATTAAGACCCAATAGGATATTTGGAAACTCGAGCTTAATGTAATTAATTTCACATTAGGATTCGAGCATGTTTAGGATTTAAAAATCGAACCAAAACCTAATTTGGAAATTGATGTGGAAACCGAGATCGAACCCAAACCTAAACCTAAACCTAAACCTAAACCTAGAATAATTATAAAAGACTTAATACCTAGATAATTAGGCATGTTAAACCGTAAACAAAACCTAACAATAAGCATTATAGGATAAAACGAACCTATAACAGTTATATGAAAAGCTGAAACCACGTTCGTGTTATAGGGATAACCGGCGATAGCCTGAGCAGATCGGACCTCGAGTGAGCGAGCGAGGAGTCGAGGTAAGTTGGGATTAATACAACGCTGTATTTTGGAGGCTTAAGATTATGCTTGGTTGTGCTTGTTAGATAGTTGAATGCGTGCATGTGCTTGATTATGGGTGATGCTATGATTATGTTTGTTGCTTTGGCGCATATTGGATGAATTGTATGTAATGATTGATCACCCTAAATTGGACTTAATCAAATATACGACCAGTAATCTTAATCGAACATACATGGCAACCTGTTAGGGGATTTAGGACTCTCCGGCCAAATACCGACCCCTTCGGAAGGGATAGCGCAGGATTGCAAAATGGTCCTTTCTTCATCCTCAGTCGAACTAAGTGACAGGAGAGGAGGTCGCGGCGGGGATGAAGACAGTGGTTCGAAGGTAGTCGCGGGAGGAGCAAGGTCTCCATTACACAAGCCTGGGTTTGGTCGTGAGCTGTTGTATTAACGGTAACTCCTCAACTCGGATTAGAGCGGGCGCAATTTCTCTAATCTCACAACGGACCGGATAACGTCGTGCGATGGCATTTGCTTGCACATGCATTGCACCTAATAAGTGCTTGAAAACCTTGTTGTGTGTATGGTGTAGTTTTAAGTCCTCCGTCCTAACTTACTGAGCTGTGGTTGCTCACATCCCTATAGACATCGTGCAGGTGCTGGCTAAGAAGCGGCAACCAATTACTCTGAAGCTAGCAACTGCTGGATCCTGGGGAGTGAGGAAAAACATGTGAAGAATAAACACATATTTTAAGGTTTAAGTTTTTATTTTAGAATTACTTTTCATTTTGAATAATGTAACAACTAGGAAATATATTACGGAGAAATATTGTAAACCTTAATTGCAATAGCTAAATTATAGCATATATATATTTCCTCACTTTCTTAGATAAATGATTTATTTAAATTACAAATTGTCTACTTCAAAGCGGGTTAGTTGTGGACGCCTTGTGTAGACCAGGTCTAGGATAGCGGTTGTGAGGCCAACTTCTATCTTAGGGTGGTTTACACGGCGGGGCTGTTACGACTCTACCGCTTCGGGGCGTGACAATAACTGATAAAAACCAAAATTAAAATTACAATTACAACGTAAACTTTGTATAAAATTATTACAAATTATTTACAAGGAAATATTACAACTACAATCACAACTTCACAACTACCTTTATCCATTTAGGTTTACTACATAATAGGTTCTTATAATTTTTTTCAAAAAAGGTTTTGTGTAATGCAAAAGGGTGGGTGCTAAAGGTTCTCAAGTTCTGTAACCACTACGTTTTTTAAAAGCAACGATTCTGTGGTTGCATTTGAACTTGAGTGGGGTAGCCCGATTGGCCCCGGAAGGTGGTTACCCCATAACATCTGAAGCTTACACAATAACCCCCCTCCTAAGGTCCTAAGACGGCCTGGTTTTGACGGTGTCAACCATGCATTTATGATGCAGAAAAACAGAATAAAAGTAAAACCTTCCAAAATTCCCTCTTAAATAAACTGTCACAACAAAAAAATGTTAGTAAAAAATAAATAAATAAAATGAACAAATACATAAAATAACATACCCAAGTTCTTTTTTTTTTTATTTTTGTTATTTCATCTTTTTTATTTTTATTTTTGAAAAATAATCCTATTTTCGGCAACTTGTAGTGGCTAGCCTTCTAGTGGTCCTCAGTGAAGTCGCCAAACTATCGAGTTTGTTTTTTCGGTTTCTTATTTTTAAAATTGATTTCCCATTTCCTGATTAATAATAAACTCTAACCCGTTTAATATTAATCCTCGACTAAAAAAATTGAAAAATTCTGGTTTTTTATTTAGAAAAATTTTTGAAGTTGCCACCCAACCGAAGTCGGGAAAAGAAAAAAAACCGTAACCAATTGGGTGGATTGATTACGATTTGGCTACCGGTCTTTGATTTCAATTTTAATGAAGAATTAGAGGGTTCCGAGTTCGAGGGTTAACCTATTAAACTCTAATGGGTACCACTATCCATTTACCGAAATGAGGATTATTCTTCTAATTATAATATTTTTAAAGAAAAAATAAATAAATAAAATCAAAAGAAAAAAGAACCTAAGTTTCTATATATTTTATCGTTGCCCCGAAGGTGCCTACGTACCTGTTAGCCAGGATCAGATAATCATAGTTCTTTCAGAAAATCTTAGTGTGTTGATTGATTTTAATTTTTGAAAACCAGCTAAGTTTACGTTATTATCATTTTAGTTTTTCAAAGAAAACACCAAAAGGGTCCTAACTTTTAATATTCTTAAAAAGTTCTCTAAAACGTCCTAATTCTTGAAATAGGTTAATTATTATTTTTTCTAAAAAAAAAAGAAAATAACTTTTCTAAATGAGAAATTCTAAAATAACCTAATACTAAACTAAACTAATATATATAATAAACTACTAAAATAAAATAATTCCATATAATATGTTTACGTAAAAACTAATACTAAAACCCCTATATCGACATATTCACACATTATATTATATTCGACTAGTAAAACATACAGATCTATATATAACAGAAACTAATTTTAACGATTCCTAAACTAATATTCACATCCCTATTTAAATGACTACTATTAAATGACCATTTACTTAAATGTTTATCTAATCTATGTAATATTCGGAAAGTAATACTAAACACATACTATTCTATGCACATATTTATATATACATCATATAATAACATAACATGATATAATAAATAATAAATAAAACAAGATCGAACCGAACCTGATTGTTATTGAAGGATTAAGGGACGTGTTGTGGCCATGAATGACATACAACGTATACTGCTGTTGTGGCGTTGGATGAAGAGTCGACGATGTGTCGGTTTTTGTGACTGAAGTTGGTCGAGGGAAGGAAGTTGCAAGGCGAGGCCGATGTGTAATACGAGGAAGAAGGTCGACACCGGATTTGTAGCGTTCTATGTGCATAGGCAGATGTTGGTTGGGGCGTGGAGATTCGACTGTCAATGGGTTGAACGATGGTGCTACTTGATCTGTGAGTAGGTTGTCGGAGTTGTGTCGCGTACGTCGGATGTCGTTGTTGCGCGAGTGCGTTCTGTGCTGCTGTCGGTCAAGGGATTGTGTTGGTCAGTCGTGGATGTTGCTCGGCATGTGTAAGCCCCAAAACTAGCCATTCAAGGTTTTAATCGGTTAAAAGATCCGATTGAGTCTAAATTATAAAATAAAGCTAAAAATATTAGTAAAAATGATTTTGTAAGTTTGAATTTAAGAAAATAAGTAATAAAATAAAAGACTATAAAAATTCCAAATTTTAAATATATAGCTCATTATTTATTGAAAATGCGTAAAATGCATTTCGATAATTCACGAATTGCTAGAGATAAATTATATGCATACTAAAAATCATAAAATGATCTAAATAATATATACACAAAATGTGCTAAAATAATACTAAATACTTAAAGAAAATTCATAATTAATTAAAAAAAATCAAGAAAAATCAGGAAAAATAAGGAATGATCCAGAATTGAGTCGTGGCAGTTGGGAAAAAAAAATCAGCCAATTAAATTAGAGTAACACAAAAACCAAAAATTAAGGGACTTGGACAATGTTTTGTCCAATTTAATGCACATTAATTACTACAAAACTCTATAAATAGGGAAAAAAATTACAGAGCTCATTTGGACAATTAGAAATCAAAGAAAATAGAGAGCTTCGAAAATTCAAGAGAAAAAACAGAAAAAAAAGAAAGGAAAACTGTGTAATTAGGGCCTTTAAAGGGAACTCACACCAGACGAGTAGTTGGGAGTAGATGGCCACCACCACCACACGGTGGTGGCAGCACCCAGACTGACCGATAAGGCCACGGCGGCCGATGTTGGTCGGAGACACCTAGATTGGTGAGTTCGATTTCCAGCCTGATTTTATGTAATTTTGTTAAAAATAGTAAATATTCTTAGAAAATTATGAATTTTTTTTCTGGAATATTTTTGTATGTAGTTTTTACAAAAAATATTATTTTGATGAAAATACGTCTCGTGATATAGGGTTCTTAAGAAATCATGCAAAACTGAACATGTTTCAGTTTAGAAATAAATAACCTTAGAAGTGTAGTTTTGAACCCGAAATTTTTGTATAGACTACTTAGATGATATAGAACAGTGTTATGAAGCCCGTTTTCAAAAATTAATTTTCGAAAATTTTAGATAATTTTTAGGTCTTAAAATGAGGCATAAAATGGGTAATTTAGGGTTAATAAAGTAATTAAATGGTTAATTACTGATTTAGTGAATAAGTATATGTTTTAGGATGTTGAAATCTAATGGAGTATGATACTTGTAGTATTTAGGGTGTTAGATGTAATTATTAGGTTAATTATGTAGTAAATAAGTAATATGGAAAAATAGTACATTTTAAGCTAATTTTGTAAATTAGGGTAATTAGGTGTAAAATCTGATTTAGGATAAATTTAGACATTTTGAAATGATAATTGATGCTTGGAGTATGGTAATTAGAGTGATAGAAATATTAGAAGTGTATTATATACATAATAGGTGATAATACATAATATGTAATTATTGGAAATATAATAAATAGAAAATATTAGAATAAAAATTGATATTATGATAATAATAAAAATATACAATAAATCTGATAGGGAACTTGAATTAATGTAATTATATGAAAAATGTAAAAAATTTCTCACATTAGGAGTAAATTCGGTACACTAATAACGATTTAAGTGTATTGGGTGGAATAAAATACTAATTAGAGGTAATGATGGTATGTAGGAGGTCGGGAAGTAATGTGATTAATTTCTCATTATGAGTTGAAATGAATTTCTAGGATTCGAGTATAAAACAATACTTAGAAATCAAACTAGAACCTAATTTAGGAATCAATGCGGAAACCGAACCCGAACCTAACCCTAAACCTAGAATATTGTAAAAGACTTAAAACCTAGATAATTTGACATATTAAACCTTAAACAAAACATAACAATAAGCGTTATAGGATAAAACAAACCTATAATAGTTATATAAAAAACCGAAACTATGTTTGTGTTATAGGGATGATCGGCGATGGCCTAAGCAAGTCGGACCTCGAGTGAGTGAGCGAGGAGTCGAGGTAAGTTGGGATTAATACGATGCTATATTTTGGAGGCTTGAAATTATGCTTGGTTGTGCTTGTTAGATAGTCTGTGGTGTGCATGTGCTTGATTACGAGTGATGCTATGATTCTGTCTGTTGTTTTGGCTTTTATTGTATGGTTTGTATGAAATTATTGATCACCCTAAACTGGACCTAATCAAATATACGACCTATAATCATAATTGGACCTACATGGCAACCCATTAGGAGAACTTAGGACTCTCCGGCCAAATACCGACCCCTTCGAAAAGGATAACACATGATTGCATAATAGTCCCTTCTTCATCCTTAGTCGAATTTAGTGACAGGAGAGGAGGTCACGGCGAAGGTGAAGTCAATGGTTCGAAAGTAATCGCGGGAGGAGCGAGGTCTCCATTGCACAAGCTTAGGTTTGGTCGTGAGCTGTTGCATTAATGGTAATTCCTCAACCCGGATTAGAGCGAGCGAAATTTCTCTAATCTTACGGCGGGCCAGACAATGTCGTGCGATGGCATTTGCTTGAACATGCATTGCACTTAATAAGTTGATTGAAAACCTTATTGTGTTTATGGTATAGTTTTAAGTCCTCCATCCTAACTTACTGAGCTGTGGTTGCTCACATCTTTATAGATGTCGTGCAGGTGTTAGCTAAGAAGCAGCAAATAACTACTCTGAAGCTAGCAACTGCTGGATCCTAGGGAGTGAGGAAAAACATTGAAGAATAAACACATATTTTTAAGGTCTAAGTTTTTATTTTAGAATTATTTTTCATTTCTGAATAATGTAATAACTAGGAAATATATTACGGAGAATTATTATAAACTTTAATTACAATAACTGAATTATAGTGTATATATATATTTCCTCACTTTTTTAGGTAAATGATTTATTTAAATTACAAATTGTTTACTTTAAAGCGGGTTAGTCATGGATGCCTTGTGTAAATCAGGTCTAAAATAGTGATTATAAGGCCAACTTCTATCTTAGGATGGTATACACGGCGGGGCTATTACGACTCTGCCACTTCGGGGCGTGACAGCGTGCTAGGTGATTCATAAGCAATCGTGTTCGGCGGTGGAGCATGTGAACGGGTACTTGAAGTGAGCAGTAGTGAGAGAAGTGGATAGTGATCTGCAGTGGCATGGGTGTTGTGTTCACTAAGTGTGTGGGATCAGTTTTGCTGCTACGTAGAGTGTAGTGTGTGTGGACGTATTCTAGGCGTGTTATGTTGTCGTATAGATCAGTGCAGTGTGTGAGTGTGGTGTAGATTCTGGCGTTGGTGAGATGTTTACTGTGTGTGGCGTTGCTGCTGTTTTTTGGGGGGTTTTGCAATGGAGCATCGGAGGGAATGAGGATGGGGTTGTTTGGTTGGTTACGTGTGTGACTCTTGTGTTATTGATGGTGTCTCTTGGTTACGTGTGTGACTCTTATGTTATTGATGGTGTCTCTCTTTTATTTGTACATGAGGTCGAAATCAAATCATATCTGGATATATTTATTGTATCTGATTCGATAATTAAACTATATTCAAATGAATTCAAAACCGATTTAACAAGATTAAACTAAATTCAAATGATTTAATTAGATATGAATCCTTTTTTCATCTCGTTTTTGTAAAGATAGAAAAATAAAGACATAGGTACTTGTAGAGACTCGAACCCGAGACCTCAAATTAAATCTAATCCAAATACCCTAATACTTATCCGTTAGGCCGTTGGCTTGCACCTTGACATTTAGTACAATTAAATTATACTTAAACTATCCGATTCCCTAAAATAATTATTTGTACTAATCTAAAATTAAAATTAAAACTAAAACTAAAACTAAAACTAAAACTAAAACTAAAACTATTTGATCCTAATATGAGTTACTTCCTAAAAATCTTAAAAAGTCTTTTTAAATTTTCTTTTCTTATTATTTTTTATTTCTTATTTCTTATTTTTTTGGTATTTTCATTATTTGTTAAATTTTCATTATTTTTTATCTTTTATTAATTTTTTTTGTTATTTTTATTTTTGAATTAGGACCCCTTTTGTAAAAATAAAAATTAAAATTACAGAGGGGTAAAAATTAGGTGTCTACAATCCTAATATTGTTTATGTAATTCCGTAATTCGTTCTTGCTTTCAATCATGAATTTCCTTGTAACTTTGATTGTGATATGTGCTTTTATTTTAAATTCCATGGTTGGTTAGGTTTTAATTATGGGAAATTGATGAAACCTTAGGTAGCTAAGGTAATAATTATAGTCATGTTATAGGGTTAATAAATGTATAGATAATTCATGATTGCAATTTCTATAATTTCGATTGTAATTTTCCATTGGTTATAATTGTTAGAAGCACTATTGATGCGGGAGATGATATAGGGTTTGTTAGGAATTCTTGATTAAACTAATTATCTAATGTGGAAACGGCGTTAATTAGATTAATTATAGATTATCTAGGGATTAATGCAATATCTTTAGTTAATTATTCGCTAAGATATTAGGGATAATTAATTTAGGGCATTAGTCGATCATAGCATTGGGAGATGTATGATTGTAATTTAGAGTCAACTCTTAATTGGAGATGTGGGAGTTGACTGATTAATTAGAGGTTTAAGTCTTTAATTTTTAAGGCATGATAATTTCACTTGAATGACCACATAGCTATTAATCCATATAACATGATGACAATTTGATTTGCACAATTAGGGTGAATTCTATTTTCCCTACATTCTTAATTGATTGTTTTGTTTTAGATACATTCTTGTCATTTGCTCTGTGATAGCTTAAGTTTAATCATTAGATTAGTTAATCTACAATCCAATTTAATTGCCTAAATATTGATAAGAGCTATTATAGGTTTAGTAATTTCTTAGTTTTCGAGGGATCGACAACCTTACTCACTCTGTATTACTTGATATAGACCTAATACACTTGTTGGAGTATTTGCTATATTTTTATTTTATTTTGAGCGAATCAGCCAGTATCTAGAATCCTACCATCCCCTCCCTCTTAGAAGAGTTTTGACCTGAAACTTGAAAGTCGGTAGTTCCAAATCCTTCTAGGGTCAAATACCAATCGACAAAATTGAAATTTAAATATAAGAACACACTTCAATTCTTGCAACAAGGGCATCACCAATCGATGCTCCCTCTACTCATCATGGGCTCTATCAATCAAACCTTTTATCATGGATCTATCCTTCCATACATCACGGATCCAATCAACTACACCTTGGTAATCCTAGCAACTATTAATTATGGGAAGTAACATGATCTCAAGGTTATACAAAGGATTATGGGCTCATAGATCCTATGTTAGCAAGATGTAAGATGGCTCATCAATTGCAAGTGCTTCTACCTCTTCAAGCTCAGCTTACTCAGATCCCATGGCCTCCTCATTTTTCATAATCAGCATCCTACTTATTTCCTTATAAATTGATTCTTCTTCCTCCTCCCATCTACATACCTCAAATCTTTCTAACACAAGAGTACTAAGAGTTAACATGATATATCCCTAATACATGTATCCATCACTTGGGCCTTGATAAACTCCAATTGATAGTCAACAATAGCTCATAGGTGTGATGCTATAATTGCTCATATATGTGCCATGTAAACTTGTTAGATGACTAGGATGTAAGATTCCGATATGAGGAAGGCAAATGTCATAATTCCTAAAGCTACCATTTGTGGCATTTATAGTAGGTAATGGAACAATTTCCAGAACATGGGGGCACAACTGCAATTCAGCTTAGTCTTTTTCACCTCTATTACTCGTCTCTATGGTAACCTCCACCTCTTCTTCTCCTACTTCCTTTCCTCGAGCTTCTCTTTCGTTGGTCTTCTCTATTTGAGTATCCTTTTGTTGTCTCATTTCCTCTCCGAGCTTCTCAAGTTGATCAAGTATAACCTCTAGTTGTTCCTGCACATCATAATGGTTAGTACCAATGGTGGATTCTTCTCTTAAGGCTAGTTGGATAGCTTCATTTAAGCTACTCACTCTTAAGGGGTTAACACATTGGGTAATCTTCGGCCTCAATCCTCTTGTGAATCGCGAGATAGTATACGAAGAGATTTATACAACTCACATTAGTTCAGGAGTGCCTTGTATTCCCTAGCAAATTCTTGGACACTCATTTGTCCTTGCCTCAAGGTAGATAGCTCTTCATATTTGTCTTGATATGGGGGAGGTCTAAATTTTTCTCTCATTACAGGTCTCATTGAGCTCTATGTAGTACTTGCCTCTCTTAGGATCCTTTGCCTTAATACATTCTTCTACCAAGTCTTAGTAAGGCCTTGAAGTTGATCCTTTATAATATACTCGTTGTCACGTTCAGGGCACAGATGCCTTTTAAAGACTTTATTGACTCGGAATTCCCAATCCAAGTATTCGTTTGGGGGTCCATAATCATCAAACATGGGTATTCTCGACCATATATCTTTATAGCCATTGTCATAACCATATCTTCCTCGATTGTCATAAGTCATGTTAAATGGAGGTATCACTTTAGCAGACTAGCTTGGCTCATAAGAAGTCTCGTCATCAATGACTAGAACTATCCAACACTTGGTGATTCAAGAACATAGCAGCTTGGATTTTTTGCATAGCTCGAATCTTCCATTTCACTTTGGCACTTTAACTTAGCTAAGATGCTAGAATTAGCTCTGCTATGATATTGAAGTAGTTTGGATCTTCAGTTTCAATTTAGTAACTTGACAACAATATGAAAATGTAGCTCCTTCACGAAACACCACTCCTCACACCGCTTGTACAGTCACTTCACCTCGACGCACTCACAACAAGGGACCTTAGACTGCACAGACACTTTAGTCTCCATAACTGCACAATTCTAAGTTCACCTTGCCCACTTGCCCACCTCTTTCACTGGATAAGCACCACCTTAACACTAATAGTTGGGCATGTCTATCTACCACTATTACAGTATGTGACCGGCAACTCGGTTAAAAACTTATAATAGCTCAGTCAGCACAACAACTTGGCATCTAGAGGCCTCACTTCTTTGGCTTAGTTTAGACTCACACTTTGAGCTCTAAGCACAACACTAATCCCCAAGATAGCAACATAACCCACTAGCATAATCGTAATCACCACTAGTATTAAATTGACTAGCGTAACACCTAAGGAGACCATCGCCTCCTATTATTGCTATAACAACAAAGTCTCGGCAGCTAACAACCACCTGTAGACATCTTATTTTTGCCAATTTTTTTAATTGAGCCAGGTTAATAAAAAAAATAAAGGAAAATTAAAAATAAAAAAAAAACGAAAATTTAAAGAAAAAAATAATAAAAAAAGGGAACGAAGAAAATTAAGTTAAGTCATAGTAGATTGAATCATGAGTCAAGTCATGTCAAGTTGGAGTAAGTTAAGTTGTTGGATTAAGTAGCGAGATGAACTAAATTAATTAATTTGTCTAATTTAAGGACTTAAATCAAATTAGGGAATTATTGGGCTAAATTAGATTAGGTTAGGCTTGAAAAAAAAAAAGCCTGAGTTAAGTAGGGTTTCTAGAAGTTAGGGAAAATCTTAGAAGAATCGTAATCGAATTTTCTGTATCTTTGATATGAAAGATTCGATTTTGAGCTTATAAATAGCATATTGACGGGGGTTTCAAGGACGGTTTTTTTTTTTTTTTTATCACACTCTTACCAAAAACACCACACAAACACCACTGCGCCACCACACAAACACCACCATACCACCACATAAACACCACGTAACACTACATAGTATTACCCTAGCACCATTGCCCAGCATTGCCTAGTAATGGCCAGTTTATCGGCCAGTAGTGCTTAGTCTACCGCCTAGCGTTGCCCAACCAGTTGCCCAGTTCATCGCCCAGCAGCGCCCAGTCCACTGCCCAGCATTGCCTAGTTCACCCCCAGTCCGTCGCCTAGCACCTCTTAGCGTTGCCCAGCAACACTCAATCTATCGCCTAGTAGCGCCTAGTCCGTTGCCCAGCTTCGCTCAGCACTACCCAGTCTACCGCCTAATGTTGTTTGGTCTACCGCCCAATACCGACACGATCTGACGCTAGGTAAATTTTCATTAATTTTTATTATTATTTATATATTTCATTAATTTTTATTAATTTACATCATTAGTTATGTTTTTTTATTAACTATTTTTGTGTTTAAGTGTAGTTTTTTTTATTTATTGTTGTTTATTCCAATTGTAAATTTTTTATTTTTCAATAAAATTTAGTTGAATTAAGTTTTTTTTTTTTTGAAAAATCATGTTTTTTTTAAATAAAAAATATTTTGACATGTAATAGTTTTGAAAAATGAAAAATCTTAAATTGAGTTTTTTTTTTTAAAAAAAGATTCGGTTAGTTAGGGGTTTTTTTTTTATTTAATTTGAAAAAATTAGATTTTTTAGGGTTTTTTTTTTCTTAAAATAATAAATTGATAAAAACATAAACTTGACTAGGTTTTCAATATAAAAATGACCAACTCACTAATAATTTTATAAAAAATGGAACTATGGCTTGTTTGATCCCAATTAGCAAGTATGTAGGTACCTTCGGGGCAACTGTATAAAAAATAAAATTTTTTCCCTTTTGCTTGGAAATTCATAATAAGAAAATCACTTTAGTTATGTTTTGCTTATTTAAGTATATTTTTAGTATTGTTAGAAAATTATAAAAATAAAAGCTCATCAATTTTTCTTTAATATTTACATGGTGATTTAGTCTTAATAAGTTAACCTCCGAACCCAGTTTTCTAGTTCAATTTTCTAAAAATTAATTTTTTAGAATATTCGTAGACTAATGGTCAAATTAGGGTTTTCCCACCCAAAAACCATAATTTTATTTTTACCAGTTGAACCAGTTGGTGACTCCATTTTTATTTAAAAAATAACATTTTCTTTTCCTTAGTTTAATGTCGAGTAATTTATATTAAGCGGGTTGGACTTAATATAGGTTAAATTAAAGAAATCAAAATAGGGCTCGACACCACTGAATATTGTAAATTGATATCGAAAACTCCAATTTCAATATGAGTAGCTATAATATGTTCTACTCACTACTGCTACGATAATATGAAAGAATCCCATTGAATGATCCTCCATCCAAATTTAACGACCCAAATCATAGAATTTGGGTACTATTGTCAAAACAATCGAACACATACTTTCGATTTAAGTCACCCAATTCAAATTCCTTATAATTCCCGCAGCTATGCTTATGTGACTTAAAACCCTATAACAATCTCTATCCCAATATACGTGACCGGTTGTGTACTTCATCGATATAGTAATAGACTTGCATGACTCCAATTTTAGTTACCATGACCACAATTGCACAACGTCACACCAACCCATAGCCAATATGACTGTATCTTATAGGTTTGCTTCTAACTTAACCTTGGTAACCAATACGCTCAAATGCACGGGTGTTCATAAAAATGACCTTCATTTGTTTTTGCAATGGAGAACAAAGTACAATAGAACACAATAGGAACTGGACTTATTGATTTGTAGGTTAATATTTTTAAAACTTACTCCAATTGAACCAACTCTAATAACTACGAAAAGGAACACACCAACCACTAATTAGTAAACATGAACAAACCTTCACAGCAACTTCACATGCTCTCTTTTTAGAACCGTACTTTGATACCAAGATATGAATTTGTGGATGAACACATGAACTTGATATCACGCATAACTAAGGGATGGGTCCAGGCTGCAAGATGGTTTGAAAAATAAATGGAATTCGATGGTTTAGCAATCTCGCGTACTAACTCTATGGATATGATGTACTATAGAACCACACATGTTGCGAACTGTGACTAAGAACAGACAAGGTCGGTTGTTGGATGGGTCCAAGCTTATAGAAAGCTCGAAAAGGGTTAATGGGGGAAAGGTACAAAAAGAGTGACAAAGATGAATGAAACAGTAAGCAAAAACCCACGAACAACTCCAAAGGATACAACGCACCAATGGAACTTCCGAGGACTCATGGCACAATTCGATATGGCACACGAATTGGTCTAATGAGGTTACTCGCCACCTAACCTTGCTTAAAGGAAAGGATAAGAGTGATGTCGAGAGTAAACAAGTAGTGTTTACGCAAGGAAGAAAGTACTTAAGTGTATTGAAGGTAATCTAATGAGTTGTAGTTATAAGTGTAAGGGTATTTATACCTATAAGTTAGGGCAACTTGCTCAAAAGGGAAAAGACAATAAGGACATTTTTTAAAGAAACAATGTATATGATATAAAAGGGTAAAAATGAATATATAAGGAAAACAATTATTGGTGTTATATATTCTACATACGATACTATATATATGATGATGCTACATTAGCAAGGTTGTTAGGAGATGCGGACAAAAAGTACAGACAGGTGGGCTTGTCCGAGTATGGATGGCCTAGTCAATCTGGATTCTCTATCTCTTGGCTTCTTGGCAAGAATGATGCTAAGTGATTGGTCGACTCAGCATTAGAATAATCATTAACTCTACATAAAACAGAATAATAGGTGCTTATATGGCACATCATTAAAGGTGACTCAGCAAGGAAGTACTCGACCTCGGTAAGAGTTAGTTAGAACATAAGGATTTATCGTGCTAGCCCCTTTAGTTCTTGGGCTCAGCTGCGGCTTAAAGGTCCCGTAGCTTGATTCTCATCACTCCTTCTGGGTTGTTTTGGATTTGGGATCAAATTCGAATGGTGTTCGCTCAGTTCTCCGTTAAGGTGATATGGACTGAGGTTGGCAATGTTTAAGGTGTCAGAAACCCCATAGTCTTCAGGCAGTTCTAACATGTAGGCATTGTCACTAATTTTCTGGAGGATTCTGAAAGGCCCTTCCATTCTTGCAGATAATTTGTTCTTCCTTTTGTTTAGGAACCATTCCTTGCTGAGGTGTAGCTATACCAAGTCTTTTGGCTGAAATTGTTTGACTGACCTACCCTTGGTCTTTTCTCGCACTCTTCTAGCAACTTGGTCGATGTACCGAGTGACCTTGTCATAGATGTACTAAAGAGATTGTGCTCTGGTCGAGGCGTCAAGGTTCTCTTGCGTGGGTGCTGGTATAGAGGCGTGGTTGAGGGGTAACTTGAGATTGAATCCATAGACCACCTCGAAGGAGTTTGCTTAGTGGTATCATGTATGGTTCAGTTATAGGCGAACTTGACCACTGGCAAGTAGATGTCTCAATCAGCTAAGTTCTTACTTACTACAACTCGGAGCAATGACCCCAAAGTATGATTAACCACCTCTGTTTGGCCATCAATTTGGGGGTGACATGAGGTATTGAAGAGTAATTTAGTTCCCAATCAACGCCACAGGGTCCTCCAAAAATGGCTCAAGAACTTTGGGTCTTTGTCAGAGACTGCATTCCTCAACACACCATGTATTCGCACAATCTCCTATAAGAAAAGAGAAGCAACAGCAGAAGTGTCATTAGTCTTGGTATAGGGCACGAAGTGTGCCATCTTACTGAACCAATCTACAACAACCATTACAGAATCTTTGCGTTAGGCAGTTCGCGATAGTTTGAGAACAAAGTCTATACTCAGTTCAATCTACGACCTCGTCGGAATAGGTAGGGGCATTGCTTTTCCTTGTTCAACTCGGTACTTGGCCTTTTTGTACACTGCACAGCTTTCTATAACTCGATGCACATCTCTTCGTATTCTCGGCCATTCAATAGTTCATAGGTCCTCCTTTCTCTAAAGTATCCAGAGGGTCCTTTGCTGTGGGCTTTCCTGATTAATAATTCCTGTAGGGAGCAAGTCAGTATGCACAATCTCCCTCCTCGGAACAGATAGCCATCCTTTACATAATACTCATCCACTGTCCTCCTATCGACGCATCATGAAATTATTGGTCCAAAGTGTGGATCTCTGGAGCATTGTTCTTTGATACTCACAAAACCAAATAGCCTGGTTTGAAGTTCTGATAGGAGCTCATGCCTCCTTGAAATAGCATCTACAATTACGTTGCTCTTTCCTTTCTTGTACTTTATCACAAAATCGAACCCCTTAAGGAATTCAACCTGTCTTACCTGCCGCTTCGACAGCTTAGTCTGACTTCAGAGGTACCTCAGCGATTCATGGTCAGTATATATGAAAAATTCTCTTGGTAGTAAGTAATGTTGCTACACTTGCATTGCTTGGATTAGTGCCAAAAGTTCATTGTCATACACGGAGTAGTTTGGCTATGTTCCTTGGAGCTTCTCACTATGAAAGGCAATTGGTTAGCCTTTTTACATCAAGGCAACACCTATTTTAACACTTGATGCATCGCATTCCAGCTCAAAAATTTTGTTGAAGTCGGGTAGTACTAACATTGGGATGGAGGTCAATCTTTCTTTTACTTCGGCAAAACTCCTCTCCTCCTTTTCTCCCCATCGGAAGTTAGTATTCTTTTTTATAAGCTTGGTAAGTAGTGCAGTGATGGTGCTGAAATTCCTAATAAACCTTTTGTAGAACGAAGCCAATTCGTGGAAGCTTTTTACGTCGGCACGAGTAGTAAGAGTCGGCTACTTGACAATTGCTTTGATCTTCTTATCATTGACTCGCAAGCCTCCTCTACTGATTACATATCCCAAGAATACCACTTTCTTTTAGCAGAAGCAACATTTCTTCAAGTTGTCAAATAGTCTCTCAGCACGAAGGATATCTAAGACGGATCTAAGATGTTCATAGTGACTTAGCATGTTAGCATTGTAAACTAGGATATTGTCAAAGTACACCACAACACACTTCCCTATAAGATGTCACAACACATGATTCATAAGTCTCATGAAAGTGCTCGAGGCATTTGATAAGCCAAAGGGCATGACCATCTACTAGTAAAGTCCATGTCGAGTCTTGAATGCAGTCTTCCACTCGTCTCCTGACCTCATGTGGATTTGATGGTAGCCAGACTTGAGATCAATCTTGTTGAAAATCTTGGTTCTACTTAGTTCATCTAACATATCTTCTAGCCTTAGGATCAGATACTTGTATTTGATCATGATTTTGTTTATGGTTTAGCTGTCAACACACATTTGCTAGGTTCTATCTTTCTTTGGTACTAGAAGTGCAGGTACAACACAAGAGCTAAGACTCTCTCTCACATAACCTCTCTCCTGCAACTCATTAACTTGACGTTAGAGTTTAAAAGCCTCCTTGGGATTCATTCGATAAATTGGCTTATTCGGCAGTGCAGCACCGAGTACTAAGTCAATGTAGTGCTTTATGCCTCGAGTTGGGGGCAACCCCTTAAGTAATTGTTCTGGAAATAAGTCGACATAGTTATCTAGCAACTCCTTGATTTCCTGGGGAAGCTTACCCCGCTCCTTCATTTCCAATAGTCGCTTGACCAATAATAGGGTTGGCTCGTTAACAATGATGGCCTTTCGGAGCTCAACTCTATTCATCACTAAAGCTTTCTTTGATCTGTGAACGAGTTTTGTCTATAGCTTGTGAACTTCTCTCGGCGGTATCGGATTCAGCGTAATCTTCCGATCATCCTTTTTAAACATATACGTGTTCATGTAGTCTTCATGTATAACTCTCCTATCAAACAACCACGGTTTACCCAGCAACACATGGGTAGCGCACATACGTAACACATCGCAGAGGATCTAGTCAGAGTAATTCCTTATAGTAATCAGCAGCAGTATTTGTCGAGTGACATGTAATGCTCCTTTCTCACTCAACCAGTGTAACTTGTATGGCCTATGATGTGCAACAGTCGGCAGCTTTAGTTTTGAAATAAGGTCTATCGATGCCACATTGGTGCAACTTCCACTATCCACAATGAGAGCACACATCCGATCATTCACCTTGCAGGTGGTATGAAACAAATTCTATCTTTGCTTTTCTTCTCGTGAGGGTTCTACGCTCATAGTGTGTTAGACAATCATGAGTAAATGGTCTAAATCCTTGGGAAACACGTCTTGCTCAATCATTTCTTTTTCAGCAGGAACTTCCTCTTCCTCGGGTTCTTCATCTGTACTTTCTAGTTCTAACTTCGGGATGTCTCCCTTAATGACCATTGTCCTTCTGTTCAGGTACTGAGTAGCCATATGTCTGAACCCTTGACACTTAAAGCACTTGATCTGGCTGTTCTTCCTACTAGACCCTTGCCCCTTCTCATACGTTCTGATTAGCACTACATCTTCAGGTTGACCTTTCTGCTCGGTTCTAACATCAACTTTTCTGCTTAGCTCGATACTAGACTGAGCTTGGTGACTTACTTGTCTTGGTTGGCTAGTTGGCATTCTAGTCGTTGCTTAGCTCCTTCTTTGCCTCTCCATTCGCTGGGCAATCCTAACAGCTTCATCCATTGTGTCAAATCGTTGGAGCTCCACAATGTCTTGGATGTCTTTTCTCAATCCAATAATAAATCTTGAGACTGTTCAGTTTGGTGGTTCCTCCTCTTCATATCTTATCATAAGCATTTGGAATTCTTGGATATACTCATCAATAGTTTAGCCTCCTTATCTCAGCTCCTGAAGTCGAGTAAAAGTATCTTGGAGATATGTTTCCGGCACAAATCTGTTTCTGAGTACTCTCTTCATCTTGGGCCAGGTGTTAATCTCTTGATACCCCTCTGTTCTTCTCATGGCCTGAAGATTTTTTCACCACATAGCGACATATCTGGAGAATTCAACAGTAGCAATCATCACTTTCTTATAATCCTTATATTGATAGTAATCAAATATACGCTTCACCTTCTCTTCCCAGTCTAGATACTCATTAGCATTCCCAGATCTATTGAAACTAAGAATCTAAAGCTTCACATGGTCAGATGCTTTGGGGACTCGTACATGCTCCTCTTTAAAATACTCTTCTTCCTCCTCATTAAGCTCTCTTAGGTCTATCCTTCGCCTTACTTGTTTGCCAACTCCACCACCTCAAATTGATCAAGCTAGGTTCTGACCTCTAATAGGATGAGTAGCTTGTAGAGTGTTTTGTACGACCTTAGTGGGTCAACAAGACAAGGCATAAACAGCTTAGGTTAGATCTATCAAGAGGTTAGCTACCTCATCAAGTCTTTTGTTAGTACTTTTGGGAGTTCCCTGAGATTGTTGTCCATAGTGGACAACTCCACTATCATCACTAGTACCAAAATTCATATTTAGGTTTGTCATTTTTTTCTCACAGATTCAAAATTCGAACAAACACTTTAGAAAGTGAACAACTAATAATACAGTAGTCAAATGAACACAGTAGCTTGCTTTGTTTCACATACGCAAAACAGATTATAATAGGACTTAAGAAGAACTAACTATAGCTCACACAAAACCTCTTCTCTAAAACTAAGATGTTGTGAACCATAACCAAGAACAGACAAGGCCGGTTACTGGATGGGTCCAAGCTTATAGAAAGCTCGAAAGGGGTTAATGGGGAAAGGTACGAAAAGAGTGACAAAGACAAATGAAACAGTAAGCAAAAACCCACGAAGAACTCCAGAAGATACGACGTACCAATGGAACTTCCGAGGACTCATGGCACAATTCAGTATTACACACGAATTGGTCCAATGAGGTTACTCACCACCTAACCTTGGTTAAGGGAAATGATAAGAGTGATGCCGAGAGTAAACAAGTAGTGTTTATACAAGGAAGAAAGTATTCAAGTGTATTGAAGGTAATCTGATGAGTTACAGCTACAAGTATAAGGGTATTTATACTCGTAAGTCAGGGTAACTTACCTAAAAGGGAAAAGACAATACGTATATTTCCTAAAGAAGTAATGTACATGATACAAAAGAGTAAAAATGAATATATAAGGAAAATAATCATTGGTGTTACAAATTTTACATACGATACTGTATACGTGGCGATATTGCATTGACGAGGTTGTTATGAGATGCAGACAAAAAGTGCGGATAGGTGGGCATGTTTAAGTAGGGATGGCTTAGTCAATCTGAATTCTCTGTCTCTCGACTTCTTGGTAAGGATGATGTCGAGTGATTAGTTGGCTTGGCATTAGAGTAATCATCAACTCGGCATAACACAGAATAATGGGTGGTCATATGGTACGGCATTAAAGGTGACTCGATAAGGAAGTACTTGGCTTCGGTAGGGGTTGGTTAGAACATAAGGATTCGTCGTGCTAGCCCTTCTAGTCCTCGGGCTTAGCTACAAGTCAGAGGTCTTATAGGTTGATTCCCATCAACACATGAACTTAAGCTAGTATCTAATATGACGCATGAATACTATGCCTAGGGTTGCTCGCCATAATCATTGCTAAATGGATTGATAAGAGTGGGTAGATGAGAGTTTTCTAAGAAAAAAAGTCTTAAGGGTTTTTCATTAATTATCAAAGTTCATCTAAAACTCTATACAAGTGTTCTATTTATACAAAGGGGTAAAGTTGTAAATAAAATGACTAAAGGATACTTTAGTGGCATTCCTATAATTACAAATAAAGCATGATGATAACTTAAGGAAAATACAAGAAATAAGAAATTTAAATAACATAAGTAAAATAGATAGCTGAATGAGATTTTTGGGTGAGGAGCTGATGTAATATTCCAAGGAGCTGTTGGAGACTTTGGAGCTTTGATATGGGCAGACATAATTTTGGACCACTTTTCTTGTGTAGGGTCGATCTGACATGACCATAGCCAACCTGATGTTGCCATAGCGGACCTTGAATGGCTAGGTCGACCTAATATGGTAGTAATCGATTTGACATAGATGTGGTTGACCTGTTTGATCTAATCTGACGCGATCGAGCTAATATGGAATAGCCAGATTGTCTTGACATGATTAAATAGATCTTGGTTGAATAGATTAGGTGAGCATATCGATCTCGGTACAACAGAGTAGATAGGAAGGGTAGGACAGTCCTGTAGAGCGGAACAGGTTGGTAATGTAAAGGATGTAGGTAGAGCAGGACATAACCATTTAGACTTGAGTAGGGCATACTTAGCATAACAGGGCAGACCCAATAGAGTCGGGCAGGTCGTTCAATGCCGATAGAGCTTGTAAATAGGTCATCCATTTGTGTAGAGCTTGTGAGTAGGCCTCTCATATATTATGAAACTTGACATGTCGTCGGGTCAACATTTGGAATCCTATCACTTAGTTTTCTACTCATCTTCCAACTGAGCCTTCAGGTCATCAGCTTTCATAGCAGTGCCTTCGATAGTGTCTCTCTCTTGCTCTGCGTCCTTTAATTTGCCTTGGAGCCTAGCCACCTGCAAATAAGAGCGATGCAGGCGTTGGTTAGCCTTAGTGAATTTATCCAAATACTTATTAGTAGAAGACTTTGCCTCCTGGAGATCTTTCTTAGCTCTATGCAATGCTTTTTGAAAGCCCTTTACCTCTTTTTGGACGACATCGTAATTGTTCAGCTGAAGCAGCACTTGGTTGTAGTATTGCAAAGAAACAAATCAAGGTCAACTCAATGACAAGAACAAAGCACATCATTGCAAAACGGAAAGCACTTACCTATTGAATGAGCATGCTTAAATAGCTTGCCATCTCCATTGGGTTGCCTTCAACATTTCCTTGAGAACGACCCAATTACTAGGGGTGTAAGATCCTAAGGAGGCTTAGTAGTTGAGAGTCCGGTGACATAACATAGGATCATTACCTCAGACCTCCCACTTCGGCTTCTCTCTTCATTCCAAGAGACGTACGACGTTCCCTTAATTGAGTCAAGCTTGATCCCTAGGAACCTAAATGTTATGGATCGTGACCAAGAACAGACAAGGCTAGTCGCTGAATGGGTCCAAGCTTATCGAAAGCTTGTAAAGGAAGTGATGGGGAATGTATGAAAGGACAAATGTGAATGAAAAGTAAGCAAAAACCCACGAACAGCTCCAATAGATACGATGCACTAACAGAACTTTTGAGAACTCATGACACAATTTGATATGATGCACGAGATGGTCTGGTGAGACTATTCACCACTTAACCTAGCTTAAGGGTTAAAATAAGAGTGAAATGAGTATAAATAAGTAGTGTTTACGAGAGACAAAATGTCTAGTGTAATAATATTTAATCTAATTTACAGTTATAAGTACAAGGAGTATTTACACTCAAGAATTTATGGCAATATGTCCAAAAAAGAAAAGATAAAAGGGGTATTACCTTAAAGAAGTAGTGTACAAGGGTAAAAATGAATATTCAAGAAAAGTGATTATTAGTATGGTAGATTCCACACATGGTCCTGTATATGTGGCGGCGATACATTGGTGAGCTCGTTGGAGGATGCGGACAAAAGTATACAATCTGGTTGCTTGTCCAAGGAGAGGTAGCTAAGGATCAGTCTGATGTCTCTCTCTCGACTTCTCGACAAGAGAGATGTCGAGTCATTGGTCGACTTTGGCGCGAGTGAGTAATCTATAACTCGGCATACTTCAGAGAGATCGGCAGTCATTTGACTTAGTATACAGTATGAATTGACAAAGAAGTACTCGGCTTCGGCAATAGTCAACTGGAATAGAAGAATCCACCTTACTAGGCTTTTCAATCCTCAGGCTTAGTTATAGGTCAAGGGCCTAATAGCCTGATTCTTATCATTCCCTTTAAGTTGATTTAGATTTGGGATCAAATTTGAATGGTCTTCAATCAACTCTCTATCGGGGTGATATGGATCAAGGTCAGTAATGTTGAAGGTGTAAAAAACCCCGTAGTTCTTAGGTAGCTCTAATTTATAGGCATTATCATTGATCTTCTAGAGGATTTTGAAAGGTCTTTCAACCCTTGGGGATAGTTTGTTTCTCCTCTTGCTCAAAAACCTCTCATTGCTTATGTGCAGCTACACTAAGTCTCCTAGTTGGAATTGTTTAGCCGTCCTACTTTTAGCCTTCTCTCGTATTCTTTTGGTAGCTTGGTTGATGTGCTGAATGACTTTGTCATAGATGTAATGAAGGGATTGTGCTTTGGTTATTGCGTTTGGGTCTTCTTGTATGAGCACAGGTACATAGGTGTGATCGAAGGGCAACTCGGGATTAAAACCATAAACTACCTCAAAAGGGGTTTACTTAATGGTATCATGTACTATTCGGTTGTAAGCAAATTCGACTACTAGCAAGCAAACGTCTTAATTGGCTAAGTTCTTGCCCACTATAGCTCGGAGTAATGATCCCAAAGTGAGATTAACCACCTTTGTTTAGCCATCGATTTAGGGGTGGCAGGAAGTATTGAATAGTAGTTTGGTCCCCATTCGTCGCCACAAGGTCCTCCAGAAATGGTTTAAGAACTTCGGGTCTTTGTTGGAGACTACACTTCTCGATACGCTGTGTAACCATATAATCTCTTACAAGAAAAGACAAGCAAGAGTTGAAGCATCGTTAATTTTGATGTAAGACACAAAGTGTGCCATCTTACTGAACCGATCTACGACAACCATTATAGAATCTTTGCCTTAGGCAGTTCGTGATAATTCAAGGATAAAGTCTATGCTCAACTTAGTCCATGGTTTCGTTAGAATAGGTAAAGGCATTACTTTCCCTTTTTCAGCTTAACACTTAGCCCTCTTTCACATGGGACAACTTTTAACAACTCGGTGCATATCTCGCCTCATCTTTGGCCAAAAGAATCGATCACTCAGTAATTCATATGTCCTTTTCTCCCTAAAATGTCCAGATAGTCCTCCATTGTAGGCTTCCTTGATCAGTAACTCCTGAAGTGAATAGGTCGACATATACAATTTCCCTCCTCAAAACAAGTATCCTTCCTCCATATGATACTTATCCATTATCCTTCCATCAATACAATGCGTAAGTATGGGTCCAAAGTGTAGATCCCTAGAATATTGCTCTTTGATGCTGATAAACCCAAACAATCTAGTCTGCAATTTAGTTAGGAGTGCATGTCTCCTCAAGAGAGCATCGGTAACTACGTTGCTCTTCCCTTGTTTATATTTTATTACAAAATCGAATCATTCAAGGAATTTAACCCATCTCGCCTGCCGCTTTGAGAACTTAGTCTGACTCCAAAGGTACCTTAAGGACTCATGGTCAGTATAGATGACAAACTCTTTCGGTAGTAGATAATGTTGCCATACTTGTAGTGCTCGGATCAACGCTAAGAGTTCTTTTTCATATACGGAGTAATTTAACTAAGGTCCTTTGAGCTTCTCATTGTGGAAGGCAATTGGTTCGCCTTCCTCCATTAGGATAGCGCTTATTCCAATGCCTGACAAGTGACATTCCGGCTCAAATATTTTCTTAAAGTCAGGTAAAATTAACACCGGGGTAGAGGTCAATCTTTCCTTTATCTCGAAAAAACTCCTCTCTTCCCTTTCTCCCCATCAAAAGTCGGTGTTCTTCTTTGTTAGCTTAGTAAGTGGTACGGCGAGGGTGCTATAATTTTTTATGAATCTTCTATAGAATGAAGTCAGTCCATGGAAACTTCTTATGTCAGCATAGGTAGTAGGGGTTTGGATCTTTTTGTCGTCCACTCGTAAGCCTCCTCCACTTAGCACGTAGCTCAAGAATACTATTGCCTCCTAGTGAAAGCAACACTTCTTGAGATTATCGAATAATCTCTTAGTATAGAGGACATTCAATATGGTATGGAGATGTTCACAATGACTCGGCATGTTGGCACTGTAGACTAAGGTGTCGACAAAGTATACTATGACACACTTCCCTATCAGATGTCTTAGTACATGATTCATTAGTCTCATGAAAGTGCTCAGGGCATTCGACAAGAAAAAGGGCATGACCATCCATTCATATAATCCATGTCAAGTCTTGAACACCATTTTCTACGCATCTCCTAACCTCATGCAGATTTGATGGTAGTCGGACTTCAGATTAATCTTGCTAAAGACCTAAGCTCTACTTGGCTCATCCAACATGTCCTCCAATCTCGAGATAGGATACTTGTACTTGATTGTGATCTTGTTCGTGGCTCGACTATTAATATACATTCGCTAGGTTCCATCCTTTTTCGGCACTAAGAGCACTAGAATAGCATAAGGGTTGAGACTCTCCTTAACAAAACCTCGTCCTAGCAGCTCATCGACTTGTCGTTGGAGTTTAGACGCTTGTTTGGGACTCATTCAATAGGTAGGCATATTCGGTAGCATAATGTCGAGTATTAAGTCAATGCAGTGCTTTATACCTCAAATTGGGGGTGACCCCTCGAGTAACCGTTCTGGGAACAAGTCAGTATATTCGTCCAACAACTCTTTTATTTTTTGAGGTAGTTTACCTTGCTCTTTAATCTTTAATAGGGGCCTGGCTAACATCAGGGTCTGCGTATCAGCTTTGAGGGTCTTTTGAAGCTTGGCTCTACTCATTACCAAAGCCTTCTTCGATCTACAAGCAAGTTTGGCTTACAGTTTATTAACTTCACTTGGCAGCATTGGGTTCAACATGATCTTCCTGTTATCCTCCTCGAACGTATATGTGTTCTAGTATCCATCATGGATAACTCTTCGGTCAAACAACCATGGTTTACCAAGCAACACGTGGGAAGCGCACATGGGTAGTATGTCATAGAGAATCTGGTTAGAGTAATTTCCGATAGCAATCGACAATAGTATTTGCCGAGTGACATGTAGTACTCCTTTCTCACTCAACCAATGTAACTTGCATGGCCTTGGATGTGCAATAGATGGCAACTTTAATTTTGTAATGAGATTAGCTGATGTCACATTAGTGCAACTTCCACTATCCACAATGAGGGCATACGCCTGATCATTTATCTTATAAGTGGTATGAAATGAATTCTCTCTCTACTCCTCCTTGCGTGAGGGTTTCATGTTCATTGTGCATGAGACAACCATGATTAACTGGTCCAAGTCCTCAGCAAACACATCCTCTTCAATCGATTCTTTCTCAGCAATTTCTTTCCTCCTCCTTAAGTTCTTCGTCAGTACTCTCCACCTCCAGCTTCGAAACATCTCCCTTGATGACCACTGTCCTTCGGTTTGGGCACCGAGTAGCCATATGTCTGAACCCTTGGTATTTGAAGCACTTAATCTGGCTCATCTTCCTGCATAATCCTTGCCTCTTCTCATATGTTTAGGTTGGCCCTTTTGCTTGACTCAAACATCCACCTTTCTAGGTTGGCTTAGTACTTAATTAAGCTTAGTGACTTCCTTGTCTAGGTTAGCTAGTCATCATTTTGGTTGATACTCAGCTTCTTTTCTACCTCTCCACTTATTAAGCTATTCAGATGGCTTCATCTATTGATGTAAATCATTGGAGCTCCATAATATCTCGGATGTCACCTTGCAATCCAGTAAGGAACCTAAAGATTGTCCGTGTTAGTGGTTCCTCCACTTCACATAGAATCATGAACATTTGAAATTCCTGGACATACTCATCAATTGTCTAACATCCTTATCTCAGCTCCTGAAGCTAAGTAAAAGTGTCTTGTAGATAAGTATCTAGCATGAACTTATTTTTGAGTATTCTTTTTGTTTCAGGCCAGGTGTTAATCTCTTAGTAGCCTTCTCACCTCCTCATAGCCTGGAAATTCTTTCATCATATGGCGGCATATTCGGAGAACTCAATAGCAGCAGTTTTCACCTTCTCATAATCCTCATATTAATAATAATAAAAAACACGCTCCACTTTCTCATCTTATTCCAAATATTCATTAGCATTCCCAAACCTATTAAAGCTCGGAATTCAAAGCTTCACATGGTTAGTTACTCTAGGGACTTGAGCTCGCTCTTCTTCAAAATACTCTTACTCGTCCTCTTCATTTAGTTCCTTCAAGTCTATCCTTCGTCTTATTAGTCCACCTATTCCTTCACCTCGAACTTGTCGAGCTAGGTTCTGACCTCTAACAAGTTAAGCAGTTTGTGGAGTGTTTTGCATGGCTTCAGTAGGTTGGTAAGCTAATGCATGAATAGCTTGGATCAAATCTACTAAGAGGTCAGTCATCTTATTAAGTCTCTTGTCAGTGCTTCTAAGGGTTCTCCTCAGACTATCATCCATGGTGGACAACTCCATTATTGTCATTTTTAGCACCAATGTTTATACTTAGGTTAGTCATTTTCTCCATAGATTCAAAGCCCAAACTCTTCAAGTAGGTGATATAGCAAACGCTTTCACAAACCAAAAAAAAGTAATAGCAAACAAGCACAATAATCAAACAAACATAGTAACTTGCTCTGTTTCACATACACAAAATAGAGTATAAATAGAACTTTAAACATGAACCATAACTCAAACAAAAACCTTCGTTTTGATACCGAGATGTTGTAGACCATGACTAAGAACAGACAATGTCGATTGCTAAATGGGTCCAAGCTTATCAAAAGCTTGGAAAGGAAGTGATGGGGAATGTGCGAAAGGATAAGTGCAAATGAAAAGTAAGCAAAAACCCATGAACAGCTCTAATGGATATGACACACCAATAGAACTTCCGAGGACTCACGACACAACTTGATATAACACATGAGATGGTTTAATGAGGTTATTCACCACCTAACCTAGCTCAAGGGTTAGGATAAGAGTGAATTGAGTGTAAACAAGTAGTGTTTGCGAGAGACAAAATCTCCAGTGTAATAATGTTCGATATGATTTACAGTTACAGGTATAAGGGGTATTTATATTTAAGAATTTAGGGCAATATGCTTAAAATAGAAAAGACAAAAAGGGTATTACCCTAAAGAAGTAGTGTACAAGAGTAAAAATGAATATTCAAGAAAAGTAATGATTAGTGTAATAGACTTTACACGTAGTCCTGTACACATGGTAGCAATACCTTGGGGAGGTCGTTGGAGGATGTAGACAAAAGTATACGGTCTAGTTGCTTATCCGAATAGGGGTAGCTAAGGATTAATCTGGTCTCTCTCTCTTGGCTTCTCAGCAAGGAGATGCTAAGTCATTGGTTAGCTTGGGTATGAGTGAGTAATCTATAACTCAGCATACTTCAGAGAGATGGGTAGTCATTCGGCTTGGCATAAAAAGTGACTCGGTAAAGAAGTACTCGGCTTCAGTAGTAGTTGGTCGAAATAGAAGAATCCGCCTTGTTAAGCTTTCCAGTCCTTGGGCTCGACTGTAGGTCAAGGGCTTAGTAGCTTGATTCCTATTACTAAACTTGTTGAGGACGTCAAAAAATCCATCCCTAAGTTCATCTACACATTTGTAAAGATGAGTCGTTGGCTACTCGTACTAAGTCGCTTAGCTCAAGGGTGCCTTCCTTAGAGGCATCTGCTTCTTCACTCTAGGCATTGCCTCCCTAAAAGTTTAAGGAGACTTCCTCCTCTTCTTGGTCACTTCGAACAGGGAAGTATCCCCAACCATCTCCTCTTCTCCAATAGGAGGAGGCAACATCTTGACATTCGAGTCGTCGATGTCGGTGGGATCGTCCCCCACAGTAATGGGCTCAGGAGTAGAGATGAGGGCAATGAAAGGAAGAGCCATACCTATAGGCTTGGCAACTAGTAGCTTACTTGAGAGCCAAGAGGAAACCCCCCTGAGGTCGAGCCACCAACTTGACCTTGCCGGTCTCCCCAGCCCTTAACCTTAGTCACACAGCCTTGTCATTCGGGACAGAGGCCTTTGTGGTCAGCTGTGATCTGGTTGTCTAATGTCCTATCAGCTCCTTTATTGAGGGATGGGAAATCCTCTTGGCTAGATTCCTCCTTATAAAGAACTGAAACAAGTAGTAAGGAAAAAGAAGACGAAGGAAAAGCAAAATACAAAACACTATTGTTCACCAACTTTACCATGATCGGTATAAACAAGGAAGATCCTTCCCCCATTTTATTAAGAGATGTTGGATGAAACATCTCTACACTAGCATAACAGAAGAAGGTGTCCATAAAGGAAATGAACTTGTACCTTTAGCCCACTTCTTCACCATAGCCTTTTTTATGCTAGGGAAGAGCTCGGAGATTAGATACCGGATGCCAGAAGTACCTCCTCATTATCTTTGTCGCATTTATTTCCTAGCTGTCCTTAGAATCTCCCTTGTGGCCTTGGCATCACTAGGGTCAAGCTCCTTCTAAATCCTAGTTTGGTCCACCTTGTTTAGAAATCTATCTCCTTGGGTAGCTCGACCACCGCATAGTCATTTTGATAACCCTTCACAGAGTCCATGAGACTACAAAACAACTTCTTCCATGGACGAGGTTAAAGGTATGGCCACCCACCCATGTTCTTCTACATGTAGAAGTGGTTGAAAGGCTTGAGGGTGGCTTTAATCACCAAATACCTGCATAACACTTAGAAGTCCTTCAACACTCTCCACTTATTGGGAGGCACCTGTACCGAACTACAATAGTGAAAGTTGAAGAGTTCCTTCTCGAAGTTACTCGAGGGGAGGTGTTGCCCAAACTCTAGACACTTCTTGAACATTGCAAAGCACCTCCCCGATAGTATGGCTACCTTATCCTCCTTGGTTGGCAGCCGTATTGTCTACGCAAGGATCGGTCTAATGATAAAGTTGCCCAAAATCCAATTAGGGGTAGAGGCCTTACTTTTGCTCACATAGTTGCTTGGGCCCTTACCTATCCTAAGAGCATCAAACAAATCCTTGGGATGCAGTAAAGGAGCGTATATGTACACATCCTTGGGGATGGTGTTGATAAGCTTTGTCCTATCTAGGGCTTTCACCTCCATCTTGGTGAAGATATTGAGTTGTGCCAATAACTAGACCTTGTCTTCTCTTGCGGGGGGATGGATCACTCCTCGTGGCCTCAAAGTCAGTGAGGTTGAATTTTGATGCATTTGAAGGTGTCTCACCAGTGCTGGTTGACATGATGATAAAAGAAAAGAGAGATAAAAAGCTTTGAAGAGAAGTTGATAGAGTTTTGAAGAGGAAGAAACTAATTGCAGTAAAGAGAATGCAAAAAAGAGTAGTTTTTTTAGAGCAATTGTGGTATTTATATATTGAAAGCCTTGGGAAACGTATCGATGATTATAGGGATTCATATTAGTACGAATCTCTTGAGATGTTGCGATGTGGATACGTGGAGTTAGTTGTGATCGAACAATTATATTCAAAGTACAAAACACATGCACCTACATGCCTACGTGCTGCAATAGGACACTTGTCATGTCGCATTAAATGCACTGAAAATAAGCGTAATAAAGTTATGATTTGAAAAGTCACTTTCACAAGAAGTTTCTCTAAGGTCCCTCCAACTTTCGAGAAAAGACTTGCCTAACACTCTAAGGACACTTCAAACCTTCGCTCACGATGTTCTCACCTCGACTCCTGGTACCCACCTCGGCCCATCACCTTAGCTTAGAAGGTGTACGTCGCATCTTGGCTCGGTAGAAGACACTACTTAGCCCTAAGAGGATAAAGCTTTCGTGCCTTACCTCAAAATGGTCTCATGCACCTCTGCTCGAAGGGTAATCTGATCAAATTTAGTATGCCTACCAAACCCCTTCACCTTGGCTTCATCACAACTTGGGTACCTCCACTTCGGCTTCACGGCAAGTCAAATACCTCCCCATTGGCTTCTCTAAAGCTGGGGTATCTTCGCCTCGGACTCTTACTTGACCAAATCGGCCACACTCCTGAGAAGTCCATTCTCCCCTCTCCTTCCTTTACCAAGGCAATGAGATTAGGGGGGAGAAGGCAAGTGTTGATAGGGCCCTTTGGACTCAAGCTCAACTCGAACTACTCGAGCTCATTCTTACAAACATGGCAAGTCTTAACTTAAGATCAGAGTTCGGCCTACCTAGTTGAAGCAGCTCTCTAATGATTATAAGTCTCTAGATAAGGCTAAAGGATTAGCTTAACAACCACTTCTTAATCTTTTAAACCACGTCAGTTGTTACACGCTCACTCTTTCATACTTGTGGAAGTGATTAACTATTCCCCAACTACGGGCTCAACTTCTCTATAAATATAAAGCCATCACCTAACAGTAAAATATTTTACACTTTGCGTACTAGAGCTCTTTCTTTATTCTTCAGCATTCATATTTTCCAAGACCTCTTGTTGACTTAAGAATCGGAATAGGCACGTTGAACAATTTCTAGTCCCCCTTTACAACGTTTTGTTTTGCAGGCTTTTGTATTTATACAATGCTCAATCTCCTCCCAATCACTATTGGCAAGACCTAAAGACGACGATGTGAATTTATTTAAAGTTTGTTTATTTGAATTGAATTCATATTGGCTTCTATTACTATCAACAAAGAAGTAAGCGTATCTCTGTACTTCACTGGCACTCGAAAGGACAGCGTAAAGATACAACCAGAAAGTGAAGACAGGAATTGACAATTGTTGATTCTCATTGACTAACCAAATTTATTGGAAGTGTGGGACATTGCCTTTGCCTTCAACAAAACGCGGACAGGAGTTCCTTTTATCTTTTTTATTGCTTTGTTATTTTTTACTTTTCATACAATATATTATACTTAATGCTCTCTTCAATCTTTTATTATTTTTTAACACTACTTATTGTTTTCTTTAATCTTCTATTTTTTTTTTTCAAGTGGTAAAATTGTTACGTAGGGGATTAAAAGTACTTTCTTTGAAAATTTAGGAGTTTAGGTGGTCAATTTTCAAGACTGGAGAAAAGTAAACATAGAGCGGCTATGAAGGGATATATTTGTAATTTATCATTTATTTTGATTAAAATGATAATAGGGGCTACTTATTTGGGACATAATCCGCGTTTCTAGAAATGAAACTACAATAAATGATTTATACTTATTTATAAATTCATTTGAACCTAGTTTGATATCAATATTGTTTGTAAACTCGTTTAATGTGGATCAATATCGTGCTTTAGTGTATAAATTATTAACTATATTTGTGATGTTTATAGATTTAATTTGATGAAAACTTTTATTGGTTTATGATTCGCTTGTGTATGTTTTAGTTTGATCGAGACTTTTGTTCCTTTTGATTTTGAAGAGACTTTATTTTTAAGTCTGAAATTATATTTAAATATGGTAATTGATAATGACGTTTTCTTTTCTTTTTTCCTTTTAGCTTGTCTATGCGTAGTCTTTGCCTGACTCAATATAACGATGATGTAAATTAATAAAAGAGTCATTTAATGGGAAAATTCATTAGAGACAGAAAATTTGGAATTGCCTTCACGAAGAAAAGATTGGCTTTATGGAGAATAGTGCAAGAAATTACTTTTATTGATCTTTTCGGCAAATTAATAATATTTTTGTGTAGATTCTTTTGCAGTTTCTTTGAAGAGCTAATACAAATGGGATGAAATTGGTTATTGATACTAATACTTAACCATGTTATGGCCCAATTTAGTCGAGCGAGGCATCCGACAGATAATATATATTGTTATTTTTAAATAAACTTTAGTTTGACAAAGAATTAATTTGTTTTTGAAGATTTTAATTTTACCAATGCTTCTATTGACTTATAACTTTTTTTTTTTTTGGCACACTTGATGATTATGTTATGGATTTATTTTAAGATTTTCTTTTAATCAATAAATGGGTTCTGTCAGGATATAAAATACTTTTTCTTAACCGGTTAGTTCATGGATTTTGTTTTTCAAGCACAATTATTTATTGAGCTGTATTATGGAGATAAACACACTTGTATTATAACACCATACAACCTATTAGCATAGATATAATCCTTTAATAAAACCAACACTTGTCTCTATATTGTTATGGCATATAACATGAAAAATCACCAAATTAATCTATTTCCCTTGAAAGGAAATAATAACAGGCTTGGTATCTAGGAATACAACTGGAATAGAATCGTGAATGTGGATTTTATTTCATTTCTCACGTTTGAGAGTATTTTTAGAAATATAGACTTTATTCCAAATTTGTTACAATCAAACATAATAATCCAATGCAATCAATGATTTACGGATATTTCTAAATATCGCAATAGATTAGTCATATTTTTGTTTATTATTTCATTCTATTTCATACCAATCAATTTTATTCCACAACGTTTATGTATACTAACATGATATAAATTTATACTTAGATGGTTATGTATAAACCTTGACTACAATTTCATAGTCAAAAGTTGAAAAAGAAAGATACTTATTATTATTATTTTTTTTTCAACTTGATAGTTGTCGTATACAAAATCTATATAAAAAGAAAAAAAAATCCAGTACTATACATATAGCAAATGTAAGTATGCTATCATTTTTTATGCAGCTATTATGATCGTCTGCTCCAACGTGAATAATGCAAGAAGATGGATGAGGGGGAGAGAGAAAGGGAAGGAGGACTGACTGACGACATGCATTTATGGAAGACATGCAGTGGATTTTTCAACCATCATTTTCGCACCATCCACAGATTACGTACCCAGGAGACCCGGCTCTTGTACTGATGCCAACCCCAAACGTGTCGCCTAGTGGGCTGTCCAACGTGCCTCTAATATCACTTTCGTGCTCCTGGCCTGGCAGGGAACTGGCATCCCCAATGCATTGATGGTTGTGAATGGCGTTGGCATGGACATGGACTCCTGCAATTTGCAAATGCAAGAATGTCCTACAGTTACCAGTAGTACTTCGTGAAAAAACCTAGGGCTACAGTGGCTTGCGCTGATGAGCAGTGATTATTGTTAGGTAATTATGCAGTTATATAACAATAAATAAATAGACTTCATCGATAGATAAAATTTGAATTTAATTCATTTTGTTGAAATATCACTATTCATGCCTTTAAAATACATTTGTCTTAGTTTTTTCACATTTCTGCCGTGAGATAGTTTCAATCAGTAGATCACTGTGCAAAGATACAATTAATACTATATTAGAACAGAAATTCAGGTAAAACAAGCAATTTGAGTAGTGTTTGTATCGGAAAAGTGGCATTTGGACAGTAAATAGAGAATTATTTCAAAAATAACATTAATAGTATTTTAGAAACACTCGTTAAAAAATTAAATAAAGAAAATTTTCATCTTTTCATACATATTCTTTACTATAAAATGTGTGCTCAATTTTGAAAGAACATGGAAAATTTCCTTTTCAGGTCTTTAACAAGTGGGGGAGGAACATTTTGTTAAAGGAATCCTTACGTTAATGTAGACTGGAATTTAGTACTTATATATTTGATTACTAAAAATTGATGGATTTATGTCTCTTGGACGCAACTAAGGGTGTTAAATCAAAGTTAAGTATTCACATAAACAAGTAATTAGACCACAAGGCCGGTGGTCATCTTTATGAGTTGTGTGGATCCATCCTGATCTCACATGGTTTGATGGTCATAATATAGCATCTTCCAAAATTCGAAGGTATAATACGCGCATGCAAGATTAACCGGTGGAGCCAAAGCTTTTATACTCCATATGACATCAATGCTGTCCTCTATAACAATAGTATAAGTTTGAAGCCCCCGTCCTTTTTGTCATCATTAGGGGGGAAAAAATTAGTGAGGGCGCCAATAACGACCACTAAAGCAATTGAATCCTTTAAAACGAAGTTCTATATAATTCATATACTAAATAAGTGTCATCCCATTTCACAATAATCAGGGGCAGCACATTCCTTCGGTGCATTTGTCGATTACTTAATGTGCGATATCTTTTATATAGAAGGTTACATAAATAAAAACTATCAATTAAATCTTAACTATTAGTTAAACTATGTAATAAGTGTAAATATAAATAGTCATTTTTTTGCTGAATAAATAGATAGAAAACTGGATTATGAAATATTTGCAATCAAATAGTGGGTTTTGGTTTTATAATATAGATAAGAAAAATTACGAACACCAAAAGGTGAATGCTTGGATTCAAGTTTGAGAAATAAAATTTTTTAGTAAACATCATTAATTTGCTATTATAATTTTGTTAGATGTTCTGATATTGCACAAGCACTATTAGCAACATATAACAAATACACTCTATTTGCTTTTCTATTTTTTTTTTTTTTTTTGTCCTTTCAAAGAAGGTTTGTTGAGATAATTGAGTCAATAGAGTGGAAACTCAATCTACAGAAAAAAGATAGGGTAATTGAGATGGGTTTGGAAACCCTAAAACTACAACACATCTTTAACCTACTTTGGGTTACAATCCAGTCAGTACACGCATTTGCTTTAGTTTTAGTAATATTTACATCCTTTTTATACTACAAAGAACTTCCACCTTCTATTTAAATTTAAACCTAACGTTCGTTCTCTCTTCCGTTGTATGGACATGGGTAATTACCAATCATCGTATAGAGAGCTAGAAGGCACTTAAAAACAAAGAGATAAAAAACTTTTCTACTTCTTTCAAGTACAAGCGAATTCAATTTAATTGTTTTGTTGTTCACAGTTATCTCTATCTTGAGTGAATGGCCCGTACATGGTTTCAGAAGCCACTTTACTGTGAAAGCCGGATGGGTCCAAAAGCAAAAGGACTAACTTTGCGAAGGAAGCTTTTATTATATATGGCTGGCCGGTTATCGAAACCAGAGGCAAATGTTCTCAATTCTCACAACAGAACACGGACATGTAGTTTCATGGAACATCTCAAACGTGCACACACGTGCTCTCTTGGAATCCTCGAAGTATATATAGCATTTGAGAAGCGAAACATAAGTCAAATTGCGAGACTTTTGTTTTCAAGTGCCTCAAAGTCTAAACGCTTCTCTCGGACGTGCCCTTGGGGGCATACATATATATGTGTGTATGTATGTATATCTTTCTCCATGCATGTGGTGCTCCTGTTCGGGGGACATATCTGCAGACTAATTAGCTTTACTCTTGATTCATTAGCAAAGAAATATATAGTAATCTTCCCGAGGATAAATCTACTTGAGTTATGATTGATTGCCAATGTTTAGCAAGTTAATACCTAAACTTTTTGATTTTATAATTCCAGACTTTGAAAGCTAGTGTAATTTCCATCGCGTTAATAATGGAGGCATTAATTGATTAATATTTCTTAAAATTCAGATGTTAAACTGTAATAACACGAAAAGTTCAGGCATGTACACGGTATTTATCATGATATTTGTGCTATATTTTCTATGTAAGTTACTAGTTGTTGATGCTATCCAAATACAAATATGTGAAAACATTTAGCTCAATTCATTACATTAAAAACCTTACTTCTCCACTCATCCGGTTCATAGAATGTATGGCGAGATTATCTCCCCCAATACTATTCCTTTAGCTTTCAACCCTCTTGGTTGTTATGGGAATGGTACATCAAGTGCACATCTGTTAGGGTTTGAACAATATAATGTATAAAGTTTCTTTTTTTATAATCTAGTACCTAAAGAAGACAATTGTTGAAGCATGTTCGCAAAGTATATGCACTAAATTGTATAAGAATGAACCAATAGGTATTAAATTGCTTAAATCTCAAGCACTTAGGTGTGCTTTTATCCTATTGTTAGTTCTTTTATCTTCCTCGCTCTCTCTTCTATTAGAGTGCTAATTGTGTATGCTTTTCTTGTTACCTTCACTTTCACACTATAATACTGCACTTTATGTTAATCATTTCCACTTCACAATGTTTAAGGGATAGATGCGTGGTTAGACTTATGCATGGGTTTGTTTCAAACCGTGAATTAGCTTGTACTTGCCTAATAAACAATTGAACCTTAAGAGCTCAGGTGATTCAACCTTGTTGAACCAATGGGTTAGTGGGCCATTAAATCGTTGGGCCTAACTGCCGTTGAACTAGTAGTTTAAATCAACGATTCAATGTTAGGCTAATCTCGAAAATTAAAAAATATATATAATGCAAACATACTATATATAATATACTATATAATATATAATATAGATATACTATCTAATACACTATAATATATCATGTGATCCAAACAAATTATTTTGGTATCGCAAAAAAATTGAATCGAAAATAAAATTTTGATTCAAAGTAACAACATAAAGTTTTATATTTCATTGGAAAAAAATATATGAATAGTCTATAAATTACTTGCAATTTTTAAGGAAAATTTGGAAAACGAAAATAAAATTCCAAACCAATGGTTCAAGAATAGTTAAAGGGCCATTGAACTGACCCTTGAATCACCAATTTAAGTGAACTGGCTTGAGCCTTCCTCCTTAAGGGTCGGGTTCGGTTTACTCTCCTTTCGACTCGTGAACTAGCAGTTCAAGGCTAGTTTTGAGCCAGCTTAAACCGGTGCACAAGTCTATACATAGTTATGTGAACAGTAAGCTAGGGTTATCTTATTTTAGTTAATCTTAAAACTATTTGAAAAAAAATATATCATCGAATTATTACAATTATAGAGTATCTTCTAGAAAGCTTATTTCATAAGGGGTTAGCTTAGATTTATGTCATATGATCGATTCTATGGGCTAGCAGTAGGCTTAAAGAGTTGGCTCCTTTATTTATGGATGTTTTAGGGAGATTTAACTTAACAAACTCTAAATAAGGATGCCTTGTAACTACTCTTAGCCCTTAGTAAGTTTGCACACTTGATAGGCTTACTCACGGGCTTGGGTTATAAGAAGCTTAACAAGGAATTACATATATATATATATATATATGTATGTATCAAAGCCTAAAGAGGAGTTATGTATGAATTAATGATGGATGCATTTTGTCAGTTGATCAATAGAATGATCCAATAGATGTCATAAAAGACTCATTTCGTTTATTGATCTATGGAGTCATCTGGTGGTTGAGGATGAGCTCTAAAATCTATAAATAGGTGCTTCCTTCTCCTCATTTGACACAACATTTAGGAGCTTCATACAAATACCTTTGTATTGTTGCGATCTTCTACTTAAATATCAAACCATTGATTTAAAGAAAAATGCTCAAAACACTTAAGAGTATTTATTTATCACATCTGCTAGTAAGTTGTTGAGATGGCTTGTTCCTCTATGCGTTTGTCTAATCACGTCTTTTCACATATCGTAAGATTAAGGTTTCACTGGAGTTATCTGAAACATAGCATCATGTGAAATGCATGTAGTGAACCATTAGTGACATCACCCCAACATATATTTGGTAACTCCATTGGGAAGAGAAGAACTTGATTTCAATGGAACCCACGAGAAAGAAGTTGAATAGGAGGGAATCTTTTTAAAGCATAAGATAAATCTTGACATCGTTGAGCAGAATCCTCTAACATAAGAAGACATTATCATGCTTAAGGCAGCGCAAGATAATCCTTCTAAAATGTTGTTCATGATGCATTTTTTGCAAGAGAAAACTCGAGTTCTCAACTAATTCTTAAGAACATTCATGAAGTTGCTACCTATAATAAATACATTTGTTGTGAAAACATGTTTGGTCATACAAGCACCTAGATTGTTACCCAAGATTGTTGTACTATAGGTCGTTTATTAGGTTTGAACTAATTGGGTACATGTAGAAAAGGAAGGTGCATTGTAAGAAGATAGCATGAAAAGACCCTATATGCCTATAACCCTCATTAATCAAGTGCCACTTCCTTAGGATACAAAGGCTCACTTAGAGGTTCTTCATTTTCTAGATGCAACTTGCAAGTCTTGTAGCAAGTAAGCGTACCAAGCAACAATACACTTGCTTTCTAAGTAAGAGCCAGTATCTCACTTGTAGTTGTCATATGCAATGAATAAGACTTGGAAAAATATCTAAAGCAAGCATAAATGTAATTTCTATTGGAATCTTGAACCTTAAAAGATCTAATACCAACAAATTAAAGTAGATAAGTCATATCCTAAGAGTTACACAAGTCATAAGTTCATGAAGTTTAACGACAAATAAGGGAGTGCAAAAGATCACCTCCTCAAATTTATCAAAATGTTTAAAGTGTGTTGACAGTCGAAATTGAACAAACTAGCTTGGGCTTTTGGAAGTATTTATAGCCTGCAAAAATAAAGGAAATTAAGCTATGAGAATGTCGGGGCAACTCTAATATAGTAACTTTGATGCCTAAGTAAGAATTTGTGTATATAAAGGGGTAGGTAAAGAAAAGGTAAAGAATATTTCTAAGGCATCCATAAGAACTTATTATTGGATGTCAAGCTCTATTTACAAACAACAGTTAATAACTATCCTGGTAATTGCAATTGACACATTTATCACATAGAAGAATTTTGCTATGGACCATTCCCTTATTCTTAGGGATATAGGGTGGTGGTAGTGGGTAAGGTAGGTATTAGATGGTTATTGGTACGGTAATCTCCTTACTGTTCATTCCTATGTTAGAATTTGAATGTTGAGTGGTTAGGTAAACTTAAGTTAGGCTAAGGGAATAGGACTACCCTCAATTGCGTAAGGTCCTTCCCAACTTGCCTAAGGTCTTACCCTTAGATGACTTATGCTGATCCGTGCACTCTTTCTCTTGGGCTCCAAGGCTTTCTGCATGAAGTTTGACTAATAAATTAAGTAGAGGCTTAGGTAAAAAAGGTCGGATTGTGAATACTTTAGGCTAGAATACTCTTCAACAAAGTGTTAGGGGCTTGGTGATGATCCTAAGCCCAAAAGATTCTCTAAGTCCTTTAAGAAAAAGGCATACACCTAATATCTTAATCTACTTCTAACTGGATTAGTTCTTGGGGGAATATGTGCTAAATGTTTGTTAAGAAGATTTTTTGCCTAAGACTAAGTGACTATTAGATATGTGGGATAATTTAGGCAATGTCCAACGGAAAGGAATGGATTATACCGAGTGGTTTAGAGTTAGATATACTAGATGTTTATGATGAAAAGGAGTGAATAAATTTCATGGCACTAATTATCCAATTGGAATCAACTAAAAATTTGGAATTAAACTAACAAAAAAATTAAGGTACTTCTAATTTTATTGATTACAATTTTTAGGTTAAAATTAATCCTTAAAGTTGAGATACTTCTAGAAATTATTAACTTATTAGAATCGTATTGCATAAGAAATTTGGACAAAGTCAAGTTTGGCCCAAAACCATCAGAAGTCGTAAGTAAAAGGGGGAAAAAGTGATGATGCTTCAAATCCAAATTAAATTCTTTGCTCACAAGATATTTAGTCTTGAAATTCGACTTCTAAGTATCCAAAATTCAACAATCAAAAGATACTTTTAAGTGAGTTATATGAAAAGAGAACAACTTATTATTTTTCAAATTTTAAGTGATTTTTTTAGAGATATTTTCCTTGTTTAAATGTTTGTTTCTCACTTTAGTATGCTAATCAGTTAAGTAAATTTCAAATCGTAAACAGAAGTTTTCAAAGGGAAACAAACATTTTAGTAGGAGGATCTTTTTGGAAAAGGCACACATAATGAAAAATACAACTTCTATATGAATTTTCTTTTAAAAATACACCTTATAAAAATGCAACCCATTTAAATTTTATGAACGGATTAGTTCTTGCGTTGCATTGCTTCTAACCATTGAAGGATATCTAAATATAGAAATCTTTAAGACATCCAAGATATGAGAAGTAACGATGTCCAAAATTACTTATGATGACGAAAAATTTTTTTTCGTGGGGACTGAACATTGATTTTTACTTATGGTAATATAACCTTTCGATCACCATAGGAGTCGCCGACACCAAGCAATAACAAGAAACTTCAACGTAAATCATGCAAACATTATCTTTTGTTTTGTCTTCGGGGAAGGTTAAAAAAACGTGTGGAGCCTCATGGTATGTACCCACTTGGTGCTTGTGACTATTTTCTCATTATTTTATTGAACCCTAATTATATATATATATATATATATATATATANGTGTTTTCCCCATTCTAATTGTTTTATTTCCGTACTTGTAAACCTAACAAAAAAAGCTACTTAAACTATAAATTAAACATGTTAGCACAGGAACATTTCAGGTTGTACCCAATACATTCACACAAAACAGTTGGGACGAGCTTTCTGTTCTTCCAGAAGAAGCAATAAAAATAGACAGGTTTTGGGATTGACGTTGCTTGCAGCCATTCCTCTTGGAAGCATGCGAGGCACGCAGATTTAAAACGAATACGGGACTGCGGATATAGAGACAAAAATTCAATAATCCAGACATTTCTGTACAATGATTCAAACAAGATCCATAAAAAATAATATATATAGGATTCCTTTCAATTTTTCATTTCTTAATTTTTTTAATTTATGAATTAATAGTTAATATTACGAAAATTTTTCAAATACACAATAATATTTATATATATATAGATCATCCCCATTTATTTTTTCTCAATTTATCTCATTAAGATGTTATTTAATATAATCAATTTTATGATTAAAAAGAATAAAATGATATTATGCTAATATTATTGTGTATTTGAAAAATTTAGGTAATATTAACTATTAATTCATAAATTAAAAAAATTAAGAAATGAAAAATTGAAAGGAATCCTATATATATTATTTTTTATGGATCTTGTTTGAATCATTGTACAGAAATGTCTGGATTATTGAATTTTTGTCTCTATATCCGCAGTCCCGTATTCGTTTTAAATCTGCGTGCCTCGCATGCTTCCAAGAGGAATGGCTGCAAGCAACGTCAATCCCAAAACCTGTCTATTTTTATTGCTTCTTCTGGAAGAACAGAAAGCTCGTCCCAACTGTTTTGTGTGAATGTATTGGGTACAACCTGAAATGTTCCTGTGCTAACATGTTTAATTTATAGTTTAAGTAGCTTTTTTTGTTAGGTTTACAAGTACGGAAATAAAACAATTAGAATGGGGAAAACACGCGTTTGCTATTAGGTACAAATAGAAAACTAAAGCTGACGATTTGGAATCTGGACATATCACAGTATAATTTAAACTCATTAGCGTATAGAAAAATTTAACACGAGATATAAACGGATTAGACTTGTTTTAACACGATTGAATTTATGTTCAGGTTTAGATTGAGTTTTTAAACCCTGAACACGAAACACAAGATAGTTATATATTCTTTTATATTTATATTTTGTTACATAAATAATTTCTTTTTAAATTAAAGATCTCAATTAAAGGTATATAATATTTTTGGCTATGTATTCTTCTTGCTATATTGTAGCTTAAATGGGTAAAAAATTAGAAACTCATGTATAGATTTTTTTACTCTCCCTTAAAAATATTACAGATAGTATCATAAATTTAGAAATTAACACTAGTAATAATACTATATACATTTAAGTCATGATTTTACTTAATCTTGTTATTGAACTCAAATTTAGTAATGTTTTAAATAGGAAAAAAATTACAAACTTATTTATAAATTCTTTGACTATCTCTTTTTAAAATATAAGAAACAATGTGATAAATTTAGAAATCAACATTAATAATAATATTAATATCAATTTAATCAATAATTCTACTAGAATTATTGATGTTATATAATTTAAATTTTTGGATCTTTTAATACTTGGTAAGATTTTGCTTTACTAAAAACTTTTATTTAAGTTATAATTTTTTATTAAGTATGAAGATATTACGTTATTTATCTTTGTAAATTTTAAATATTATTATCATTCGTTTCTCTTTATATATATAAATATTTTATAGATTTAATTATAACTTTTTAATTGATAGATGGCATCAAACATAAAATAAACAAAATATAACACAGTAGCATGAATCCTTAGCCTCAATATAAATAAGTTTAACCTTGACACGGATATGCTAAGTCACGGATTTAAGTTCTCATACACAATTAATAGATGGGTTATGTCGTGGGTTTAGGTTTTTTAAATATGAATCCGTTTAAACACAGAAACGAGATATGACACAATAATATGAATTGCTAATGCTACAGATAACATATATTTTCAAGTGATGAAAACTGAGATAAATATACTTATTTTTTAAAAAAAAATTACTTACTTAAAAACCAATTGCCCTTAAGTTGGCTTATTTTATTTTGTTTCTCGTTGGGCTGAGTTTGCCTTTCAATTTACAAATAGATACCAAATGCTAAAATGCACTTGTAGAAAAGCTAACACAATTCGAATAAAGGATTAACTTTTGGGGTTAATGTGACATTTAACACTAGAATCTTATTTATTTTTGTAATTTATTATCTAAAATTTAAAAATGTCAATTTAATACCTATAAACTTTTTAATATCATTTATAGTTACTAGATCTTAATTATAAAGTTGGATAAAGTTTAGATAGTTAGTTAGAAAAATTAAAAAGATTCGAGTGGTTAATTGTCAAAATAGATAATATTTAAGTACCAAATTAATATTTTTAAACTTCCAATAATTAATAGTAAAAATAGATAAAGTTCAAGTTATTAAAGGTCACATTTACCCTTGGCCAAAACCAAACGTATGCGCTTACGATTTGTGGATAAAATGTATAGCTTCCATAATGAACTAATTTTGTTTGACTGAAATTAAAATTAATGCACATGCGTCTGAATTTACATTTCTCTTTAATGATTTTTTCAAAGATAGATTGTAAAAGATCTTATTTCCGATTTCAATAATGAAAACATCATCTTTGATTACTAAAAACGTTCAACTAAACGTTCGACAGTAAATTCACAAGCAAAATTTCATTTGAAGACCCACCTCGCAAAGTCGGTAAGAAATAATTAATCTTTTAAAGTCACTTATTATTCACAAAACTAGACAAACACTTCTTACAAGTTCTGCTTCTTCGATCTCGCGTAAGTTCTACGGTTATACTTGGAAACTTTATCAAAAAATCCAGACACGCGAATATGATGAATAATCTTCTTTTGAAATCTAAAATATGATTTTAGAAAATTATTTAAATGAATTTTGAAAAGGAAATATATGGATTTATTGAAGCTCCGTTTGTTTGAAAATGAAAGTGATCCTTCAAAATATATCTTCTAGTATAGGTGATAGCTGTTCATCAAGATGGCATCTAAACTAACAAGATCTTTTTTCTTATCGAAATAGATTTTTAATGACAAGGCAATTATTTTGTCCAAAGATTATTTGTTATTTTAATTAGTTTTCTTTAAGTATTAGTAGTTAGATATCATTAGTGGCTTTCATATTAACAGTTATATAATTAATTAGATATTAGTTAGACATAGAGTTTTACTTGGTAGTATGAATAATTATGCATGTAATTGTAAATATCTATTCATCTAATTCAGTAAAATTAAGAATTTGTAAACTGTTTTTTTGGAGATTTTCATCATTTCGATAGAGCGATTGTAGGCCTCATCTTAAATAGAAGGGTCTACTGATTTTTGTTTGCTGAATTCATTTCGCACAATAATTGAGTCCAAGGGTAACATTATTTTGATGAAAAAACACAATTAGGGAAAATTTTAAAGGAAAATTGTTTGAATTAATACTGTAACCAGACAAATTTTTTTAAAGATTCTATGTAACATCGAATAAGATCCATTTTACGTTTCCAAAGAAGTCTATTTAAGGAGATGATCAAGATTTTTTCTAGATAGTACACGTACCATAAACACAAGACACATAAGCAAGTTCGAGACTTATACATAACTACAAAAGCTTTTTAGACAAATTTGCATCACGTTTTGAACATAATCTATCTCGTGATATCTTACATAGGTTACAAGACAAATTGTATTCTTTTGGGAAAAATGCAACGAGTAATAATTCATATCCATTAAAGAGTTATTCATTGTAATATTATTATTACACAATTCTTAATATAGCTGCACATAGGAAACTTTTATATTGTAGTAGAAGGTGATATCTTAAGAAGAAATCTTGTAAAATCTATGTGGTATTAAAAGGAGTTAACTTCAAAATAATATTAGAAGGGAATGTAACTACTGAAGAACTTTTAAATGGTGGATAACGCCTGGTTGAGTATAGAGCACGAAGTGAGGGGAATAGATGAGGACAATCGAATTTCTTTATATATTCTTATCTTTTTGTCCCCACTCTTTCTATTTTCTGCAAAATTTTTTTATTATATTTACTTTATTCCACATTCACAATCATATGTATGCCTGTAATAAATTCTTTGCAAGACAAGAAGGATGGAAAATTTTCAAAAAATTTAGTAAAATCTATTCGAATCACTTTCCAGATTTTATAGGTTAATTTTCACCTTTTAATTGGGTAGTGGAACAAGAGTTCTTTTGCACAAAAAGTTTTCCAACTTTTGAAGTTAAAGACTCTATGTACAAAGAAGATGAGTTTTGCTAACGAAAGATATCCTTATATTTTACTGATGATTTTAGAAATTGGAGGTTCATATGTGAGTTTTGTACTTTTAATGTTTATCAATCTGGTGTTAAGCTTTATTTGGATTTTCTGCATTCTAGTATATGTAGTTTAGTTTTATTTACATTTAAGTATCTTCGGGTTGAATTCATAGATGTAGATATTGGACCAATGAATCTACTAGTTAGACCCTATTGTAGGAGTGAACAAATGGAGGGAAAAGTTTGGCCTTAATTGTAAGGTCTCGAGACGAAGTTATTACAGGTTTAAGAAGAGAAGCTTGTGATATTCCATGTGAATAGAGTGTAAATTATATCAACACTAGTTAGAGACTTTAGGACTAAGAGAATAAAATGAGCTCATTAGTATTTATTAATTTAGCTATGAACTGCTTTTCGCTTGAGGCATAATACATTTATCACTATAATTTTTATTTTTATAAATTAACACAATTCAAGTAAAAAAAAAAATTAATAGGTAAACCATAATAGCATATATGCTTGTCTAAAGATATAGATATTAATTCTCTTCAAAGAGGCTCACTTTGCTACTCAACCTATCTTATATAAATTCATTACTAGATTATCCATATTATTTAGTAATTAGTAAATAAGTTGAGAGGAGAAAAGGACTATGTATATGTAGAACGTTGGAGAGAGACTGAAAGACAAAAGTGGGACTATAAAGTGTAAGGAATTGAGATAAGCTACGAGATGAGGGTGAAGTTAGTGAAGGTGTGAACTAAGAGTGAGAGTTTAATTTGACTTGAAAGTTAGCATGTATTAGAGTGAAATAAGGAGGAGTAAAGGTGTTAAGGATCAGGAGAATCAATTTCTTATAGTTAAAGTCGAGTTTTCTTTTTGACAATAAGGGCTACTAGATTAGAGCCTACTTGTTGGCATGTAAAAAACAAAACATGCTATTCATATATACATACATACATAGATACATATATATATACATATATGTACATACATACACACAAGCATTTTTCAATAACAATCGATTCAGTTTGAGTTAATTGATTTGGTTCGAATCAATCATTTGAACCACATGATGATCTAAAAAGAATCATCAAAGAATTTCATATTACATTTAGTTTAATTTGATTTAGTTTAAATTTCAATTTAGTTTGGTTTAATTCTATAAACCAACATAGTAATAGTTAGTTTAAAATTCAAAATTTCAATTAATCAATTTATTAGGTAAAGATGAAATTGTAACAATTGGGTGATTCTTTTTCATTCTTAATGCTAGTGCTACATCCATGAATATTCGTTACACATTGCAAAATGTAATTAATCAATTTTTTTGCACAAATTGATAAATGGTCATGATTATTCTCTTTTCATAATCGTAACAATTAATCAAATTTTCAGAGCCTCAAATTTAGTGATTGAATTTCAGCATTCTTTCTGTTGAATTTGATAAAATATTCCCTGAAAAGCCGTCCTTAAGCGAATTGCACGATTTTATTTAGCATTTTCGGCTGTGCAAGTAATGTTTGATAAAACAAGGGGCCTTTTTGTTGGGGCCCATTTTGGGCCAACGAAAGATGAAGTAAACGGTACGCTAACTGGAAATGGAATCGTCTATCACGGACACCAATCTTAGTTCTTACACAACAACAATTGGGTAATTTTTACTGGAGCTGTACGATTCTGTTAATTATTTTGATGGAATTGATATTGTATATTATTTTATTATTTATTTTCATGTTTCAAATCTAAAGTATTGAATTCACATATTGTTTAATAATTTAAATTTAAAAGTGATCAAATCAAGAGTAAAAATATGATAATATTAATCTCGTAAAAATAAAAAATAAGACCATAAAAATATCCAATCCTTACACATTATTTGATATAAAAATAAAAAGTTTTATATTTTCATTTTTGTAGGACATTAAAATTATATAAAATTACTACAGCTAGTAAACTTGAAAACATATGTAAAGAAAAATCATGACCATTCATCATTTTTTTTAAATAATATTTTGATTTTTCTTAATTAAATTTTTTTAATTAAAAGAAAATTACTTTTGTGTTGTGATTCAACTACTCATGTGATGTACTATGTTTAGCAAACTTGACATTGTCAGAGAGCTTGTGTGACGCTGTATTTTAATTTAAAAATAAAATATAATAAGTGTCCAAGAACTATTCGGACTAAACGAAATTTTAAAATGAAATTTATATGGTTAAAAAGCTTGTGATATTTACTTCTATTTGAAAATAAAATTTAAAATAACTCTAGATTTTCTAACCAGTAAAATTTTGAAATGATTATAACTTACAAATAGAATATTGTTTGAATTTGAAACGCAAATTTTCAAACTCATTAAATAATATAAGAATTTCTTTAAATAGTATCATTAAATAAAAAATGAAAAGCCAATTCGTTATAAATTAACGAGTGATCGGAATTTCTTTCCATACTTTCAATTTTTATTATTTTTTATCAGTTGCTCACAATTTTAATGTCTTATAGCAAAAGAAAAATCAACATAAACTTTTTCTTCAACTGTCTACTTCATTGTCTCTCTCCAACATGGGTAATAACATGTCTAGTATGCACCATATCTGAAAAATTAATCGCTATTAATTTCTCTTCTTCTTCTTCTTCTTCTTTTTTTTTTTTTTCCTAACTCACTTCCTTTTTCTTTGTGAGTTTCCGAAATACCCCATTCATTGGTCCAATATCTACATCTATGAATTCAACCCGAAGATACTTAAATGTAAATAAAACTAAACTACATATACTAGAATGCAGAAAATCCAAATAAAGCTTAACACCAGATTGATAAACATTAAAAGTACATAACTCACATATGAACCTCCAATTTCTAAAATCATCAGTAAAATATAAGGATATCTTTCGTTAGCAAAACTCATCTTCTTTGTACATAGAGTCTTTAACTTCAAAAGTTGGAAAACTTTTTGTGCAAAAGAACTCTTGTTCCACTACATATACATAGTCCTTTTCTCCTCTCAACTTATTTACTAATTACTAAATAATATGGATAATCTAGTAAGGAATTTATATAAGATAGGTTGAATAGCAAAGTGAGCCTGTTTGAAGAGAATTAATATCTATATCTTTAGATAAGCATATATGCTGTTATAGTTTACCTATTAATTTTTTTTTTTTTTACTTGAATTGTGTTAATTTACAAAAGTAAAAATTATAGCGATAGATGTATAATATCTTAAGCTAAAAGCAGTTTATAACCAAATCAATAAATACTAATGGGCTCATTTTACTCTCTTAGTCCTAAAGTCTCTAACTAGTGTTGATATAATTTACATTCTATTCACATGGAATATCACAAGCTTCTCTCCTTAAACGTGTAATAACTTCGTCTCGAGACCTTACAATTAAGTCTAAACTTTTCCCTCCATTTGTTCACTCCTACAATTAGGTCTAATGCCATTCATAATATTTTAGGCTAAAAGTAGTTAATAATCAAGTCAATAAGTACCAATAAATTCATTTTATCTACTTGATCCAAAAGTTTTTAGCTAGTTGTTGACATATTAATCACTAATTGATCTTACATATAGTTAATCAACATCTTTCACAATCCATATAGGATTACATTCACATTTCATTTATATGGGATATTATAAGATGTGTACTGTGAGTTGTAAAATATAATAGAACAATTAGGTGCTTTTAAAGTGGTTTGAACTAAACAAAACTGAGTCATGTTGAGTAATATTTAAAGTGATTCAATTTAAATTCTTGAATTGTTAAAAACAATTTAGTTCTTAATAGGGCTTTTAATTAAATCATTTTAAATACAATTCGATTTGGTTTGATCCTTAAATTTTGAAGCGGATCTAACTAAACTGTAAACACCTTTTAACTATGGAAGACTTAAACTAATGCAATCGTGAAAAAATTAGGTCTTATCAATTTTATCTCGAGAATCAAGTGGCTTGAAAACGGATATTCTGGACGTCGATCGTTTGCATATTTGTTAATTAGTCACTTCGTGATATAAATTAGAGAGTCTTGATCGTAATTGAAAAGATGTCAGGGAAAAGGGTCAATGAACTATATGCTTAAATAAAAATTTTATTTACTTAAGTGAGGAAAAATAATGGGATAAAAGAAAATCAGATAAAGACCACTTGTATACTTAAAATTGGCTCCAAGACCTTGCATGCATGTAATAATTGCGCTTCATTAATTAAGCCTCTTACAAGCTGCACCAAAAATACCACCGGTTCATGTACTTTTTCTTGTGGGCCATCTAGTATTTTTAATACATTCATCCAACAAAAACAGCAGTAGCCTTTGTGTTTCAAAAGAATCATCTCACCCTCATACAGTCACTTATCAATAGTGTTAAAATAAACCCGAAATAGCAAGAAAATGTAAATGAAAAATAAGAGAGAGAGAGAGAATGAAATGTTCATAGTAGGGAGAGTAGGTGGGTTAGAAAAGATGTTATTAAAAAGTCATTTTAGCAAATGTGGAAGAGATAATAAAAATGTACATGAGGGTAAAGGGAAACTAAAATTAGCTAATGGAGTTTTACAGTTGTCGACTGTTGTGGAGGCATTTTACAATAATATCCCTTGGTTTAACTGAAATTACAGTTTAAGAAGTTATTTAGTAGGTGTGTGAAGGCTAATTTTGTAAATTTAACATAAAAAAATTATAAGATACACTAAAGACAGCAAAGTGGATCTCCCCACTTTAATAAAATAGAAACTTTAAGCCCATGTAATGAAGTCCATGTGAGAACCATGTGGGCATGTGACTAGGATCAAATGTGCAAAATCATCAATGATGAATGTGAACCATCCAATTTTCTTATGCAACAGCTCACATTTGATCTTCCATTATAAGGCATAATTGCATTGAAGCTTGGCTTGACACATGTCCATTGAATTAATTCAATTTTATCATAATTATATAGTGGACTTGAATTGCTCATTTAAATTATAGAGAATTTGATTAACTAAATTTTAACATGATAGAGGATTTCTAATATTATTATTCCAAGCTCTTAGAAACTTTGGTGTAGTAATCTCGGTGCTTTTTGTCTTATAAAATAGGATCTCAACAATATTCCTGTCAGCAGATATATTATATTTATATGCTAGCTTCGTAAAATGAAATAATAAATAAAAAAAGAAAACAAAACTTCGTTAAAGACATCATAAACTGCATACGATCGATCATATGAAAAGGGGGACTAGATTGTCCACCCAAGAATTTCAAAAAACAAACATCTCTGGGTGCGCAATCCAATTTCGTGAAACAGACGGGGTTCGGATTCTAAGAGTAGAGATAGGATGTATGTATATACGTTGGCAGTACGTGGTTGACAATTATCTTGAGAAAAAACACGAACTGATGAATGCTACAAAATCAAAATTGGAAGGCAACGAAACGAATGCTAGACATTAGACATCGAAGAGTTACGGCTTGTTTGGGACAGCCTTTTCTAACGTTGCTAACCAAGCCGACAAGGAATACGCCCATCAAAGCCATTGCTGGGGTAACATTCAAACTAGTTGTTTCCCGAGGTAGGAAAAATGAAAAAATAAAAAATAAAAAAATAACAACTCAGAGAAACAATAACTGAAAATAATAAACATAGGGTCGTTTTCTTAGTATAAAAAATATAATCTATAACCTTTTTTTTTTTTAATTTTACATTAACAAAAAATGAAACTGCTCAATAAATTTCTTGTACCATAGTTAGACTACAATATATAAAACACAAATATAAGAGAATATAATTATTTTATCATATAAAATATATTTATTTGTATCATATATGATACAAATTTGTAGGATTTTATTTAACACTTAAGGGTCCTTTTTATATAGTGACTTGACCCATTATGCAAATTCAACAAAAAGGAAAAGGACATTGTCCAATTCAATACCTTAAAATGATGACAATCAAAAGCTCGCTACACTAAATTGAGTTAAACCTATCCTTACTAATTGAGTACCCAAATTATTTTTAGAAAGAAATACGAGATCTTATTTATTTATTTATTTTTTAATTTTTCTTAATTTATTAATTAATGATTAAAATTATTTAAATTTTTGAAATATTTTATCATTATGATATTATCATATCCTTTATAATCTTAATTATTGATTATACCCTTTATAATCTTAATTATTGATTATACATGTTAATATCTTAATTGAGTAAATTGAGGAAAGTAAACTAGCGAGAATCCAAATTTGAAAGTCTATACTATTTATGATTATATGCGCGTGACTAGACATAATTGATACACCTATTGCGTAAGGGGAAAATATTATCTTTTTATCTTTTCCTGAGAGAGATAATTTTGTATGGAAATATTTGAAAATTAAAGTATAAGGAAACTTATCCATCTCTTGCAGGTGCACAGAAATACGGGACAACACACGTTTGAGTGAATTTAGTACTATTAATAGGTTAGGAGACAACCTCCAAGCTTTGATTCCTGATTTTCTCGGATTTTCTTTTTTACCCTGTTCATTCTTGTTGGTGGATCAAGTCTATTTTGTCTCTTATTGAACTTTTGCTATATCTTTTCACACGCTTTTCAATAGTATGGCAACTGTTTTGCTACATCTTCTCTCTCTTCATCCTAAAATATATATATTTTTAATTATAACAAAAGGAAATGTTTCAAATCTAACTTACTAAAAAATCGATCTTTCAGTGTCTCTCTCTTGTTTATCTCACTTTCTTTCCTATTGTCTAGTATATGAAACTCTTCCTCTTATATAATAATACATAAGGAGGGTTAGATACTTTAAGATGATAGTAATACAGTACACTTTTTATTTCTTTCATTTAAAGTGATTCTTACTTTAAGATTTCTAATGATATTTCTTCTACCTTCAATAAAGAATTCTTGCGGTCATGTCCTTGAATTGTTTGCCTCTCTATAGATTTGGTGATAAACACGTTATCATATGGTAAAATATTGGCCACAAATATCCATATAATATATTTTTCATTCATTTTATTCACACTTCTTCTTACATGAAGATTTATTAAAATATTTATTTCACCTTTCAAGAATTTTTGAGCTCATGTAGTATAAAGGTGCAAAATAGATTCAATCTAATTTATCATATTGAGACATCAATATTCATACTAGATTTACTTTTATAAATTCAATAAGAAACTTGCCTAGTATACAACATGATGAACATCATATGGTAAAACTGAGACAATAAGTAGTAATACATAGACATAAGAGATTTGCACATGAATTTTCTCCCTTGAATATGTCAAACGCACCTGTATATGTATATGTTACGTATATATACATGTATATGTTATATATATATATATATATATATATGATGTAAAGGTGCAACGGAAAGTAGTACCATAAGTATTTGAAAATAGGTACAAAAAATAAGTAAAGAATATTATACATGTCCCGAGGGTACGTACCAAATGGAGTACAAGAAGGAAAACACAAATGAGAAGGAAGAGGAAGAAAATATAGTTCCGTAGTATGACCGATGACGTTCCTGATGAGCCATCAGAGAAGTTCCCAATCAAAAAGATATGTCGCTAAGATCCCTCAAATGATGTAATGCCAGGTTTAGTTAACTTTACAAAGATAGGATACAATAATTATTTTTTAATTTACTCATTTATTTCTAGAGATAAGGACAACCGTTCTTTTATTTTTATAATATATTTTCATATTTACTTATGATCTATAAAAAATAATTATTACTTTTCTATTTCATTCTTGAAATTTCATTTTTATTTTTATTCCATTTTGTAAACCAAAAGTACGATAAGGGTATTTTTACAAGCATAAAATAGAATTGATTTTTAAAAATGGTGATTAATTTAGTATGTTTTGTGGATGTGATCTATTTTTCTTTTCATTAGAAAATACATATATAGCAAATCATAAAACTGAGAAGATTGAATGCTTATAAGTGAAACTATATTACAAAATGAGGGAGAATATCAAAATCAATACTTATAAGTGAAACTATTAACTGCAAGATTTGATAAATAAAATATGATTGGGTATAATATTTGCTATCTTCAAGTTTTGGATATAAAATTAAAGTGAAAAATCATGTAAATTTCAGATAATGATTGTAAAATTATCCTAGGATTAAGTGTAAAGGTAACATGTACTTATAGCCGGGAGCTAAGATGCGTTTGGATTTTTTTAATAAAAAGTGAGGACTGTGGATTGATATAATTACTAAAATAAACCTTCAACTCTCGAATGAAAGCGTATGCATGCTATCTATCATGCATAGGGGTGAAAGCAGCAAGACGATTCTATACATAATGAGGCTACTATTCCTCAGATTTTAAAGGGGATGAAGTGTGGCCAGGAGATGGGGGATGAAGTAGATAACCATCTTGCTATTTTTTCCAAAATTAAAAGCGTACGGTCTATATTTTCTTCTATTCATTTTTTGTTTTTTTTGAACGAATCGGTTGGTTCAAGTCATTTAGATAAAATATTTTAAAATTATTAAAAAATTAAACAGATCTGATGTCAAGTTTATGCCCCTTAATGTTATTTATTTTATAATGTTGAACTCTATTTAGCTTTATAAAATATTCTTATATTATGAATTACCATTGTATTTTACAAAAAGAGGAGTAAATTCCAGTGAAGGCTATTAACATAATTTTTGCATATAAGCAATATGGTTTCTGACTTTTTTTAAATGTCCAACATAAGTAATTGATAATTTTATGTTTAATGTACAAATTTTTTAGAGAAGGTAAGTAAATTAAAAGTTTTCTAGGTTTCTGACGAAGTTCAATTAAATCCTCTGTGTTAGTTATGTCTTTGAAGTTCCTTACATTTATGCCAAACTTCGAATGAGTTCTATATGCTGTGGATGATTGACTTAAGTTCTTTATATTTGTAACATTGAATTAAGTGAATTTCTTTGTTAGTATGCTACATAAATGTAATGTGATAATCATGGAGTGTTTATTTGTAGTGATAGCACAACATAAATGACTTAAATAAGTTATTCAAAATATAGAAAAGTTGATTGAATTTTTTTCTAATAACTAATATTTATATTTTTGTTTAATTCTTATCTAGGGAAAAAAATCGATAGAAGTCTAAAAGCATATTTTCTTTCCTAGGTCATGTCACCCATCTTTATTTAGGAAATATATTAATTTTTTTTTATTTTATCTTCAAATCCCTATTTCTTTTGGTTTATTTATTAGTATTATATATGTTTACGTTAATGTGCTTCAATAAGTGAAATTCATTTTTTCTCATTTAAAAAAAAAAAAAGGATGCTCTATCTGAATATAAGGGACTGAACACACATATAAAGCAAATATAGGGAGGTAAATTTATAATTCATTCATAAATTAATTGATTTTTAACACAGATGGATAAAAAGAAAAAAAAAACTTTTTATTATACTTTCCCCTATTATCAGAATGATATAGCAAACTTTACTGCAATTTATTTAGAGGGACCTGCCCTTAATTAGCGGCAGCTTTTACCTAGTTAATTTCGTGCTTTTAAAAACATATATCACATTGAACTTACAAGAAAAAAAAGTTACAAAACAAAAAATAAAGTTTTTCTCTTTTCACTTTACCATGACATGATTTCTCCATTATCCAGTCACAACCCTCACAAGTCCCTGTCCCTCTCCCTCTCTCTCTCTCTCTCTCTTGCTTTATCAATTACCAACCTTGATTATGTATTATTCGTGGTTGTTCTCATCTTAACCTTTAGCCCACCTTCCTCCTCCACCTCTTCCTCCTCTCATATATATAATCCCTTAACTTAGTCGGGTATTCTCCGCTTTATATTACTGTTGCTCCCTCTCTCTCTCTCTCAAAAGCAAAACCTAGTCATCTTTCTGTAACTCAAGTTTTGGATCATGTCTGATCCCTATTCAAGCTACCTGAATAGCCATGGAAAATGGATCAACTTCCATAATTATCCTCCTAATCACCACTACTTGCCTCCTCCTCCTCCTCCTTCTTCTTCAACACCATCTTTCACTTCAAACCAATCTTTCTATTCTCTTTATGAACATCACTACAATCTTTACACAACCAATAATACTCATGATCACCCCACTAATCGCCCTCCATCTCCACCTTTAAAGCAAGAGCTCCCCCTTCTTAGATTAAGCCCACCAAGAAATGAAGAACAACACCACCACCATCGTCATCTTCAACCCATGGACCTTGACACCAAGCTGAATAGCTGTGGAGAAGAATATGGTAACAATATGGATGATGATGATGATGATGGAAGTGTGACTGTGGCATTACACTTAGGGCTTCCAAGTCTAAACAGTGTTAATTTGATTACTTCATCATCCTCTAGGCTTTCTTCAACAATAGAGATCTCGGATAAAGAAGAGGAGGAGGATAGTGAAGTGGTGTTGATGAACAACATGGAGAATTGTTCTAATCAATCATCTTCTTCTCCATCTTCTTCATTGTTCATGAATAATTGTTATCAGAGACTGAAAAAGGGTCAGTATTGGATACCTACTCCTGCCCAAATCCTGATTGGTCCAACACAGTTTTCTTGCCCTCTTTGCTTCAAGACCTTCAATAGGTACAACAACATGCAGGTATGTCATTGATTTCAATCGAGTCATTATTTTTCTCTTTTCAGCTTCTTCTAATTGTTTTTTTTTTTTTTAATTTTTTAAAATTGTAACATAATCAATCTTGCCTTCTTTTGTCAATGAAAACATAGTAATGATTTATATCCATTTCTAATTAGCATATGTCAATTTCTTTTACAGATCGTATTAATTAAAATACAAGCCATTTCTACCCTAGTTGGTCGGGTTCGAATTAGATCAATTAATTAAAGTATATTGGAATACTATGCTTCTTATTATTTAGGTTTTTCTTTTTTTCCCTTTCACTTCTCCCTTGATTTTCTACTTTATCATCCCTTATATATTTATATTGTTAGTATTTCCCCCTTTTTATTTTCCTTGAATCATGGAAAATTTGTTTTAAAAACAATGAAAGTTGAGGACAAAATCTATTTAGTACCGGGGCCATCTTGGAGGTATGATAAGTGCCTTTATTTAAGTGATTTGAACTACACAGTCATAATGCTTTTTGTATCTTGAGGTTTGTGTCGCATGGACATAGTCACACATTGGCATATGTGCAAAAACCCCAGGAAACGCCTTAGTTGTCCCTGCACATTCACAATCCAATTACTGTTTGTGTGTTGTATTTTCTCTATCACATTATTCTCCAAGCACCAGAGGGAGCAGACAGGTACTGTGCCTTCGTCTATGATAAGTCCACTCTTCATTGACATATTGCATCATCATCCTAAATTCATAGTAATTTCTCTTGTCCGTTCAATCCCAATTTAATTTGAACTTTTCCTTTAAAAAAAAAAAAAAAATAGCTTCCTTCTATGATTATTTATACCTTCCCCGCATTTAAAGAGCCTCTGGTCAGTTACCTGTGCACCCCTCTTCTATGTTTGCACAAAAAGAGTGTGCATATTTTCTTTCTATATGCCTTCTCTCAATTTTTAATCTTTTTGGCTCCTTTGCCCCTAATAATTTAATAGCTTTGTCCATCTAACCCAAATTGGGAGTATATATGATTAGCATGGTTTTGTATATAAGGTATGATGTCTCCTTAAAACTAATACGTCCATGTAAGTAGGACAAAATCGTCCTTTGTGAATTATTACATGCAAAAGCGAAAACCCCAACTTTTTAAATCGGTTGGAAATTTCCTCTAACTTGCGGCATTAATTCTCATCCAATCCACAGCGGTTTCATAGTTAAGAGTTAAATCAAAGATTTGTATCCTCATGCAAGAAGATCCTTTAATTAGTACACAAAACACAGACATATACATACGTACGTATGTATGTATAATGTATATATAAATATATGTATCAATGTTTATAGGGTACTTATTGTTCATAAAACCCTAGTTAGGCAAATAATAATGTGCAACATCTTAGTTCTTATTGACGTTGAAGCCTGTACTTCATACAATAATGTAGGGTCCCGACAAAATAAATAACTCTTCGAATTTCATTACGGTTAATAATTTAATCAACTTAGTGAAAGATAAATACCCAAAGTAAATAATGAATTTTTCCAAATTTATTATTATATTGATTTACGGCTGAGCATTTTGCTAAAGCATTTAGGGAAAATTTGGTTATGTTTTTTACCCACCCATCGTTAATAAGATAAGATTATATCTATTTGGAAATGTTGATAAATAATATATACATATAAATAATATATATAAAAGAAAAATAAATTGTAGTATTTTTCGATATAGTCCATTTTTACACATTATTTTTTTTTTCTTTTTCCTTTTTCCTTTTCATAAATCTTACTTGATTGATATCTATTATCGAGTTTCATTTATTGAATTTGTATTCAACGTGAAGGCTACAAGCATGTCTCATGTATATATGTTTATGTAATAATAATAATTAATAAATTGGTAATATTAGGAACTTTTGCTTGCACGAATCATGATCAATTATTGGTAGGTTGTTCAATTTCTGCATCAATTCCTACATAAATGACTTTTAACCTTCAAATCGTAAAATTACAAGTATTTTCTGACATAACCTAATGACCTACTAGTCTATGGCTACTTACTAAAATTCAAAGCGACAATAATTATCACATATGTCTACAAGACTAAATGAATGGACTCGTTAATTTAGGATTGGTCCCTGTGATTAAAAGTCAACTAAATAATCCCTAAATATTTTAAAGCTCATAAACCTTTAATCAACTATTGATATGAATATATATGATTGTTAAAATCACGATTTTACTATCAATTTAAATGTACAAAATTAGTAAAATTATATAAAACCGATAAAATGGTAAACTTATAAAATCATATATAAGAATTTATAACTTCACTAAATATTCATAAATAAATAATTTTATATCTATTTTAATTAAGAAAAATATAATAAAATCNGGTTGTGTTCCTCTAAGTGACTCTGGACCTTTTCTGTACTGAGATCCATGCCCCCACATATGCATCTACAATATGTCCATCAAATAGTTGCATTATGTGTGTAATATTATTATTTCTGTCATAATTATTTACATTTTTATCAATGTATAGCAAATTCTCCAAATTACATATGATTTCGACCGCCTATATGCTACGTGAAATATTTATTTCGACCGACAGTTTTAGAAAATATTGCATTTACAAAGTAAAATATCTGGTATGTATTAGTGGTTTTGCAAGACTACCATGACAATAATTTCTTCTCCCATCACGAAGAACTCCATTCCGGAGGAATATAAAAGAAAAGCAAACATCAGAAGACCAATATTCATAATAGTAGATTATAAAATGGGCTTGGCATTACACTTCCATTGTTTATCGTTCAACAATAATTGTTACGAAAAAAAGAGGAAGAAGAATGAAAATACTCCTTCAATAATAGTTATCTATTATTAAAGATCTATATCATTAGCCATTTTTGTGATTTTCAAGCCCCTGTAATTGAAGATTGGGATGGAAAAGGTACCGTTCTTCATCATTATCCCTTGGAAAAAATAAAGCCTGAAAAAAAAAGGAAAATGAATAAATATTGTCTTAGAAAATCACTTGTCTATTATTGAAGATGTATTTTCAAACTCCAATCCCTTTTTTTCGTAACAATTATTGTTGAACGATAAACAATGGAAGTGTAATGCCAAGCCCATTTTATAATCTACTATTATGAATATTGGTCTTCTGATGTTTGCTTTTCTTTTATATTCCTCCGGAATGGAGTTCTTCGTGATGGGAGAAGAAATTATTGTCATGGTAGTCTTGCAAAACCACTAATACATACCAGATATTTTACTTTGTAAATGCAATATTTTCTAAAACTGTCGGTCGAAATAAATATTTCACGTAGCATATAGGCGGTCGAAATCATATGTAATTTGGAGAATTTGCTATACATTGATAAAAATGTAAATAATTATGACAGAAATAATAATATTACACACATAATGCAACTATTTGATGGACATATTGTAGATGCATATGTGGGGGCATGGATCTCAGTACAGAAAAGGTCCAGAGTCACTTAGAGGAACACAACCAACAGCCATGCTGAAGTTGCCGTGCTACTGCTGTGCACCGGGTTGCAAGAACAACATTGACCACCCGCGCGCGAAACCGCTAAAGGATTTCCGAACCCTTCAAACGCATTACAAGAGAAAACATGGGATCAAGCCTTTCATGTGCCGGAAATGCGGCAAAGCTTTCGCGGTTCGGGGTGATTGGAGAACTCATGAGAAGAATTGTGGTAAGTTGTGGTATTGCACTTGTGGGTCGGATTTCAAGCACAAGAGGTCACTGAAGGATCATATAAGGGCTTTTGGACATGGCCATGCTGCTTATGGCATTGATGATTGCTTTGAAGAGGATGAAGCGGCATCTGAAATCGAGCAAGATAATATCAATAGTAGTAGTAATAATGTTGATAAAAATAACTAATATATGATTATTGTCATGAAACTTCAAAGTAAAGAAAGTAATAATTTCCTTGCTTTGAGGAAGTAATGATACGTAGTTTGACATATTTTGACCATGGTTAGTGGTTATTATATGCTCCTTCCAGCTAGTCAAATTTAGGGAAAATTAAAGGAACTTTCTTTTGTTTATGTCCGTCTTTTTGCTGGAACGACTTTTCTTTAATGAAGATCTCGAGTAGAAATGTTTGATAAAGCTTTTATTACATGACTACAACCTTGTTCTCCTTAATGTGGTTTGATACAAAATATTGCCCCATTAGTGGAAGTTGATCTTTATAATGCCTTGGGCAATATCCGCAATAAGTATGATAGTAATAATTTATTGGTATGAATATTAATCTTTAACATGATAGTTCAAGTTCTATTCTCTCTTTCCAAATTGTATAATAGTATTTGACAGAAAGAGAGTAGAAGAAATGACTAATTTGTGCTTATCACTTGACAAATCCATTGTACACGTGAATATTTTAAGGATGATAGTATATTTACATGCTCAACTTTGATGTCTTTTGCAATTGTCAAAAACTAGACCCTTATGAATTTTCGGTTGCCATGGTTACTTTATGCTTTTAACCCTATAAATTACGTGGCAGCATTAATGAATTAAAGCACATCAAGTATCCAAAAATCATTCAAATATCATTATAATCATTAAATTTAAGATTAAGAAATAGATTTTCAAACTAAAAACTAAAAACAATTCTTTTGATGTTTGAGATATAAACAAAAAATAAATGAATAATTAAAAAAGTTTCATTTCTCACCAGCACCTCACCAATCAATGTTGTTAGCCACCATCACCTTCTTTTTTTTTTTTTTATCAAATAGGAAATATTTATATTCAAGAAATAGAGTTTATGCTAGGAAGTCTAGAAACATAATTGATATAAAGCAACTGAGCTAATTGGGAAAGGGGTTGAGAAACCCGAAAACTGTAACTCACCCCAAATTTCATAGCAACTAAGCTAATTGGGATAGGGGATGAGAAACCCAAAAATTGCAACTCATCCCAAATTTTGCATGGGAGGTGACCTAATGCGCATATACATTAGCTACATGGGGTAGAAAAGTAAATGTACACTATGTAAACAATGACTTCAAATTTCTAATATCATGAATTAGTGAAGCCATTCTCTAAGAGACTTGAGTTGGAGATGAGACAGCCTTGATTACTTGTAATGAGTCTGATTCCACTTCAATATCACTCCAACCCCTATCTCTAGCAATTAATAGCGCTTCTCTAATAGCTATAGCTTCATTAATATCAAGTGCTACAGTAGAGATAGCATAAGCACTAGCTTGCAATAATTTACAATTAAAGTTACGGTACATCGCTCTTATTCCTCCTCTCTAATCTCTCAAATTGGTAGATCCATCGCAATTTAACTTAATACATCCAAATGATGGAGGAACCTACACATTAGAAGAACTTCAAGAAGTTGGAATAGGATGTACCCTCTCATCAATAGTAGATAAGTGAGCAATAGAGTTGTCCTAAACATCCATGTCTGTCGAATCTATTAGATCTTCTCGTGACCAACTTGTAAGCGTGATGATACAACAATGTGGTTAGCTGTTGGATCTCACTTTACGTCCAACATTAAAAGCAAATGGGGTATGTAGAATTATAGCAACACTTGTCCTCAACTTTGTAATTTTTGGTTGTAGAGAAAGTTACATGTTCCTATGTTGCAACAGGCTAGTATCCTTTGTAATCAAATCTGTGACAAAGACATGATTAGGTTCTTCGCAATTGAAAATACATATATTTCGATGAACCTATTTATGCTAAAAGAAGCACAACAATTTAAGCAAGTAGATCCTTTTTCTCTTTTTTCATGCGAGATAAATCTAAAATAATTCTATCCAGCAAATTTGTTATATTTTGAACATCAAAGTCTTCAATCCTAATATGGAGCACACTAAACTAGACATTACGCACCTAGCTATAGTAGGAAGCCATATGCTTTGTTGATTCGTCAACATTGCAAAAACAACATGTTGGAGAAGATTTAATTTTCCTACAAAATAAATTAACATTAGAAGCCAAAGCGTTCCAACAAATTCGCCAAAGATGATGTTTGTATTTTAGCTGACGGCCAATATGCCATATAAACTTCCACATAGCCTTAATTACATCTTGAATAGAGGAATCTGGTGCATCGGCAAGTGCATACTGATTAAAAGATAACTTATGATAACAACTCTTCACGGAATATGTTCCCAGTTTACCTCCACACCAACAACTACCTAATCAATAGCTAGCCTTTCTTTAGAAGTCAGTAAATGCTAAATCTCCTTAAGTTTCCAACATCTATTTCTACCATCCATAACATCACATACAAGCAAGTTAGATCATACTCATAAAGTATGTAGGCAAAGCATAGGCTACTAACTTAATTATCACCTGTTTACTACTTGTTCATAGTAAACTTCTCTTCCAACCTTGTAATTTTTGTACTTTTTTTCCTTTAACAAATGCAAGAGATTGAGATTTTAACTTATCCTAAGTAGTTGGTAGTCCTAGATATTTTCCTAGATTATTGTGGATGCTAATATGCAATTTAGCATAACAATCAATCTTAACTTCATTCGGAGTGGAAGAGCTAAAAATGAAGGAACTTTTATTATAATTGACCAATTGTCTAGAAGCACTACAATATAAATCAAGAATAGTTTTAAGACATTGCAAATTTAATTTTGAGGCTTGTAAGAAAAACAAAGAATTATCCGTAAAAAAAAGATGGGTTGAAGTGGGACTAGATGATGCAATTTGAATTCCTTTTAACCTACCCTCATCTTTTGCATTCTAAACAAGAATGGAAAGACAATCAATAATAAGAATAAAGAGGTACACAAATAAGGGATTTCCTTATGGAATTCCTCTAATTAATTGAAAATGACCTACCCATTTTCCTTTAACTAATAAATGGTAAGAAACAGAACTAATGCAAGACATAACCTAGCTAACCCAAACATGTAAAAATCTTATCTTAGGTATGATTGCTTGTAGAAAAGGCCACTCTACCCAATCATAAGCTTTTGCCATGTCAATCTTAATGGCACAATTGTGTCTTTCTTCTTTTATTCAATTTGAGGTAATGAAACATTTTATGAGCCATAATAATATTATCTTGTATGAAACAACCAGGAATAAAAGCACTCTAATAAGGTGAAATTACGTTATCAAGTAAAGGTTGTAACCTATTTGCTAACACTTTTGAAATTATCTTATATGAAAAATTATATAAACTTATTAGCCTAAACTGTGTAATATCCTATAAATTTGCTATCTTAGGAATAAGAATAACATCTGTTTGAATAAATTGGGTAAGAAAGGTGTCACGCCTTGAAGCGGTAAACTCGTAACAGCCTCGCTGTGTAAACCATTCTAAGATAGAAGTTGACCTTACAACCGCTATCCTAGACATAATCTATACAAGGCATCCACGATTAACTCGTTTTGAAGTAAATAGTTCGTAATTTTAATAAGTCATTTACCTAAGAAGGTAAGAAAATATATATATATATATATATATATATATACTAGAATTCAATTATTACAATTAACGTTTACAACGTTTTACCGTAATTTATTTCTTAGTTAATACATTATTTAGAAATGAAAAATTCTAAAATAAGAGCTTACACCTTAAAAATATATATCTTTTCTTTAAATGTTTTTCCTCACTCCCCAAGATCCAGTAGTTGCTAGCTTCGGGATAGTTATAAGCCGCTTTTTAGCCAGCACCTACAACAACATCTATAGGCATGTAAGCAACTACAGTTTAGTAAGTTAGGACGGAGGACTTAAAACTATACCACTAATACAAACAAGGTTATCACCCGATTTAGTTAGATGCAATGCATGAACATACAAATGTCATCGCACAACATTGTCCAACCCGTTGTGAGTTTAGAGAAATTACGCCCATTCTAATCCAAGTCGAGGAGTTACCATTAATGCAATAGCTCATGACCAAACCCAAGCTTGTGCAATGGAGACACTGCTTTTCTTGCGATTACCTTCGAACCATAGACTTTACCCTTACCGCAACCTCCTTACCTGTCACTTAGTTTGATTAAGGATGAAGAAGGACCTATTATGCTATCCAGCACTATTCCTTTCGAATGGGTCAGTATTTGGTTGGAGAATCCTAAGTTTCCCTTGATGGGTTGCTATGCAGGTCCGATTTATGATTACAGGTTGTATATTTGATTAGGTTCAATTTAAGGTGATTAATCATTATCATACAATATATGCCAAGCAACAAATCAAAATCATATCATCAGCTCAGAATAAACACAATCAAGTACAATTTCAAGCCTCCAAAATACAACACTATATTAATCCTAACTTGGACTCCTCGCTTGCTCACTTGAGGTCTGATTCGCTCAAATCATTGCCGATCATCTCTATAATACCAATGTTGTCTCAGTTTTTATATAACCGTTATAAATTAGTTTTTATCCTATAACACTTATTGTAATCTTTAGTTTAGGGTTTAATATGTCCAATTATCTAGGTTCTCAAATCTTTTACAATTATTTTGGGTTTAGAGTTAGGTTCGGGTTCAGTTTTCGCATCAATTTCTAAATTAAGTTCTATTTCAATTTCTAAATACTGTTTTATATATGAACCCTAGAAACATGTTTTAACTCATAATGTAAAATTAATCACATTACTTTCGGATATCCTAAATACCATAATTATCCCTATTCAGTATTTTATTTTTCCTGATACACTTAAATCCTTATTAATGTATCAAATTTACTTTCGATGTGACAAATTTTTTACATTCTTCATATAATTACCTAAATTTAAGTTTTCCATTAGATTTATTATATATTCCTATTATTTATATAATATCAATTTTTATTCTAATATTTTCTATTTATTATATTTCCAATAATTGCGTATTATGTATTATCATCTATTATGTATATAACACACATCTAATATTTTTATCACTCTAATTACCATCTCCCAACATCAATTAACATTTCAAAATGTCTAAGTTCATCCTAAATCAGATTTTATACCTAATTACCTTAATTTACAAAATTAACTTAAAATTTACTATTTTTCCTATTACTTATTTACTACATAATTACCCTAATAATTACATCTAACACCCTAAATGTTACAAGTATCATACTTCATCAAATTTCAACATCCTAAAACATATAATTATTCACTAAATCAATAATTAACCATTTAATTACTTAACTAACTAAAAATAAGTCATTTTATGCATCATTTTAAGGCTTAAAAATTATTTAAAAATTTCAAAAATTTATTTTTGAAAAAATGCTTCATGAAATTGTTCTATATCATCTAAGTAGTCTATAGAAAAATTTTGAGCTCCAAACTATACTCCTAAGCCTATTAATTTCTAAATCAAAACATGTTCAATTTTGCATGATTTCTTAAGGATCATATATCACGGGATATATTTTCATCAAAATAATATTTTTCCTAAAAACTAAATACAAAAATTTTTCAAAATAACAAGTTTCATAATTTTTCAACTAATTTTGATATTTTTAACAGTTTAAGAAAAATCGGATAGAAATTGAGACTCACCAGAACTGGTGGCTCTGGCCACCGTCAGTGGCCATGGGTATGTTGGCCCATCTGCACACTGCCACCACTGTATGGTGGTGGTAGCTGTCTATTCCCAGCTACTCATTAGGTCTAGGTTCTCCTTAAAAAGCTTCAATTGCACAATTTTTTTTGTAATTTTTTGTAAACCCTTAATTTCCTCTCAATTTTGCCTCTCTCTAATTTTCTAAAATTTCAAACATTCAAAATGAGCTTCTAAAAAATTTGGGGTATTTATAGAGGTCTTGGGGAATTATTGTGTATTAAATTGATTTGACAATTGCCTTATCTCTTCTTTTTCTTACTTTCTATTTGTTGTAATTTGATTGGTTACTTTTATTTCTTTAATTCCAGAGTGCCATGCCTCAATTATGGATTTTTCCTGATTTTTCTTGATTTTTCCTTAATTAATTATGAATTTTTTTAATTATTTAGCATTATCTTAGCACATTTCACGTATTTTAAGTAATTACGCGTATTTCTACTTATATGTAAATTCATATATAGTACAAATAAATATTCCTAAATATTATTTTAGTATATTTCACGTATTTTAAGTAATTACGCGTATTTCTTGATTTTTCCTAAATATTCCTAAAATGCATGAGCCCTTATTCACATCCATGTGAAGTTAAACAACAGAGGAGAATGATCTGATCCATGCGTAGGCAAGTTCGTAATTTGCATACTAGGAAACAATTCTTACCATTAAGAATTGATAAGGTCCTTATCTAGGTGTTCTTTCACCCAAACACCATCAAATCTTCAATTTGACTAGGTAAACTTGTGGCTAGTAAATCCCACATTAAGCAAATCACAATTGATAACATTTGTTGAAAGCTTAAGATCTATCACTGTGGCTTAGGCCTTCCTCCACTTTTTTCTTCGCTACTCAAAACCTCATTTAGATCACCCACAACTAACCATGGCATGTTCAAACTTCTAGCCAGAACTTTAAATCTATCCCATAACTATAATCTATTTTCCTAATCTAGATGTAATGCAAATTGATCTCTCGCTTTCCTTCTTTACAAACTGAGCATCCTCTACATTTTTATCCACTAAGATAACATCCATGATCACATCATCATGCCAAAATAGGGCTAGATCTCCAGATAAGCCTACTAAATCATCATATAGTTTTGACCTAAATCTAAATCTTCTCCTTAACCTGTCAACCTTGCTAGTTTTGTTATGCATCTCCATTAAGAAGACAATTAAGGACTAGTATTTCTGAATAATTTGGTTTAGTTAATGAACTATTGAGGATCGCCCTGATCCTCAACAATTCTAAGATATGGCAATTATGATGCTTGTGTAGCTAATGAAGGATAGCCATGAGAATCTTTAGCCAAAAAATTCAGTCTCCTATGGAACCTTAACCTCAAATAATTTACTTTCAACCTCTACAACGTTATTGTTCTCTATACACTAACAAACCCTCTTTGCAACTTTCTTGTACTTACATTGGAACCTTTTCCTCTGTCTTGTAACTCCTCCTATCTATATTGTGGAAGTGTGAGATACTACAGGATTAGCTTTTTCAATTTCATTTCCAAGTAATCAAGGCCTTTTAAGTGAAAGAGATTGAAAAGCCTTAGCTAAAGGGGAAGTGAGTGCAACATAATTGAGGGTAGTGACTATAAGGTAGCTATCAGTAGCAATTTGGGATTAGGAAGCGTGAAGTTTCTACAAGGTCAAAAAGCCAGGAGTTGAAGATGGAGGGCTATGTGGTTCTTCCACTTCATACACGAATAGGGTTGAGGGTCCATAGGACCTATGAGATGGAAAGGTTCCAAGAAGCTTAGACATAAATAAACCTTACCCACTAAAGTTCACATCCAATCCTATCCATTCGAATTTACCTAAGGCTAAACCAAGATTAGAGATTCAAAATATAAATCTTTTGCGCTCTAGCAAACACAATTCCTTAATGGTATTTAGTTATTGACTAAAGTTGATATATTATAATATCTTAGGATTTCGAGCTCATACGATAACTTTATGATCCGAGCTCTTAAATTTAAGGTGTCAGGCTATATTATCCGTTTTAACTGAAACTTCACAGTAAGATCAGAAAAGTTAAATGAAGTAATTCTACTAAAGTTAATTTCTCAAAATAAGCTATATAGAAAGATTAATTTAAAAAAAAATCAATTTATCGATAAAGTTGATAATTATCGAAAACGTGAAATTCGAGCTTTTATATATGGAGAGATATTAAAGATAAGTTATTCAACTTATAAAAATAATAAATGAAGTCGACTTAGGTATAATATACATATATTTACTTATGATATACATTATAAGTTTTAAATACACATATATCAATAATAAATGATCAAAATAAGGAAAATTAATATAACATAATAGGAAAGTAACAAAAAAAATGAATGGATGAGTCATCAAACTTTGGTGGCAGCATGAGATAAGTTGGAAAACATGTTTATGTTACATGTCTAATTTTTAATAAATCTAATCCATTTGCAAATTATAAGTAGGGCATGAACACATCAAAAACATCATTTTGAAAATTTAAAAATAGAAGAAAATTGCTCAAGAAAATTAAAAAAAAAATAAGGAGAACAAAATAAGAAAATTAGAATAAAAATAAAGCACTGTTCTAGTTTAGATCGGTTCAATAAGCTAGGAGCAACCTGATTGGAGCGGCTTGGGGGTTAAAAAGAGGGTAGTGCAGCCATTTCTTTTGATAAAGTGCGATGGTTTAATAGTAGTTGGAGGCAACTGGTTTAGGTGAACCAAATTTTCGGTCGAATATTTCTTAATTTTCTAAAAATAACAAATGATGTTAGTTAATTATGAAACTTGGTTTTATAGGGTTATTTTATTTTAATTAAATAATTAGTGAAAATATAGGATGCTTAAGAAATGGCTTTATTTGGATGAAAATTAGATTAAATTTTAGAAATATTAAATAATATCCTTTCAAGCTAAATTTTTGTACATAATATACCTAATATATGTATTTAATTTCAATAACAAGAATTTTTTAAAATAATAATTTTACTATTTATTGTAATTGTTTTGGAGAAAACTAACAATTTTGCTAATTTGTTGAATTAATTAGTTTTTGACAAAATCCAACTATGAGCCCTATGTATTATAATTTTTATCTTGTGATTAAATTCACTTATTTGCTCAATTTCCACTAATTTTAAGCAAAAACCGCTATTTTCGTAAAAATAGATAATAGCTAGTTTAGTGTAATTCATGGCCAATAATTAAACTACATATTTTTGTGAGTCTATGGGATTTTTCATGGAATTAATCGAGCTCATATACTATTTGTTATGTATTTTCATATTATAAACCTATACATTAACCTAATATATGATATAATAATTAGTACTAATGGGATATTTGTTAAATATGTAACGGATTAATATTTTTGGGTACATAATGAATACTGACTAGCTTGAGAAATGAGGAATTTTAGGATTTTTAAATTAAGATTAGAGTTTATTTGAGTTAATTACAAAGTTATGATAGTGTACAGTCAAATGAGTAGTAGAAAGGGTATTTTTGGGTTTTTTACAATATTGATTAATATTAATTCTTAAGATATCTTAATAGTACTCAAAATAATAATTATGACGATATGAAGTTTATTAAAATCAAATAAAAAATTAATATAATATGATCAGAATAAGCTTGGAAACGCGATAATGAAAACTTATAAGAATTTGATATTGACCTGTAGTTGACTTGGGTCTATGTGTATTTTCCTAAGTGTGATAGATAAGAAAAGACCTCATCGTGAAGCTTAAGATTTTATGCTACTATTAAGCATGGGTAAATGGATATTTTTGTTTTCATGCAAATAAACCTATGTCTCTTTGACTTGGAATCAGTTGTGTCATAAACTGTAATGATGTACTGCATGGATTAGATACATAATTCTGTTGAATGTGTGTTGACTAAGTGAGATGTTTTCTGATGTATGATTGATTCATCAATACGTATTTCTGTGTTAGAAAACTTGGAAATTGAATTGTTCTTCAAGGTGTTTGTTTAAGTGAACCCTATGTGAAGGAATGTATTACAAAGTTGAGAAACAAAGTTGAAGTTAAGATAGTTGAATTGTTTATGATGGGGAACTTAAGATTCGTGCCTAATACTAAGTTATTATATTGTTTACTACATTTATGATATGGCACAAAAAGACCTATGGGTCAAGTGAAAGCTTGAACACTATTAAGTTGGGTTTTGAGCATATAGAATTGCATTACTTAATTTATTTTAACCACAATGTATGGTTTTAACTAAACTATCTGTATGTTAGATTTTCAAACCATAGTGGGTGATTTTTGTTAGAGGTCTTATTCTGAAACAGCTCCTTGTTGCCCTAAATTCTTAGATGTAGTATCTAGATAGCCATGTATGTTGACTTACAAGATTAGTATAGTCACCTCATTTTTATCACTTTTTTATTTTAATTTTTTTTTTTGGTTTATTTTGGGTCAGGTTTATTAAAATTTAACAAAAAAATTAAAAATTGAAGAAAATAATAAAAAAAATTAAATAAAAATTGAAAAAAAAAGTGTAAAAAAGTGTCAAATCGACTTCGTCATTTATTTAAGGTCAAATTAGACAATAGTTGAAGATATACGTGTAATTTAATAAATTTCAAGTCTCTAAATAATTAAGCTTTCTTAAAAAAAATAATCCAATGAAATATAAAGTAGGTTTTTATCTAATTAGAAAAGTATTTTAATTGAGCTAATTAAAATAAACTAATGATTTATTAAATGGTTAGTATGTGTATTTTGAGCTATAGGTCGTGGTCAATTTAAAATAAGTTGGATTGAGTCGAGCTTAAGATAGAAAGTCTAAATAGAATGTGGAGTTTCTAGAAACTTGATCTTAGAAGTAGATTGGATCAAATCGTGATTAAATTATTTGAGAAACTAACAAATCTAAACCAGGTATTATTGTATCTTATGAATATTATATTTGTCAAGTCTAGATCGAGATTTAAATCTGTATCTAAAAGATCTAAAGATTCAAATTCATTGTTTATATCTAGTGGATTTTGGCAGATAAAAAAGGGGACCTAAGCTTTTACACCAAAAAAACACAATCCTTTATCATTGTGCCGCACATTCAAAAACCAATCATATACATACCATCCTCAACCTCCGAACATCAACATCATCCCTTGTCCCAACACCGAACTCCATCATCTTCAACACCTATTCGCACTACACAATCCAATCCTAAGTCAATAGCCCATACGTCTGTCCTTTATCCCTAACTCGACAACAATCTAATCTCAACATGATAGTGCACTAATTGTCTTTCATCTTGACACGTCCCATAACAATTCGATCCCACATCCATGCCCTACACACTACCGATCCTTGTTCCTTCACTTACGTTATAGCACTATCGCATACACTTCACACATCAAGCTATAAGCAACAGCACACAACCATATGCCTAAGTCCCATCATCATAGCATGCAGCAGTACATGATCACACCTATGATCATAGTATGTAACAGTCCACAATCACAGTAGCACATCCTTATAATAGCAGTACACGATCATATAAACGAACAGCAATACATAGCATTACATGATCACATGTATGAACAGCAATCCATTGCAACTCGACACACATGTTCTATGCTCACATCCATTGCAACTCGACGCACATGCTCCACTGCATAGCATAATCACACGATTATAGTCCCACACACAATAACATAGAGTAGTATGACCAAACCACAGTCGCATCACAAGCACCATCGCAATCACTAAAGTTACTTGGCTTTGTTGATTTGACCTACATTCAACCCGACCTACATGTCCTTAGTTTTGACCCAACCTATGCGTAGTTAGGTAGGTTTGTTCTCCTTATTTAGTTATTAATTTGGTCATTTTGATTAACTTATCTTTCTTTCAATGTGGGCCTATAGTTTTAGTGAAAATTATTATTATTATATTTTAGTTAGTGGATTTATTTTTAGTAATTCATTTTTTATTAGTACAAGTTGTTGAACATAAATCATATGTCACATTTTTAGATAAATTTGCATTTTTAGATATAGATACATATCTTTTTCGAGATTCATATCATGGGTAAAGATGCACATCTAAATTGCATATCTTAGTAAAATCACAAGAATCTTGCATTTAAGGCTTTAGAAAAAATAAAATTTTGGTACATAGTGTTTTTTTTTTTTTTAATCAAAATCTTAAGTGAAATCTTTTTAAAAGATTTAGTTAGTTAAGTCTTTTAAAATAGATTTATGAAGTTAGATCTTTTGGGATTTTCTTTTTAAAAAATAAATTATTAAATAACGTAAATTTAGCTCAATTTTCAAATTAAAAAGAATAAACTCATTAAATCTTTTCTAAAAAAATAGAACTACGTTAGTTTGATCCTGATTAATAAGTGTATAGGCACCTCTAGAGTAATAAAAAAAAATATATATATTTTTTTTAAAATTCGTAATAAAAGTCATTAAAAAATTCATTTTATTTGCATTTTTGTATATCTTTGCATATTTTGACATCTTTAGAAATATTATAAAAAATAAAAGCTCATTAATTTTTTTATTTTTTATTTTTACTTTTAGACAGTGACTTAGTCTTAATAGGTTAGCTCCTGAATTTAGATTTTCTAGTTAAATTTTTTGAAAAATTAATTTTTTAGAAAATCCATAGACTAGTTACTTAATTAGGGTTTTGCTACTCGAAAACCTTGATTTGGTTTTTTTACTAGTTTAATTGGTTAGCAACTTTAAGTTATTTTTCAAAATATTTTTTGAATATATATTTTTGAAAAATGTTTTTTTTTCCTTAGTTTTATGTTAAATAACTTATATTAAGCAGATTGAGCTTAATATAGATATAGGTTAAATTAAGGAAAATCAAAATAGAACTCAATAGAATTGGTGACTCCATTAAGGATAGGACTAGTGGGCAAGCCATTTAAAGATTAAAAAATTAATTAATTAATGGGCTTATATATTTTTTTTTTCTTATTTTTATTTTATTTAATATTTTAATATAGTTATACTAATTGGATTTTAGTGACATAAACTCATTAGAAAGAGCCTAGCCTAATAGGTCTTTCAATGGGGATTTAAAGGTGGAGGTGCTTAAGTCTTTCTTAACATCATATATGCGTTTAAATATGGTCAGATCTATGCCACCTTAGAAACTTAGGACAGACCATCATTATATAATTCTTAGGTCGTTATGGTCTTTACCTCCGCTTCACGATAATAAGTGAGCCCACTCATGCTTCGATGTAACCCATTAGATGTTTCCTATGAGAATGCCTAAGGTTATAGAGCTTGAAACCTATAGATCATACCCTTATGCATCATTGTTCTTTTGTAAAATAAAAAAGGAGTTAGTAATTTTTAAATTATAGGAGCTAAAAAAGAATTGTTGTAACTCGCAACCAATTAGACCTTAATTTCAAAATTTAATATACTTATATATATATAAGTGTACATGGGCTTTATTTTAAAAAAAATTATAAATTCATACACTTATAAATTTTAAGTTTATAGGAATATTAATAGTGGGTTTATAATAATTTTGCCACTTAATTTATTAATTACCAATCCTTATTACATTGCACATGTGTGTATCATATTGCATCAATTTTTAGTTTTATCTTAACTTGTATATGTTGTTTTATTTTTAATTGTGTTATCTATGGTTATTAAACTTACGATTCTATCTAGATGCTAGAGGGTTTGTAAAATCCAAATGTAGAAACGTAAGTTTCTATAATTTATGTAAAATAATTTTAAAAAATTATAGATATACTTATAGTAGTTACTCAAAACTTAAAATACATGATGAAAATAAAAAAAAATGAAGAAATTAAGCTTTTTTTTCATAAAAATTCTTAATATATAATCTAACATGTATAGAAGAAGGACAAAAAAAGCTGAAACTAAACTTTTTCCCATTTTTTTTTTAAAGCTATAAATTAAAGGGAACCAAACATTTCAACTTATTTTAAGTTATTGATAGTATAAAATAAAATATATAGTTTTCATTGTAAGCTTTATTATTAAAGTTGAAACTTGGATGAAAGCTATGAACATAAAATAAGAGATTAGGAGAGAGGAAGAGGTAAAAAATTGAAATATGATAGGATAGATGTTATAATACCATAATAGTTGATAACTTATAAAAGGCTAGTTTTCTTTTTTCTCCTTTAATTTTTTAATCCATTTAACTCAAATATGTAAAATTAGTAAACTTGGTCAACAACGTAAGTTTCTATTAAGTTTATATGTAAACTCGGTTAAAAACGTAAGTTTTTATATATAAAAAAAAAAAGAATTCTACGTCCGAGTTAACTCGGAAAAGCCATCTAAAATTGTAAACTCATAGAATCGCATGATAAAATCACGATTTTAACAACTATGGTGTTATCCATGATTATTGTCTTATAATGTATATATTATATTTTATGAGTAATAGGTTGTATAACATAAGATTTAATGTATAAGGTACTAAATTATTAATACTCCTCCTTGTACCATAATGTGTCGATGTTAAAAAAATTCAGTATCAACTTGTAAATTTTTTTTTTTTTTGCATGTAATTATGGAAATTTACTACATTAAAGATTATTATGGAACTATAATTTTTTAAGGTTTTCTAGTAAATTTTTTTTAAAAAAGAAATTTCAAAAAGATATTTTATGATTAAAAAAATAGTTTCTTGATAATTTTATTACTTAGTCAATTTTTATTGCAATGCCCCATATATACCATACTGTTAGGAAATAACAAAATATAAAAAAATAAAAAAAAAAATTAACCATCAGATTTCCATTGCAAATTATTTTCTAGCTTAAGGTCATTAATTTTCTAAATGTGTAAGTTCTCGTTCTTCGTGTTTATTCGTTATATTGTTACAGTCTTGATAGAGTTTTTTTCATGAGTTATTACCTTTGTGTCATCTGTTAAATAAGTTTCTCATTATAAAATAATTTTTGCTTCTCTATATCATCTTTCTAGTATAATTGTCATCTTGTCTCCTTAGTTGTTGTCACGCCCCGAAACGGCAGAGTCGTAACAGCCCCCGCCGTGTAAACCATCCTAAGATAAAAGTTGGCTTTACAACCGCTATCTTAGACCTAATCTACACAAGGCGTCCACGACTAACCCGCTTTGAAGTAGATAATTTGTAATTTAAACAAATCATTTAAGAAAGTGAGAAAAGTTATATATAGTCACTATAATTCAGTTATTACATTAATCAGAAATGAAAAGTAAAACATGTGTTGATTCTTCAATGTTTTTCCTCACTCCCCAGGATCCAGCAGTTGCTAACTTCAGAGTAGTTGTTGCCGCTTCTTAGCCAGCACCTGCACGACGTCTATAGGGATGGGAGCAACCACAGCTCAGTAAGTTAGGACGGAGGACTTAAAACTATACCATACACACAACAAGGTTTTCAATCACTTATTAGGTGCAATGCATGTGCAAGCAAATGCCATCGCACGACGTTGTCCGGCCCGTCGTGAGATTAGAGAAATTACGCTCGCTCTAATCCGGGTTGAGGAGTTGCCGTTAATGCAACAGCTCACGACCAAACCCAGGCTTGTGTAATGGAGACCTTGCTCCTCCTGCGACTACCTTCGAACCACTGCCTTCACCCTCGCCGCGACCTCCTCTCCTGTCACTTAGTTCGACTGAGGATGAAGAAGGGACCATTTTGTAATCCTGCGCTATCCCTTCCGAAGGGGTCAGTATTTGGCCGGAGAGTCCTAAATCCCCTAACGGGTTGCTATGCATGTTCGATTATGATTACTGGTCGTATATTTGATTAAGTCCAATTTAGGGTGATCAATCATTACATACAATTTATACAACATGTGTCAAAGCAACAAACAGAATCATCGCATCACCGATAATCAAGCATATGCACACATTCAACTATCTAACAAGCACAACCAAGCATAATCTTAAGCCTCCAAAAATACAGCAACGTATTAAGCCCAACTTACCTCGACTCCTCGCTCGCTCACTCGAGGTCCGATTTGCTCAGGCCATCGCCGGTTATCCCTATAATACGAACGTGGTTTCAGCTTTTCATATAAATATTATAGGTTCGTTTTATCCTACAACGCTTATTGTTAGGTTTTGTTTAAGGTTTAATATGCCTAATTATCTAGGTATTAAGTCTTTTATAATTATTCTAGGTTTGGGGTTAGGTTCAGGTTCGGTTTTCGCATCGATTTCTGAACCAGGTTTTTAGTTCGATTTTTAAGTAATGTTTTAGATTCTAACCCTAAAAATCCGTTTCAACCTATAATGTGAAATTAATCACATTACTTCCCGATCTCCTATATACCATTATTACCCCTAGTCAGTATTTTATTCTATCCGGTACACTTAAATCCCTATTTATGTACCGAATTTACTCCTAATGTGAGAAATTTTTACATTTTTCATATAATTACATAAATTCAAGTTTCTTATCAGATTTATTATATATCCCTATTATTTATATAATATCAATTTTTATCCTAATATTTTCTATTTATTGTATTTTAAAAAATTACACATTATGTATTATTACATATTATGCACATAATGCATTTCTAATATTTCTATTACCCTAATTACCATCTCTAACATAAATTACTACTTCAAAATGTCTAAATTCATCCTAGATCAGGTTTTACACCTAATTATTCTAATTTACAAAATTAACTCATAATTTACTATGTTTTTCTATTACTAATTTACTATATAATTAACCTAATAATTACATCTAACACCCTAAATGCTATAAGTATCATAATCCATCAGATCATAACATCCTAAAACATGTAATTATTCACTAAATCATAAATTAATCATTTAATTACATAATTAACCCTAAATTACCCATTTTATGCCTCTTTTTAGAGCCTAAAAATTATCTAAAAATTTAGAAAATTAATTTTTGAAAAAGGGCTTCATAGCACTATTCTATATCATCTGAGTAATCTATAGAAAAATTTTAGGCTTGAAACTACACTCCTAAGGTCATTTATTTCTAAACCGAAATGTGCTCGGTTTTGCACGATTTCTTAGGGACCATATATTACGGGACATAATTTCATCAAAATAATATTTTTCCTACAAAATACATACAAAAATATCCTAGAATAACAAAATTCATAATTTTCTAATTATATTTACTATTTTTACAAAAATTCACAAGATTCGGGCTAGAAATCGGACTCACCGATTTGGGTGGCTCCGGCCACCGCGGGCTGCTGTGGCCTTATCGGCCGGCCTGGGCGCTGCCACCACCGTGTAGTGGTGGTGGCCGTCCACTTTCAGCTCCTCGTCTGGTGTGGGTTCCTTTTAAAACCCTTAACTGCACAGTTTTTCTTATTTTTTTTTATTTTCTGGATTTTCTCTTGAATTTTCGACTCTCCCTAATTTTTTCACTTTCCAAACTGTCCAAATGAGCTCTGTAAATTTTTTCCCTATTTATAGACATTTGCTGTAATTAATATGCATTAATTTGATAAGACTTTGTCCAAATTCCTTGATTTTTGGCTTTTAAGTTGTTCAATTTTTATTGGCTAATTTTTATTTTGCAGCTTTGGACATGCCACGACCTTATCTTGCTTCAGTTATCCACTTTTGATTTTTTTATGATTTTTCTATAATTATTTTGTATTTTTCTTTAATTATTTACTTAATTTTCAGCCTATTTCACTAATTACGCGTATTTTTATCTACACGTAAATACATGTAGGGTGCACGTGAACATTCCTAAATATTATTTTGGTCATTCTAAAATTTTTAGTATACATATAATCTATCTCTAATAATTTATTAGTTATTATATTACACTTTTTGCCTTTTTGGTAATTAGCAGTTATTATGCTTAAAATTTGAAAATTTTATAGTCTCCTATTTTACTACTTATTTTCTTAAATTTAAGTTTACAGGGTCATTTTTACTGGTATCTTGTTAAATAGTTTATAATTTGGGTTTGATCGGATCTTTTAACCGATCGCCCTAAACCTTGAGTTCTAAGTTCAATCCTACGGTTACTTGGCTGAACTTTGGAGCTTACAGTTGTCAGTCCCAATGTTCCTATTTTTTTTAACCTCTTATCTATATAAGAAGTTTAGATTCGTCAACATTAATATGAGGCTTCTATAGCATAAAGTAAGCATTGATTTTTCAATAAAAGTGTCCAAAAAAGAAAGGTTTTCAAAATTAAAAACTTGATTTAAAAAAAAAAAAAACAAGAAGAGAGGGGATGCGGTGTTGTTAATAAGTAGGCATTCTTGCAGGATTTGATAGGTTGACATTTAATTGGTACTCAATAAGCTCATGAAGCAAGTCGAGACCATGGCCCATACCCGAGCCCAGGTACTTATTGACACACCATCTCAGGTGGACGAGTCTAAAGAGTTGTAGGTTCAAGAGCCTGCTATCAATATGATACAAAGTTTGGAAAAAAATGTTAGAGACAAATTAGAATGGTTAAGCCTAGGGAGCATGACACTATTAAGGTTTAGAAAAAAAGATTGTAGCTATAGAAGAAAAGATGGCGAGGTTAGAAGAAAGACTCATTAGCATAGAAATAACAATGGGTTATGTACTCGAGTAGCTTGAAAACTTAGATCTTAGTACGGATAAGACATCACAACTTAAGCATAAAGATGATGTAGTGGAAGAGAAGTCAAGAATGGGTGCACTAATTTGGAAAGCCTAGGATCAAGATAAGTCCATCCACAATAAGAGGGGGCAACTTACACAGTTCAAAATTCCAATGGCCAAAGTATTCAAACAATTGAGAGAAGTTGGGTTACTAGTATATGAAATCATGACAAAGAAGTACAAGCTAAGAGATCATGACCCCAACAAATGGTATGAATATCATATGGGCCAAGTAGGGTATACCATAGAGGACTATTGGAAACTGAAGCATAAGGTGCTAGATTTGATTGATATAGAAATTATCCAACCTAGCTTTCTAGAGGTTAATGAGTCAATTGGCAGTGGTATTACTTCCCTAGGTTTTGAAAAAGGATCAAATAGACAACCTCTAACATCAAGTATTAAGGGTCTGCTATTACTATTTGATAAGGTAGGTCACTATTTGAAGTAATTAGGCATGTCTTCAAGAGATCAATTCAACTGAATGAGCCAAGTTTGAAGGAGTGACATAAATGGGGGCAAGAAGTGGGAAAGAGTTTTAGTTCTTACATTTATTTCTTTTTAAAATAACCTTTCACATTAGAGACAAGATCTATTTGAATAAAGTGTCTTTCTTGTGTATTTTGTTTTTCCATGATGTGCATTTAGCTTAACTCAATAGGGTCTTTAGCCCTTCATTAATAAAACACTATGAAAATTTAGGGCATTTGAAAATGAATAAAGGGAATATTGAACTCAGAATTTAAAATTTTCTACTTAAGGGAATAGTAACACATTACTTAGAAAGTTTAGGATGAAAAGAGGTAAATCATGTCCTAAACACTAACCCTAAACACATGAGAGTTGACTGATACAATGTGAGTACTTAGATTCATTCTTTAAAGAAGGTTTGCCTTGAACTTGGTACACGTGTCAAAAGGATGTTAGGCACTCATTTCATCACCTTAAACATAATTATCCCTTGCAAATTCATTTAAGCCTTTTAGGGATTTTTCTTAAAATTAACCCCACCAAGAATCACCCCATACTGGGACAGTTAGGAGGTAATGGTCATCAATTTGGAGAAAAGGAGTAGACTAATAGGTGCTTGCCTCAGTTGTTCCAATTCATGAGCAAATATTGTCATGGATAATTCAATTTCTTTAGAATGAAAAAGAGTTTCAAACTGTATGTACCTCACTTAGGCCCATACACTTATTCAAGTACATAGATTTTTCCTAAACACTCTAAAACCATATACATTTCTCCCAAGCCTATACTCTTTAAGCCATGGTTTTAGGGTTTCGAATCCCATCAAGTGAAAACTTAATAATAGAAGGTAACCACCATAACCAAAAAAGGAAAAAAAAAAGAGAAAAAAAGAAGCAAAAACAGAAAGAAAAGAGAAAAAAGTGAAAATAAAAAAGAAACAATGAAAATGAGCAAGGTAATCACCTTCAAGCATAAGCCAAATTGCCAATAAGCTTGAAGTCCAAACCTGTGAAGGATATTTGAGGGCCAAACACTTTAAATTCCTAAGTCTAAAAGCAAAGCCCTCATTTTATGATCCCACTCACTATACTACCCTTGATAAAACTCTTTTAACTAAAAAAATGGACTTACCTTAAGAAAAATTTGCTCATAAAACTAGGGCTAGCCCATGTTTAGTTTCTCTTAGGTTCTTCGATTGTAAACCGGAGACGAATTGTATATGATTTCTTAAAAAATGGCCAAAACTCATTGATATCCATTTATTTAAACCATTAATCAAAAGCCTTACATTGTAAACTTAGAAAAGACCTAATTGATTAACTAAAGTGTACCATTTACAAGATAGATTACAATTTTTAGAATTGATGCTGAGAATGAAAACAAACCTTTGAGAGTGCAAGGAAGTCCTGTTTGACAAGAAATTTCAAGTAATGATATTAATTCTCTTAGTGCGCAATTAAAGAAAAGTTGAGTGCTTTCTTGAAAACATAAATGGTTTTAACCTCAAGTTTAAAATTAGTGCTTCTAAAAAGTTAAAGAATCACAAATTATGTTCCAAGAAACAAGACCAAAAGAATGAGTGATCAGTGGGTAAGGGGTAAGTCGACCTCTTATTTGTGATCTTTAGAGTTTTTTAGACTTTCTTATTTGTTAGTAACACAATTTTCCATCAAATGATGTTTTTTGGAATATTTTCCAAAAAAAAAAAAAAAAGAAAAAAATTTTCAGGAGAGAAATGAAACCTTTTTCAAAAATTGACAAGAGATATTTCTTAAAAAGAAAAGGTTAAAATTAAAAAAAAAAAATCATCAAAATTCTTCAAACTTAAGTTTCAAATCAATTTGTTAAAACTCATCAAAGTTTTTGAGATTCTTGGATCGCTTGCCCTTTAGTGCATTTTCCATTTCATAAAGTAATATTAGATTGTCTGCTCATTGGAGCGCCATCTAATTCATCATATTCCTTATTAGATTGTCTACCCAGTGGAGTACGATTCAATCCTTTCTAGGATTTCTTACTTAAAGGTGAGTTATCCTATTCCTAATTGGGTCATTTGCTCAAAGGAGTACCATCTAATCCTTTCTAAGATCACTTACTCAAAGGAGTGTTGTCCTATTCATTTTTGGGTCGCTTACTCAATGGAATGCCATCAATCCTTTTTAGAATCGCTTGCTCAAAGAAGCACTATCCTATTCCTTTTTGGGTCACTTGCTCAGTGAAGCGCTATCCAGTTCTTTTTGGGTTACTTGCTCGGTGGAGTGCTATCTAGTCCTTTCTAGGATTGCTTACTCAAGGGAGCAATATCCTATGTAATCCTTTCTAAGATTACTTGCTTAAAGGTGCGTTGTCCTATCTAATCGTTTTTAGGATCGTTTACTCAAATAAGCATTGTCTTATTCCTTTTTGGGTGCCTTGCTTAGTGAAGTGCCATCCAACCATTTCTAAGATCACTTACTTAAAAGAATGCTATCCTATCCAGTCCTTTCTAGGATCACCTGCTCATCAAAGCGTTATCTCACCTTTTATCAAATTACTTGCTCATAAGAATGTTGTCCTATTTTGTCTCATAGAAAGTTATCTTATCATGAGGTTAAAGAAGTTAGACTAGCTCTAACTTGGGTTAAGGAGTTATAATATAATAGTCACAATGCCAATCATAAAGGCCACAATGCCCTTTCCCGGCCAATTTTAGGCTTGTGTAATGGAGCCTCTAGGTTCACTCATGACTACTTTCAAACCCAATGCCCTTAAACTTACTATGACCTTTTCTTTTGTCACTTAATTCGACTAAGATTAGGAAAATGCCAACTAATTACACTTCGTCAAAAGTATCAAAGTTTAGTTGGAGAAATCTAACCGTCCCCTAATGGGATGTGATGCATGTCCGTTTATAGTTTTAGTTCATGTTTCATTTAGTTTGGTTAAGGGTAATCAACCAATTCAAAACACACCAAACAGGGTTAAGCAACACAACAAAACATGTAGCTTAGCTACTAATCAACATCTCAGTAACTAAGCATAAGTGTAGCATGTACACAAACACCTATTTATAACCATAAGCAAACATATACTCATCTTGACAAATCCCGCTTACTTGTACTTAAGCTCAATCTAACAAGTCTAAAGCATCAGTGCTCTGCTCACTTGGAAGTCTTCTATATATACCTAAACCTAAATTTAGTTTTTGTAAGATTTACAAAAACGTTAGGATTTTATCTAGTTCTTCGCATTATCTTATAACTTGGTTGAAAACATACACATACATGCTCATCTGAACACCTAAAGCATATTATAACCTTAATACTCTTATTTAATCATAGCTTATCTAATATAGATACACACATACATGTATATGTACCTGAAGAGTGTTATTTATGTATTAATACAGATGTATATATATACACACACAAATACACTTTAACTATCATATTTTACTATATAGATTTTTTTAAATTCTTTAATATTAATAGATATATATTATTATACTACTACTTATAATATATTGTTTCAATTGTTTCGAAACGTACATTTTATTGGTCAAATTATGTTTCAACTATGGAAAGGTCGTCATAGAATGAAATATAGAAAATATTTATTTTACTACCTAAAGATTTTCGGTTTTAATAAAATCAGTATCATTGAATTTGTCTGAACTCGATGGTAAGTATTATGAGTTCTATTCAAAAGATACTTTCTAAAAGGTGCTTTTAATCTTAGAATACAAGTAAATCCATATATCAAGCAATATCATATTATATAATTAAAATATACTTTTCACATAAATTTTAAGTAAAACATGATAAAACACATATTATCTGTCCTTGGCATGAGTATATCATATAACCTAATTCATATAATATTAAGAAACACAACAAAACAACAAGTAATCATACCTAATCAGAGTATGTACAATTATGATTTACTTAAAGAATTAATATATTTTAACCTAATATCACTAAAAACATGTCTTAGTTAATAATTTAAACCATTTAACTAGGAAAATTCATAGTAAGTAGCATAAATCATCGAATAATTCTACAAAAATTCTTATAAACTTAGAAAAATATAGAATTTAACCAGTAACTCGTTTGATTCATATGTGATTATCGCCTAATTAGGTAAAATCACATTTTTGCCCTTAAATTGTGGCTAATTAAGTAAATAATATTATGTATATGCAAAATTATTTCTAATAAGTTCTGATATCATTAAAAATGTCCAAAAGTCATTAAGTAACACTTTCACTAATTATTTTTAAAAATCTATTTATTTCAATAAATTCCAATTTTATCGGTTTTTAGTCTTAAAAATACAATAAATATCAAACATGTATGAAATCAAAATTGGGCTACATATCATTAAACTGGATGTAATAGGGATCATACAGAAAAATTTTGAGCTTTAAATAACACCATTTGATATATTTTTTTTTTAATTTGAAAATTTGGTTGAATAGCGCAATTCTTAAGCATGTACATAAAATATTAAGAATTTTATCAAAATAATTTTACAACATGAAAGTACATCTAAAATATCTTAAGAATAAATTTTTTCACAATTTTCCCAATTAGTTTAATATTTTTAGAAATTAGGGAAAAAATAAGGCAAATTGTTGAACCTAGTCTTTGTCAGAGCTATTGTAGTCAATAACCGATGAGGGGTTATTGGTGGAGATGGGTGGTGGGTCCTTTATTAGTGGTTGGTCAAGTGCAATAAGAAGTTGTTGTCTAGGTTGGGAACTACAATAGGGCAATAGGGTACCCTGTTTTTTCAAATTTTTTTTTTTTAATTTCTAGTAATTTCTTTTGATGTTTCTTTAAGTATCTTAGGTTGCTAAAATATCTAATGTGTTATATTGAAGGTCTATTTATAGCTATAGGAGGTAGCAAAAATTTTCTTAATAGTTAAGCTAATTAATTTAGATATTTTTCCTTGAAAAGCAATAGTAAGAGTTAGCAATCTTCCCTTATTTTTTCTTTTGAATCATCATTTCAAGTCCTGTTAGGATGCCATGGTGATTTCTTACCAAATCCAGATTTTTTTTTTTAGTTTTTAATGATTTTCAGTTATTATTTGGATGTATTTTTAATATTTAAGGTATAATATATTATTATTTAGTAGTTTTATTAATATATGTGTATATATCCTATATACTTGATACATGTAATGGCTAATCATATTCATGTAATGATGTTTTACTTATGTTATTAATATTTAAGATATATTTTCTTCTTAATTTTGTGAATTAATCACTCATTTTATATGTTTATAGAATTTCAGGTTAATTTATGGTTATATTTATTCTATATACTAGATATATTCATAAATAAATATATATTCATATAGTATTCTATGTAATATTATTCACTTTTATAACTTAAATAACTTATCTTTAAGCCTTATTGCATTTCGGTCTCAGTTTTAAGAGTTCCGATAAGTGTTACATTATATTGAATAACTATACTTTTAACACTAAAATTAGGGTTTTATGAAATTATTTTTAAAATCTAACTTTATTGAGTAATTTCTACTAACTTTTCTAACCTAATCGTAAAGTTTGAGTTCAATCAAATAAATTTTTTCCAAGGTCCTAAATTTGCGTACAGTTTTCCTAAAAGCGATTTTAGAGGCTTATAGGAACTATACGAGAGTCAATGTTGGAGTCTAACAGATGACTTTAGATTTGTAGGAAATGGAAAAAAATATTGATTTGTGGAAAAATAAGTGGTGTGGAAACCTGTCCTTATGAGAAATGGTTCAAGGTCCAATTCGTTTACAAATCGAAAATATGCTATTAGCATATGTTTGGAAGGATCCTTACTATTAGGATGAAGACAAGAAAGGTTTTCAAAATTCAGACATAATTTTACATAAGTTGGACCTATTATACTAGGAGATAAAGAAGATGTGAGTTGTGTTTCAAGAAATGTAAAAGAAGAAGTGAAATTAACAAACATATATATGCAACTTAAATTAGAAAAAACAATTGAGAAAGAAAATTAGGTTTAGCTCACCAAAAGTAAAGTTATATCTATGGAAAATCATTCATAACAATCTTTCAACAAGATTTTAAGATAAAAGAGAATAAATGAAAATGTAGTTAACCCTAAATATGGATATCCTCAAGAAGACTTAGAGCATGTATTCTATAACTATGCAAATATACAACCATTAATCAAATTATATGAGTTAAACCTAAGATCAATGGTGATATAAAATGATGGATTAAGTATAATACACACATTAAAAGGAAAGAAAGTTACTTACCTCAACCTTTGAAAGCATATGTTTTTGATATCCTACTATAGTACATCTAGCTTAATAGAGGTCAAACCTTACACTAACCTGATCTTGTAAATAAAAATATAAGCCTTATAGTAGAAAGTTAAGCCATGAATACTAGACTTCTTTGAGGAAGAACAAACAATTATATCAAGTAATAGTTACTGAAATGTGATGATCACCCCCTCAATGTGGTTAGATTAAACTGAAAACTGATGGCTTAGTAGATCATATGACAGGCTAAGCCTATGTAGGTGGTGTCATTAGAAACTATGAATGAAAGTGGATTTTAAGGTTTGCTTGTAAACTAGGACAAATGGATATTGTTTTGGCAGAGTTTTAGGGCATTTACTAGGGTACTTATCATTGTATGCAACTAAGGTTTTTGCAAATTGAGATTGAAACGGACTCAATCATTGTATCTCAACTCCTAACAACTTCTAATACTTGTAAAGTCAAATACTATAGCGTGCTTAATTCATGCAGGGAAAAATTTTACCTATTGCAAGGATGGGAGGTCTGAGCAATCCCTTGAGAGATTAATCAAGTTGCGAACCATATGCCAGAATGGGCGAAGAAAATGGATGACTACTTTGTGATTTTTGGTAAGCCTCTATCATCTGCACTTTTCTCTTTTTTGGAATGTGATATGTTAGGTCTTTTTTGTTTTAGGGTTTTGAAGGCATGTGTGGCTTCATCTATTGTCAAGTCATGTAATGTAATGGCTTGAGATAAGGCCTTTGTAATTGAACTTATGGATTTGTAATTATGTTTTATTAATATTACTCTCATATTTACCAAAAAAAAAAAAAACATAATATATACGGATCATTGGTAAGTAATAAAAGAACTAGAACTATTATTCCTCCTCTGAAGCTAAAAATTTAAAATCTAAAATAGGCTTTGCTGGGGAAACAAAAAGCAATTATAAGTGAAAAAATAACTTACAATCGACTAATTATTAAATAAATTATTAATTATATTACCATAATAAAATTGCGATTATGTTTGATCGAACTTTTTCTTAATTTTTTATTTTCAACAAAACAAATTCCCATTTGCATAAACATATATTTGTAATCATAAAAATTTGATAACTGCAAAATATCAAGAGCCTTTCCGTGAAACAAGCCCCACATACGACAAAAGAAAAGACTGTCATATCGTTCGATTAAATATTATGCACTACCCATGTACGTGTTCCCTCCTAACTTTCCAGAGTCTGATAGTAACCAATATGATTTCCAACATTCGGAGTAATTTTGATAATTATACCAGGGAAAACATCATAAAATTTTCATAAATATATTTAGTAATATTGATGTACTAGGTAGATGGAAGCCCGAAAGATGAAAAGATAAATCGATATTTTGTATCCCTTAAAAGCCAGATATATAAAAAACAATGATTTATACTATTACACGATATACATTTAAATTAATTATGGTCTATTGTATATACGATATAAGACAGTGCAGATAAATTAAATTGTATAATTATCTTTATAAACTTATTGTCTTGATATATATTGATTCAATTTATAGCATCCATAACGTTTAAAGAATTTTTTTTTTCTCGATGGTAATATGCATTACTAAGAAAAATATATACAATAATCTAACATGAAGCTAGATACAAAAGTTAGAGCTTAATGCTCCTTGAGTCCCATCTCAACTAGCAAAATAGGAACCAGCAGCAGTTTTAGTCTTCTTGTACAAACCTAAATAAACAAAGTCTTTTTTTAACATAAATAAACAAAAGCTAGGAGGAAAAGAAAAAACAGCATCAATATGATCATCTTCTTGAGCCCAACCAGCAAGGGCATCACCACTGAATTGAGCTCTTTTGGTATAACTTCAATTTTCCACCTCTAAAGGCAGGAGGGTTTTTCCCTACATACATTAACAACATCATGATATAAAAAGTGATAATTAGCATGCTCTCTTGATAGACTTGCTGCAGCTGAAGAATCAAGGTGAATTTCTACACCTAACAAGTTTAATTCAAAGCAAAATGAAGTTCCCAAAGTAGTGCCCATAGTTTACTTGATAAGATATCAACCGAACCAGCTTTTTTAGCAAAACCACATATCTACTTTCTATTTGAATCCCTTAGGACTCCTTCTATTGTTGCTTGGTTCCTAGCTGCAAGAAAAGATCCATCTGTGTTTAATCTGACCTATCTCCTTCACAGAGATCTCCAAGAAAGAGTTAAAGAATATTTGTCCATTGTAAAATATATTATAAATGTTTTTGCAGTTAATTAAATTGTGTCTTCTCTTTCTGGAAATGCATGATAGATGTTTCTCTTATATGCAAGTGTAGTATTATGTTAAAATCTCATATGACGTGCATGTATATAAGAGTACCCAAAACGACAAATCCTAAGTTCTCCTCTTCTATCTAATTTAGAGCTCCTTCACAGCTCTTTCATTGAAGATGTATCGTAATCATTTATACCACACTTCTAAATATTTTCCTTTGATCAAAGACCTTTTAAAAGCAGTATTCTTGATGCTATTAGTTAAGTAGATCGTGTATAATCCGTGATTCAAAGCATTGTAACCAACAATTTGAGAATTTAAGAGGCAAGTCAACTTTTCCACTACTAAAACCAAAAAGAATATCCAATTTTTCCTAACAATGAAACGGAAAATAAATTTTATCTCAAAGTTGGTAGATAAAACATGTTTTTTAAAACAAGTTGAAAACTAGTTTCTAAATTATTCAAGCAAAATGATTCCTAAAAACTCAACATCAACTTCAACATTATCTCCTACTTTCAATTTAGCTATTCATTCACTTATGTTAAGAAAGGGAGCCATCAATCATAGGCAAAACTTATGAAGGGATACATTTATGTACTTGACATCATACTTGACTCAAAACCTTAAAATATTAGGTTAATGGATCATTTCCACTTATATATTATTCACTTTACTTTTATATTTCTAATGTGGGATTCTCTTCTAATATGAGATTTCCATTTTCTACATACCCACGCTAGTATCCCAACAACTAAGTTGTCTTTTCTTTATGAAACTCCCTTTTCTTATTCTTCTTTTTTAACAAAGATGTTAATCTAGTGCATTTGCTCCTCTTATGATTTTTCTTCTTGCAAAAGAAAATACTTTACATCTTTCTTAATGGTAGCTTTAAGACATTTCACATAAGTGTTCTAATCACAAGTGAGAGGATTTTCCTTAATTGTCTATAGAAATTTAGTTTAGATTGGAAACAATAAAACATGCTCACCCTTTTCTCTCTCCAATTTCACTTCGTCAATAACACTATTAAAAATAAGGTCATTGGTTTCTAAATAAAAAGAAAAAGTATTATGAGTAATTTTAAGTTGTCCAAAGTAAGGTCATCAAACCCATGATTCTATCTAGAATCATTAGAGGGTCTGTAAAATCGAAATATAAAAATATAAGTTTCTACAATTTATATAAAATAGCTTTAAAAAAACTATAAATATACTTATAGTAATTAAAAAAAAAAACTTGAAATACACTATAGAAATAAATACATGAAAAAAATTAAGTTCTTATATATTCCATTAAAAAATTCTTAATCTATAATCTAACATTTACAAAAAAAGAATAAGCAAAGTTAAAACTATTTTTTTTTTCCATTAATCTTGTTTGAAAAAAAGTGATGAACTAAAGACAATTAAATATTTCAAATTATTTTGAATTATTTGTGGTATAAAATTAGATATATGGTTTTTCTTATAAATTTTTTTAATTGGAGCTAGAGCTCGAATGAAGTGTATTAATATCAAATAAGGAACTAGGAGAGAGAGAAAAGAAAAATTAGAATAAAATAGAGAAGATGATTTAATACCTGAACAGTAGTTATATTTTTATTTGTATCCATTCAACATATTTATATATATATATATATATAATTGATAAATTCATATTTAAAACGTAAATTTATATCGAGTTTGATATATAAAATCAATTAAAAACATGATTTTTTATAAGAAAACAATTTTATACACGAGTTAACTTGGAAAATTTTTTTAAAATTATAAACTTATAAAATTGTATAAATAAAATTACAATTTAAACAATTATGGTCCAAAGTCAGGTGGTAAGAAAATTAACAATAGGAATAATTTCAAATTTTTTAAGTTTCAATTAAATATGGAAATAAAGCGAATATGAACTACCAATAGCATTATTGTATGTTTACTTAAGGAGAATGAAATTGCTATTCACTCTTTATTATCTGTTACCTTGTTTACTTGCAATATAATACCAATGAATCTCACTTATAAGGAATTCTAATTACGTAAAATCACTAAATCAAAATTCCTCCCTTATACCTATGAATCTCAATCACAACCCATTCTCCTTTTTTAATTCCAAAATTACCTACTTAGAAATACAACACTACATACCATTGCTCTCTCTTGCACACCACCACTTCATGCTATTGTTCATCACACAATACCATTGCACTACTGTTCATTGTGCACCACCACTATCTACGATTGTCCTCTATTGTACGTCACCATGACATTGCTGTCCTCTATTGTTATCCTTCACAATTGTTCGCCAACATGTACCAATATTGCCATTAAGAGAGAGTTAAGTTCAAGAGTTGAGATTTAAAGAGAGTGAGTCCAAATTTAAAGATGGGGATATATATATATATATATATATATAAAGAGTGAGAGAGTTGAGAAGTGCAGAGCATCTAGAGAGAGAGAGAGAATTAAAAAAGATGATGAAAGATTAATAATCTTACTTTTTATTATTGATTTATTTTTGTTCATTTTTTTTCAATAAAATAACGAAATAATTATCGTAATATCAATTCTTTTTTCATTTCATTCCTCGTGAATTGTAATTATATTTTTATTTTATTCAATAAACTAAATATGCTGTTAGTATTATACATTTATAAAAACTGAAAAGAAGGTGAAGTCCCTTAATAATTTGTCGGTTGTATAATTGCATGCATCAAGCATCAGGTTTCCGCTCTCCGCGGAAACAATCATTACAAGTGGTCGACCGAATAAAGAAAACATTATGAATGACTTTTCATTGTGTATGTTATAGATGAGGTTAAGTCTGGTCTGTGTGGATTGACATATCATATACTATGTTTAGAGTCAGAATAAAAAGATTCAAATCAAATGATTAGTTTGAAATATATGAGAGAGAGAGAGAGAGAGAGAGAGAGGTGAAAGATGTCCAGTGAAAAGTAATAAAGCAGGAAATTTTGATTTTTAATTGCATCCATTGTATTTTTATTAAGGGATATGAAATTGCATGGATCGTGCTGACAGGCTTTTCAGGAACACACGAGACAGAGAGAGAGAGAGAGTCAAAATGGCTGATGAAATGTCATCTCAAACGGAACAGTTGTCATTAATAAAGGGCATCAACTGTTAGCCTGCAGGGTTTCGTCTTCAGGTTCTGCCTCAGATGACCCCACCTTAACATCACACATGATCTGAGCTGAGCTTGCTCTTCTGCCAAATCTGTGTAAGGTGGTACTGGATGATACCTGTTTTGTTGATGGTTTACAGATGGAGTTTTCTTAATTTTTAAAATTGATTATCGATATTCAGTTGTAAGTGTTGCTCTTATAATGCTCCCTTTAAATATATTATGGGGATGAAAAGGCATAAAATTATTTCAAATGTTAAAACAAATATCAAAAGTAATATGTTAAATTCTAAAACCTATTAAATGTTGTACGGTCAAATAGCTAAATATTCACTAGATATTATATATAATACTATATTTTTAGAAAGTTGTACTGATGGGATAGGTATAGATATGTTTTATACTTACCCTATGAGTTACATGGAACTTGTATTATTTATAATACAAATTCTATGTTATGGGTTACGTTGTAATTTACCGAAATATAAAGGTTACCATGTATATTGTTAGTAAAATAATACTAATAAATATATTTAAATTTATCATAATTAAATTTGATAAATTTAAAGAAAATTCATTCAAGTCACTTCACCTATTACCTACTATCATAGATCAACATCAAGTAAAAAAATTAACAAGAAAGTACATAAAAATCCCCAACATTTACTTATAATACAAATCAGTTCTTAACATTTTATTTAGTTTATTTTGGTTCTCAACGTTTTAATAAATTTACAAAAAAAGTTCTTTTGTTAATTTTTTGGTTATATATAGATACATTGAATATTAAAATAGACTAAATAAAAATATTAATGATAGATTCATATATATAGATAAGCATTATGGACTTTTTTATATTTTTTCGTAAATCAATTATATGTTGATAGATGCCCACAATAATAGAAAATTTAACAGAGTTTAATGGAATGGTTTATTTAATGCAACTTGAAAATGTTAAGAACTAAAATAGATTAAATAAAAGGTTAAGAATTAATTTATAAAAAAAAAGTAAAACGTTATGAACTTTTTTATACTTTTCTTAAAAATAAAATATGTGGATTACATATACTTGAATTCTATATATTGTATTTTGTTACTCCATCGTACTAGTATCTTGTATAACTTATATATGAAATTTGAAAGCAATGTTGACTTCCTGTTTGACCCGGAGTATGAATAGTCATAATATTTTGAACACAAAAAGTAAAAAGAAAAAATGTGTAAGTTCACTAGAGTACTGTAGAATTTATAGGTTTTATAAGATATAAGATATATGATGGTTTTAAGGTTTATGGGGTAGCTTTTGATTCTAAATTTTAGAAATCTATTTTTACAAAGTATAGAGTAATCATTCCAATCTTATCCACTTTAAACTCACTTATCCTATGTAGAGATACTTGTTAATGTTTTCATGGAGCATGTTCTTATTTGCCTATTTAATAGGTTGAATCTTGACGTAAAAGTGTTTGTCCACTGGAAAAAAAAAAAAAAAAAGGGTTTTGTCTCCATTTTTATACTATACCTTAGGCATTTTGTTTTTGGCAAGGGATACATATGCATTTATATTCATTATTTTTTTATAATCTTTTTACAACTTTCCCAAAAGCCGAGAAAAAGTTTTCCATAATAAAGATAAAAAAAAAAAAATCCCAACCAACAGATATTGCAAATATATAAAAAGAGAGAGAGAGTTTGCATGAAAGCGCTGGTTACATAGTATATACAATAAATTTTTCTATTTTCCAAGGTAGTTAGCACATTTTATTAAATAGTATACTAGAAAATTGAAAAGGTTTTCTCACTACTTTTTGTCCCTTAACAAGTGCTTGAGATGTATTTTATCATTTTTTTATTTTAAATAATTTTTTTCCTTTTTTGGCGTACAAACCGTGATGTCGCACAAGTCTATAAAGTGAAAAGAAATCTTCCATTTACTTAGTACTTTTAAAGGTTGAAAAATTCACAAATAAATGAAAATTTAGAACTTCAGACGGGCTTTGTTGCTAAATTTTTCTGGAAAAGTATGCTAAAAATCCTCTATAATTGCATTGAAAATCAAGTCCACTATATATGTCTTAATAGAGTCATTTGAATCTCGTAAGTTTATACCAAAAATTAAATAAAGTATTTTCAGTATTAAGTGAGTCATTTGAGTTCTTTATATTTGTATATTCATATCAACTTAATCCTTCTTTAATTAAATTTTTTTATAATTCACTAGCAAATGACACACTCACCATATATGTATAAAAAATAATAATATTTGTTATGAGAAAAGATAAAAGTATTAAACATAAACTTGTTAATAATATTTTATCAACTAACTCACATGATGTTTAAAAGATATAAGAAAAAAAATTCATTTGAATATTTATAATTGCCCACGTAAGAAGCCTTTATAAAATTTTAGCCCATGATACCTAACACATTGATTTAATCCATCCATAAATTTAGGGGAAAAATTAAATACTTTGATTTAAATTGCAACATATTTTAACCTATTAAAATTTATAAACTACTAGTAGAAGCGCATTTGCAATGCATGTGTAAAAATAAAATAAGTTAATATATTAGCATGTTATTGAATTAAACTATATAAATGACTAATAATTTAAAAAATTAAAAATGATATATAAATTGTCTTAATGTATGGGAAAAAAAAAAGAGAAAACAACTATATTAATACGTATATCTATTTAAAAATACTATAATATATTAAAACATATAAATTATGTAACTATCTATGACACTAAAAGTGAGAACTCCCATTTAATATTATAGAAAAATTAAAATATAAAAACAAAGGTTACATCTTGAATATAATTAAAGATTAGTAAATGTAGGCACATAGATATATTTCCTTATATTTTTAGTGGTTACAAATTTGAAATGAAGGGAAAAAAGTACATTTTATGCTCATGAAAAGCATAAATTAAAATCCAATGTGCATAATTAGACAAAGTGAGGTGAAAAGCCATTAAAGTCCATGCTATTACCAATTGGGAGTTATTGGAGAGTGAACATACTGGAAGATACAGTTATTTATTATTATTACCCCCTAAAGTCCGCCAATCATCTATATCAATTGATGTGGAAGTTAATAGTTATGGGCTTTAGCAATTATAAATATTAATATTTATTAAACTTATAAAGACAATAAAAACAGTAATTTGATAGGTAAAAAAAGTTTTTACTTTAATATTATAGATATAAGAAAGGGTTCCTAAACTCCTTTCTTATTGTAACATCTTTTGCTAAGAGAGAAGAGAAAAAGGGATAGGGATTGAAAGAGAGAGAAGGGGAGATCGAATCAATCGAATCACATATAATATAAATTGCTTTCATAATTTTAAATTAATTGAAAAATCTATATAACTGTTTATTATTCTAAATTCCCATACATTGCACTAATGGAACAAAAAATCTCTACAACAATAAAAATTAATCAAAAAAGACCAAAAGTACAAAATATATAGTTTTAGTTATATTTAAAATATAGTTTCTAATTAATAAATTTATGAGGTAAACAATAAATACAAATACACTAACATTTTTTAACAATAGATATAAGTCTTGCAACCGGGTGTTTGATATTCGATATGTAAAGTTAAGGCAAATGGGTAAGTTAATCAATCGAGCCTAAATTTTACAATGAAGTTAGGAATAACAAGTAAAAATGATCCTATGAGTTTAGATATAAATAATTAAATGTTATAATATTAAGTTATAAGTATATAATAAGAAAACGAGTTTAAATAATTAACGAATTAATAAAAATAAATTATATGCATACTAAAAATTATAAAATGACATAACTAATATTTAGGAGTATTTATTTATACTATATATGTATTTACGTGTAGGTAAGAATACCTAAAATTACTCAAAATACTTAATATATGTTTAAATATACTAAATTAATTAAGGAAAATTAATTTAAAAATCAAGAAAAATTGTGCAAAGTATAAAAATATTAGAATTTAGGGTGTGGTAGCTTAGGAATTGAAGATGGAAATTCAACAAATAGGAATTATACATTTAGAAAATAGAAAAGAAAAAGAAAATAGACACTTGGCAAATAAAAATTGCAAGAAATTCCTAAACATCTCAATAAATTCAGAGAACACCTACCGCAATTCATTTTAGGTAGTTGGAAACTTAGAAAAATTAGAGGGAAATTTAGAAGAGGAGAGATAGTATTTTAGTAAAAATTAGATAAAATAGAGTACATTTAGGGCTTCAAAAGAAAACGTACGTCCAACCACCACTTGAGAGGAAACAACCATCACTACTTGACAATGAGACCATTGCTAGGGACTGTTGATAAAGGAGGAGCCACCACTAGTGGCTAGAATTAATTTGAACCATAAGTTCTTCTTTCACCTGATTTTTGTACAAATTCTTAAAAATATCAAACATATGTAGAAATTTATGAAAATTGGTATTTTAGGATATTTTTGTATGTAAATTTAAGGAAAAATATCAATTTGATAAAATTAGGTTCCAACATATACTATCTTTAAGAAATCGCTAAATATGAGCTAATTTTCGCTTATGTTTTAAATAACCTTAAAAATATAGTTTTGAGTCTAAAATTTTTGTATGTACTGTTTAGGATATATATTACATTTCTATAAAGATTTTTTCTTAAAATGAGTTTTCCATATTTTTTTCTTGATTTTTAGGTCTTCAAATCATAAATAAAATGTAATATTTTAAGTATACTTTATGATTTAAGGCTAATTTGATAAAAATTCTAATTTAGGATAAATTTAGGCATCTTGAAATGTTAGTTGCTAATGGGAGGTGGTATTTGTAATGTTGGAGATATTAGATATATGTTTTATGTGTAGATTATGTAATAATGAGTAATAAGTGAAGATGGAAATTAAATGAGTAGAATAAATTAAGTTAAATTGATAATGTTATAATATTAGGAGTATAATATAAATTTAGGAAATTATGTAAAAAATGTAGGTTATTTTCACATCGAAAGCAAATTCAAAAGTTAAATTAGAAATATAGTTTACAGTACAGACGAAAATACCGATTAGGAGCTAAATAGGAGACTTGGGATATCTAAATATAGTTAGATGAATTTAACATATTGAATTAGGAGGAGTTCCTTGGGTTTACAAATAGAAATTATAACAAGAAACTATTATAAGAAACTGAATTAGAACCTTAATTGAGGAACTAATTCAGAAATTGAATCAGAAGCTAGTTTAAGATTACTTCAATTAGAAATAATATAAAACTTGGATAATTAGGTAAAATTATAATTTGAAACTTATATATAATAAGGGTATAAATACTAAAAAGGTATTTATATTATAGGAACAAGTGGCGACGATTTGACCCTGCATCAAGCTTGAGTGAGCAAATAAAGGATTTTAGGTAAATTGAGATTAATACATTACTATATGTCGGGGTACTATATTATGGTACTCAAAGGCTTATGATTTTATTTGTTTGTACTTATAGATAGATACTTGTGTGCATACTTGTGCATCTTTGATTATTCGGTTGTATACTAATGCTTTACTGTGGTGATTTGTTGTGGTTTGTGTTGAGTGAACTTGTTCGATCACCATAAACTAGACTTAGTTATATTCAACCAAAACACCTTAATTAGACATGTATTGCAACCCTTTAGGAGATGATTAGGATTTTCCTACGAAATATTATTACCCTTGAAAGGGATAGCGCTGCAGCATGATGGTCTCTTCTTCGTCTATAGTTAAACTAATTAACAAGATAGGAGGTTGTAGCAAGGATAAGAGCAGTGGCTCGAGGGATAGTTATGGAAGGAGTGGTGCTTTTATTGTACAAATCTGGGTTTAGTTATGAGTTATTGCATATACATTAAAACTCCTCAAACCCGGATTAGAGCGAATGAAATTTTCTTAATTTCACAACATATCGAACAACATTATGTAATAACATTTGTCTACTACTTCACATTTAATTAATTGTTTGAGGACATTGCTTGTGTCTATTGTATAGTCTTATATCTTAAATCTCACTTACTAAGCTGTTGGTTACTCATACCCTTATAAATCTTCTTGTAGGTATTGATTAAAATGCCGTGCTAAAAGTACCTAGAAGTGAGTTTCCTTTTGAAGAACTTTAGGGAAGTAAGGACTAAATTGAATGGCTAATAGAGTTTTTTGAGAGTTTTGTCAATAACTCATAGATGTGTGAGTTAGTTGTGTAATAGTTTACTTAGTTTAAACTATTATGATGTATAAATATCTCTTAAGATCTTGAGACAATATATATATATATATATATATATATATATATATATAAATATGACTTAAAGTTTTGTATGCAATTTCATTAATAGTCTTGTGAGAACTGTTCACTTCAAAATGCGTAATCATGGACGCCTTATGTAAATCACATCTACAATAGTGACTGTGAAGTCAATTACTATCTTAGGTTGGTTTACATAACGGAACTATTGCGACTCTATTGGTTCTAGGTGTAACAACTCTTGGTTAGTATTAGAGTGTGATTTTAATGAACTCGCTTTGAAGCATCATAAATAAAAAAGGTAGATATTACAAGAATACAGTGAGAGTAAGTAGTATTAGGTAGGCAATAAAAGATTGTACAATACATACTAAGGTAGAAGTAATTATAATATTTAATGTGTTGAATGTTAATTGATTTTAAGTCTAATTACAAGGTTGTAGGGGTAAGTTGATAATCAGTTGATTGCTGTTTAAGTGGAATGGAGAGGAGTCTCCTATTGACTATAGGATAAGATGTAGCGATTGTTGTTAAAAATGATTAACTGGGATATGTTTAGAACCGTAGATGAGATCGTTGATAAGTTTATTGATGGAATGAGTTATACTTAGCAAGACTCGGAGCATTAATGGAGATGAACTTAGGACCTTAATATAATAGGTATACTACAATAGCAATTTTCGAGCAAAGATGATTGGATAAGGAAGGAATCATAGCTTTAATGATACTAGTGTGATATTTTCCAGCTAAATTAGAAGAAGGGAGACCTTATCCTACTAGTATACCTACATACTTGCTGATGTACAATATATTCTTAGGTGTTATCCTCCAAGAATTATTGATTGATTTCCATGTTTTCTTGAACCAATTGAAGTAGGTATAAAGGTACCATTAGCACCCAATGAACTAGACCCTAAGCCTATGATGCCTGAACTACTATAAGAAAACCAACAACTAGTAGAACCATAAGATGCAGCTCAATTAGATATACAGAGCAATCATCAAATAAATGAGGCCAATGTTGAAGAGGATCTAAAAGAAGAAGATCCTGAAGAAGAGCCACAAGATGTAAAGTATTTTCTTCATAATGTTTAGAACAAGATAGTGTAAGATTTATTTGAACTTAAGAAGGGAAGTATGAGTATGACTCAGGATGAAACTAAGTTTAATAGACTATTGCAATATGCACTTGCTTCCTATTGAGATAATCTTAAGCTAAAGAAGGATTTGTTTCTCACTAGGTTTGATCTTACCATGTGTTGAAAGTTAGAGAACTATGGTTTCACTACTTATAATGAAGTGGTGGATAAGGTGAGGCAATTAGAAAATAATCATGTAAGAATGTAGGTAATGTTGAGTCAGAAGGTCAACAAGAGTTATCGACCTAGTTTGTCATTCAAGAGATCATACCTAGGTGTTGCTAGTAGTTCTGGGTAGAAGAGGAAGAAACCAACAACTTTAGCTAATAGCCTTACTCAATTGGTGCCTTGTTTGAATTTTTATGATGAGGATAGCAATGTTAAGTGCTAGAAATGTAGAGCAAATCATTTTCCTAAACAATGTGCTCAGCTTAGAGGAAAGTGTTTTATATGTGGTGATCAGAACCATGTATTACAAGCTTGCCCAGGACGAAACTAGTCAAGTGTAACAAATGTGGTAAGAATGGGCATTTCTCCAAGTACTGCCCACAGTTTAGACAAGGAGCTAGAAGGACTAGAGGTTTTAGTAACATAACTGCACCAACTCGTGTTTTTGCTATAGAGGTTTTGGAAAATGAAGAGGATGAAGATTTTTCTTATTGGATGGAGGAATATTATCACAATGATATTAAGGATATTATGGGAGCTAAAGAAGAAACTGATGAAGGACTTGTGATAAGTACATACTCAGATTGTTTATTTTGATAATAATTTAAGTGTAAGTTAAATTTAGATAGATTTATGAATGCAAGTCCGGTTAGTAATCATTGTATTAGTATATTTCAAGAGACATGCTTATAAATGAACAACTTGTTTTTGCATTAGTTGATATTAGTGTGTCCTATTCTCTTGCAAGTCAAAAGTTTGTGAATAAGAAGGGGATTAATGTAATTAAAATTAATATAGCTTATAGAGTTAGAACACGTATTAGGGAGAAAGTAATAACTCAAGAAGGGGTAGACAAGAGTCAAACAAAAATTCAAGAGAAAGAGTATTCTATAAGTCTTGTAATATTACCCTTACAGGGATATGATGTAATTGTGGGAATAAATTAGTTATTTAAGCATAAAGCGAATGTAGAATGTAGTAATAAAATTATTATTCTAAATAATAGAGAAATGGTGTTTCAAGGGAAAATAGGTGGAAGTAAACTAAAGTTAGCTGTTGTTAAGATATGTGATTAAATGTATGGACAAAGATAGAAGAGAATGATTGGAAGTTTTCTTGAATATTTCCTACCCATGTGAAGAAAGAGGCACCTAAAGTAGTGGATATATTAGTAGTATGTGAGTTTTTGGATGTGTTTCTAGATAATCTATCGGGTGTAGCTTCGCGTTGAGAGTTAGACTTCACCATCAAATTAGTCCTTAGAACCAAACCTATTTCTAAAGCTCCGTATCGAACGTCACCTATAGAACTACAAGAGCTAAAGAAACAACTTCAAGAGTTATTACATAAAGGATTTACTTATCCAAGTGTTTCACTATGAGGAGCACTGGTATTATTATGAAGACTACGAAATTATATATAGACCATCAGGAAATAAATAAGGTCACTGTTAAGAATAAGTATCCATTATCCCGCATTAATGATTTGTTTAACCAATTACAAGGTACAACTATATTTTTTAGAATTAACTTGAGATCAGGGTATCATCAATTGTAAATTAAGTTAGAAGATGTACCTAAAACTACATTTAGGACTCAATATGGTCACTATAAATTTTTTATGATACCTTTTGGTTTAATGAATGCTCCAGCTATATTTATGGATTTAATGAATCGTATGTATTAACTATATTTAGACAAATTTATTGTGGTATTTATTGATGATATTCTAATTTATTCAACAACTAAGAAGGAGCATGCAAAGCATCTACAGTTACCATTGTCAAAGTTAAGAGAAAATAAACTATATGCTAAGTTAAGTATATGTGATTTCTAATTTGATAAGATTTCTTGTTTAGGTCATATTGTATCTAGTAAAGGAATTCTGTAGACCTTAAAAAGGTAAATGCAGTAATGGAATGGAAGTAGCTAGCCATTGTCTTAGAAGTGAGAAGTTTTCTAGTTATGGTATATTACTATTGTAAACCTTAAAGCCAAGCCAAGTAACAATATGTTTGAGCTTAAAACCCAAGGTTTAGGGCGATCGGCTAAAGGATTCGATCAAACCCAAATTATAAACTATTTAACCAAATACCAGTAAAAATGACCCTGTAAACTTAAATTTAAGAAAGTAAGTAGTAAAATAGGAGACTATAAAATTTTCAAATTTTAAGCATAATAACTGCTAATTACCGAAAATGCAAAAAGTGTAATATAATAACTAATAAATTAGCAAAGATAGATTATATGTATACTAAAAATTTTAGAATGACCAAAATAATATTTAGGAATGTTCACGTGTACCCTACATGTATTTACGTATAGATAAAAATACACATAATTGCTAAAATAGGCCAAAAACTAAGTAAATAATTAAAGAAAAATACAAAATAATTATAAAAAAATCAGAAAAAATTCAGAAGAAGATATCTGCAACTAGATTAGGTCGTGACTGAAAAGAAAAAAAATTAGCCAATAAGAATTTGCCAAACTAAAAGCCTAAAATCAAGGAAATGGGCAAAATCCCATCAAATTAATGCACATTAATTACTATGTTTGTCTATAAATAAGGAAAAAATTCTCAGAAGATATTTGGATAGTTTGTAATCTGAGAAAAATTGAAACACAAGAAAAATCGAGAGAAATTTCAGAAAATAAAAAAAAAAAAAAGAAAACTGTGCAGATTAGCAAGGTGAACTAAAATCACCACCCACCACCACCTGGGACCGAACCACCACCACCACCCTACACTAGGACCAGTGTCTGGACCGGCCGATAGCCTTGGACCGGGTTTGGACGGTCAGAAAGCTTTGAACCGGTTAGTCATTTATTCACCCCGATTTTTGTATAATTTTGTAAAATTAGTTATTTTGCCCAGAAAATTATGAAACTTGTTATTCTGAGGTTTTATTGTATGTAGATTTAGGGAAAAATATTAATTTAGTTTAATTATGTTTGGAAATATAAGGTTCTTAAGAAATTGTTCAAAACCGAGCATGATTAAACCGGAAATTGAATAGGCTTAGGGATGTAGTTTGGGGCTCAAAATTTTTCTGTAGGATTCTCATATGATTTAGAACAGTGCTATGAAGCCCTTTTTTTTTAATTAATTTTCAAAAATTTTAAGTTAATTTTTAGCCCTAAAATGATGGTAAAATTGGGTGATTTGGGATTAATTAGGTAATTAGGATGTTAATTACTGATTTGGATCTTGATTAAATGATTAAGGAAGTTAATCTCTGCAGTGGAACCCTAATCCTAGCTTTTAGGTACTAATTATGGTTAATTAGGGAAATTAGGTAAAGAATATGAGAAATTAGGAATATGTGAAAATATAAATTACTAAATTTAAAAAAATAAAGTTATTTAGATAATATTATAATTGAAATCAGAAAAATAATAAATCGGAATTAATATTTAATTTTAAGTAAATATCTTAAAATGTAAGATTTTTACACATCGGGAATAAATCCGATATCCCAATTAGGGTTAGTGTGTACCGAATAGTTAGAATACCAAAATTACGACCCAATAGGATATTTGAATACCCGAGCATAAGGTGATTAATGTCACATTGGGATTCGAGCCTAATTATGACTTAGGAATTAAAACTAGAATCTAGTTTAGGAGCCGAACCCCGAAATAAAATACAACAAATTATTAATACGTTGTAGGTATACATGAGGAAAATGAGTTATATTATAAATTAGAATAAGAATCCATAAAAATAAGTACTAAAAGGACCTCTTTGCATTATAGGACACCTAGAAACAAATCAACTCGCAATTTGAGGATCGAGCGATCGAGCAAATTCAAGTAAGTTGGGTTATTGCTTATTGTAATAGAGTACTAGTTTTGTAGTGCTCGGAGACTTAGGCTTGTATATGCTTGTGATTGTAAGTAGTTTGCGCATGTGTTTGATGTATCTGAATTCGTGCTGGAATTTGTGCTGTGAGTGATTTTGTGACTAATTTAATTGGTATGAACTTGTTTGAAAACCTTAACCGGAATTTAATCTTAGTCGACCATAATAACCGAAAACGTCATGCATTGCAACCCGTTAGGGGATCATAGGACTCTCCAACCAAATACCGACCCCTTTGAAAGGGATAGCGCAGGATTGCAAAATGGTCCCTTCTTCATCCGCAGTCGAACTAAGTGACAGGAGAGGAGGTCGCGGCGGGGGTGAAGTCAATGGTTCGAAGGTAGTCGCGGGAGGAGCGAGGTCTCCATTGCACAAGCCTGGGTTTGGTTGTGAGCTGCTGTATAACATGGAACTCCTCAACCCGGATCGGAGCGGGTGAAATTTCTCTGATTTCACAACGGACCGGACTACGTTGTGCGATGACACTTGATTGTTGCATTGCATGAAAATAATTGTTTGATAACCCTGTTTGTGCTTGTATGCATTCATGAGTCTCCAATTCAACTTACTGAGCTGTAGTTGCTCATACCCTTATAGATCCTTTTGCAGGTTCTGATTTGTAATCTCTTCAAGTACCATGCCGCCCTACAATTATCCAGAGGTTAGTCTTTTTGAAGCCAGGGGTGTGAGGATCAAGTTATTTAGCTTAATGTGTAACCAGACTGACCTTGTAGTTAAAGGATGAAGACTGTTAGTTATTCTGTAAATTAGTAAACTGTAGTTATTATGTAAATCTTCCTGGGAAGCTCTGTGGACCTATTTATATGATTATCTATGTTTAATAGTAATTTGAGTTACTTATCATATTTGTAGTATAATCATTAATCGAACTGTTTACTTCAAAGCGAGTGGTCGTCGACACCTTGTATAGATTATCTCTATAGTAGGAACTGTGAGGCCAGTTTCTATCATAGAATGGTTTACACGGCGGGACTGTTGCGACTTCGGGACTTCGGGACTTCGGGGCGTAACAACTATCGCCGGTTTATAAAGGATTTCTCTAGGATTACAAGACCATTGACTTGATTAACTCAGAAGGATATCACATTTGAGTAGAGTAAAGGATGTGAGCAGAGTTTCCAATAAGTGAAGAAGTGACTAGTTATGGCACCAATATTAACACTACCTGGTTTAGATAAACCATGTAATGTATATAATGATGTTTCTCGAAATGGATTAGGTTGTATACTAATGTAAGATGGAAAAGTTATTAGATATGCATTGAGACAATTGAGGCCACATAAAAGACATTATCCAACTTATGATTTAGAACTTACGATTGTAGTGTTTGCTTTAAAATTTTTGAGACATTACCTATACGGACAATGATGTGAAATATATACTAATCATAAGAGTCTAAAGTATTTCCTCACACAAAAAGAGTTAAACTTAAGACAAAGGCAATAGTTGGAGTAAATTGAGGATTACAATTTGAATATAAATTATCATCTTGGAAAACTCAATCTTGTGGCAAATGCTTTGAGCCACAAGAACTATAAACAGGTTGCATTATCGTTAACTTCCCAAAATGAGTTGGTGTAGGCATTCAAGAAGTTGGAAATTGGGTTTGAGTAGTGTAAACCTAATAGTCTAGTGATGAATTTGGTGATACAACCTACCTTATTGGAGAGAATTAAGCAGAAGCAAGAGGAGGACAAGGACGTGATGGAAATGAAAGAAAATCTAAGTAAAGGGGATGATTCTGATTTCAAAGAGGTACATTAAGATTTAGAGGAAAGATATGTGTATCACAAGACTCCAGTAAAAAGAAAATTTTAGATAAAGCACACATTATGGGTTATATCATGTACTCAGGAGGAAATAAAATGTGCCATGATCTAAAATCAATGTTTTGATGAAATAGAATAAAAAGAAATATTACACAATACGTAGCAAAATATATTATATGCCAACAAGTTAAAGCGAAACATCAAAGACCAGGTAAATCATTACAACCTTTGGAGATACCAAAATGGAAATAGGATCATATTACGATGGATTTTATGGTGGCACTTCTTAGGATACAAGTCGGTTATGATTCGATCTGGGTGATTATAGAAGAATTAATGAAGAAGGCACATTTCTTATCCTATTGGATAGGAAATTCAATGGAAAAGATGGCTAAACCGTATATTCGAAAGATAGTAAAATTACATGGTGTACCTAAAAGTATTGTTTCTAATCGAGAGAGTCGATTTGTATCCAAATTTTGGGAAAGTTTACTTAGAGCTTTGGGTACACAATTACAATTTGGTATAGCTTATCATCTACAGACAAATAGACAATTTGAACAAACAATTTAAACTTTAGAAGATATGTTGCAAGCTTATGTTTAGATTTCGGTGATGATTGGGATAAATATTTTCCATTGATAAAGTTTGCCTATAACAATAGCTACCAAGCATTTATGCATATGGCACCTTATGAAGCATTATATAGAAGAAAGTGTAGATTGCCGTTGTATTGGGACTATGGGGAATGTGCAATGATTAGACCTAATATGATTAACTAAATGAATGAAAAGGTTAAGATTATCCAATAACGAATGAAGGAAGCTTAAGATCATTATAAGAGTTAGGTAGATTTAAAAAGAAGGCTAGTAGATTTATAAAGTAAATGGTTAAATTGATGGGATATAATGGGTTTTTTATTTTTTTTGGTAAGGGATGGGATATAATATTACTATCAATGGTAATAAAATTGGATTGTTAATGGAAACTATAAAATTAATAACACAAGAAATCTTAGATTTATGGGAAGAATTAAAATGCGTTATTTATGAAGACTTATTTTAACAACACCCTCCATTAAGGGTATAACACATAGAAATAGTGAAATCGCATGTTCTCCGTATGGACAATTCCAAGGTCACACCATTCTTATGTGTGATGGTACATGTTACTAAAAATAGGTAGACCAATAGTCTACCTAGGACTATAAACTAGTCAAGTCAATATAATGCTAGGCTCGAGCTCGATTTGAACTCGATTGAGCTTAGAATCTTAAGCTCGAGCTTAACTCAAAATAGCACTAAACAAGCTCGAGCTCAACTCAATTCATTTAAAAACACTTTTTCTTTCTAATTACAATAATATTAGTGTTTAAAATTGACTCAAACTCAACTAACATTCATATTCAACTCGAACTTGATTAGGCTTACGAGCTAATTGAGCTAAACATTATAAAGCTCGACTCGGTTTTTCTCGAATTAAACTGGAGTAAATATCGAAACGAACTCAAGTAACTTACGAGTAGTTTGACTCGTTTACACCCTTAGGTATGTCTATATTTTTGCCTTATTTATGGTACTTACATAATTAATGACAAATAAAAATTTATAAAGAAATTGTAATAGATAATGACAATGTAATAATAACAAAAGGTACATTTAAAAAAACAATTATTCTATGCTAATGTATCATTTACTATATGTAATTACTAAAAATTTGGTTTCACTAAAATGAATTACTGAAATTTTGTAATCATTAAACGTAAATTTGGTAATTAATAGTAGTAAGTGAATTAATGATGATGGATCTATAATGTAGATATTTATATATAAATAATAGATAGAATAGATTAAATAACAAATGAACATTAAGAAATTCTTTTGTATTCAAAGGGACATGGTCATCTGAAAAGGAAAATATATTTAATCTAATAGTAAAAACCAAATGCTTTATAGATATGACATGAATTTCTTATATTTATAAAATTTTAAAAGTTAATTTTTTATTGCTCCATTTTAAGTCCATATTTCATTAGTGAAGAATGTAACATATATAGATGTCATATTCCATTAAGAATTCATTTCTCCTTATTTGATATACTATATTCTTTACACATTTTTACCTTTGTAATAATGATAAAAAAGTCTATATCTCATGAATGCATCATAAAAACTTATCTTATGGGTATAAAATTTATGAAAGTATTTTAAATTTGCTAATGTTCTTGGTTGACCATAAATTAATATGATATGGACTAATAATCATACCTCTGTCAGATGTATCATTTATTAAAAAAGTCAAGCACAAATTAATATATCAAATTCAAATGATTAAGCACAAGTAAATTAACCATTGTATTATAATAATGGTGATAATTGATTATAGTCATAAATGTAAAAGACATTTGTAGCCCCGACGAAATAATATTAAAGGGTTGTAATGTAAAATAACATATGCTAAATTATATAAAGTATTAGTATATTAAAAGGGATGATTTAAGCAATAACAAAAAGACACTAAACTCTTTTTACTTACTTTAGTTATATAGATGATAGCATATTAGGGATTTACGTATTACAATAACATAAATTTAGAATATTAAATTTAATTTTCACATAAATAGAACAAATTTAGTTGAATTTTAATAAGATAGTACACATTTTAATTATATTCATTCCAGTCAATTTAAAATAACACGCTTTAATTACTGAAAGGTAAATGAATAATCAACCCAATTCTATTTAGTTAATTAATAAGCATAAATGCATAATTTTGATAGGCCATTTAAAATAGCATGCTTTAATTACTTAAAGGTAAATGAATAATTAACCAAATTATATTCAATTAATTATTAAGCATAATTGTATAAAGTTGATAGGCCATTTTGGGCTCAAGCTCCCAAAACTTAGTCCAAGTACTTCGACCTACTCGGCTACCCTCGACCACTTCAAGACAAAGAGCCCAATCTCCTCTAAAGAACGATTTGGTATCGCCTTATGAGCTTAAATCCAACCAGGTAACCTACTTAGGTCCCTTGAGCACCTCACCATGTCTAATCCATTCGTAAGCCAACATAACTTGCTTGGCTTACTCTAACCACCTCGTCACTCCCAACTTCTTTAGGGTCCTTAAAAACCTCGACCGAACTTCTTGAGTTGGGGTAGCCTTAGGCCCCTAAGCATGCACCAGGTGTTTAGTATGTAGCTCCATGCCCACATTGCTCTTACATCACACACTCTCTCTTCATTAATTGCTCTTCGACATTTTTGGTGCGGTCAACATGCCTTACATCCTTGAACATATCAACTGCCCATGCTTCAAACCCGACTGCTAGCCTGTTCAAGGCTAACCAAGCGACTAAATCATTATGTCTCCTCTCTTCCGGCACATATCCCCTACAATAGCCACATATGATCAAATCACGGGATGCCACATGTCCTTGACATGTGAGCTTCTTCTCTTATTATAAGATAAGGAGCCAAAGGTATAAGGATCTTCTCTCTCCAGACCTTCTTTACTCTCTTAACACATCAACTACTCTAAACGCTCTCTTAAAATACTCTCCTTACTAACTTAAGAATAAGAGGACCCCCATTAGCACTACCATAGAAAGCCTTTTTACAAGTCCTCTAGTAAGCATGGTTGAAGGACCACCCAAAATAACCATCAATCTATCCTATGTAATCTCACGCATCATCACATAATTTATGTATTCAATTGAGTGGAATATTCATAGTAAAGTTCGACATAGGGAGGAAGAGGAAGAACAGATTGACAAATTCTATTCCCAAAAATAGAAGTGCAAAGGGCCAAAGAAACAAACTCTATCCCAAAAAGAGTACAAGACCGATATGTATATATATATGTATATTACCTAGGCAGACCGAACTATATATATTCAGTCCTGTCCTTTTGGGTATATATTGAATGTTGATGCTCAAGAATTCACAGGTTAGAGTTGCTTTGTCCGATGAACTATAGGATCAACGAAAAGAAAATCCAATCAACAATATCCTTGAAAAATCGCTTTTTAACCCCAACTTGACCTTCCATTGGTCAACCAAATTCGAATTCTCACTCTTCATTGTACTCATGTAAAAAATATAAATTTTTTTTTTTATAAAGAAATTAGTCCATGCAAAATGCTTACTATATGTTCACAAGAAAGATAAAGTTATGAAGGTTTCCGTAGATAGATGCTCGGTGCATTTACCGAGGATAAAAAGCTTACTGCAAGGGATTCATACATTTTATGATAAAGGAAGTATACAAAATATAGTAATTAGAGCTGAAGGAAAAGTGAAACGAATAAATTAGAAGGAAGATAAAGAAAAGGAAAAGATTTATTAATTCTCTTATTTAGATAAAAAAAAAAAAAAAAAAGGAAAGAAGGTAGAAGAAAAGCTTAGAAAATCACTTTTTATTTTATCGAAATATCATAAAAGTTCCTTCAAAGTGTGCTTTTATTTTAGAAGGAAAAATAGTAATTTTGTTTTTAATTTTTCCATAATTCTCTCCTAATTTGGAGAGAATGGTCTTTGTGGGTTAAAGGAAAGTTTTTCCTCCCAAATCCACCCCCTTTCCCTCTCTTTCTTTTTCCAAAGGATGGAAAGTTTATTGAAATCTAACATAGATTCTAGTGACTATATCACATAAAGAAGATTTTACTGTATAGTCCCTTAAAAATAATTATATGTTATGATCATTTTTAAGCTATAGTAGAAATGGATAAAGTATATCAACCGTAAATCACTTTTAATTATATGGTGTAGTCAGTTTTTGCATTCAAACATTGACTACGGCCTTATCTTTCTTAAGGCATTTTCTGACATATTTCTCTTAAGAAGAGAATCTATATTATATAATCGTGTTCTTCCGATGAAAGGTCACAACAACGTTGATCATCATGATCGCTATGCCATGCATTGTGCAAAAACCCCATATTATAGCACGTAGACGTTATTTATCACACCGGAATCATTAGAGCAAGTAAGGAAAGAATGTTACATGAATCCACTCAAAATCAGTGTGTTGGGAGGAAAAAGTGTCAGACAATATGATATGCTATTTCAACATTATCTTTTATGAAATATAATTGTGACCGATTAATAAAGAGACCATGCTTCTAAAATTAAGTTTCTCTTCATCTTTAAGTTTTATTATTATTATTATTATTTTACCATTTATATTACAATTTAGAATGGATGAATGAATTCGATCAGAGAATTTTAATCCCTAGGCTTAAGGATTAAAGAAAACCTTAGCTTTCCTGATCATGTAACGCGTCTTAACCTAGTGGATTTCCTGGACTTAGATAAGGATCGGGACGCATCTGTGGGACAAGGTGCTGTGAATCTGATCATTCAGAGCAAAACACGAATGAGAATGTTGACGTCCAAGGGGATCCAAATTCTAAAGGGTATGCTCTGGCTAAAATATCAATGAGAGGAACGAGCTAACCAAGTACAGAGACGACCATATCGGGACTCATTTATCTCGTAACCGTCCTTAAAACTCTCAAACCGGCAAAAGAGACTCACGAAGGGCAATAACCGGGTGAGAAAGTGCATATATATTTTCGTTTGCTAATCTAATAGCATCATCATCGATCTTCCTTTAAAATAGATTAGGGTTCAAATTTTTCTTTCTTCAAGTTGTGATATAATTTACCAAAAAAGTGAATATATATTTTTGAAGGTAAAAAAAATATATGTAAGAAGTAAAGACATGATTCAGGTATTGAAGGATTATTTTAGAGTAAAGCTAATAGTTGTATGGATATGTTTGCAATTTATTTATTTTTTAAGTATTCCTAAATACTTTCTTGGATCGTCAAGTGCCAAAATAGCTATCATTCAGTAGACTGTTTAATATTAAAAACAAAAACGAAAAAATAAAACAAAAACCTACTTTAAAATCCAAAAATTATGAATCTTATTCCGTGGGAAAATCTACTGCAGCTAATAATGCGCGTTGTTGTCTTTATTAGATGCGTAGATCGTGTAGGACTAATAATGCAAAGACAGAAACAACTATAAGCTTTTAATAAATTACTCAAACATAAAGTGAAAAACAATAATGGTGATGTCGTGTCATTTGAAAATTAACACTCATGCATTATCGGTACGTCAAGTTTCAGTGGACCGACCAAAAGATTCTTACAAAAAATCCTTAATCATTTTAGTCCGAAAACTAATAAACAACTTCCAAGTACTTAATTCCAGCTTTCAGTTTCCCTTTCCTATTTGAAATCATTGAAAGCGGATTCTTTCCTTTTTCTTGATTTATTTATTTATTTTTAAATATTATCAAGTGTATAATCAATGATTATAGTTATAAAACAAAATAATATCATGATGGTGTAATAATACATATAAAAATTATAAATAATCTCAACGTCATTTATAAACTAAGAAAAGAAATATGAAAGAATCCTACGTCATTTATCCCATAATTCCCTCCTTTCCATATGCCATGAGAAGTGCAAGATTTCAGAGAAATCTAAAGCTGAATCGATTCGCATAGTTTTTTTTTTTCTTCCTCTTTTGTTCAAACAAACAATTTTGCAGAGAGGTTGTCTCTGAAAATTTTTTGTCCTGCAAGATTTTGTCATATGGAAAATAGTTTCTAAAACTTTTTCGGTAATCATTATTTTGGTTTGACAAATATTTGTCGTAACAATGTTAGTTGCATTTATTAGTAGTTTTAGTAAGATAACGGTCATTGATGCCGATGGAAGCGGCTTATTAGTGGATAATAGTGCCTAACAGCCTGCTATGAAGATATCAATTTATATAATTTTTTCACGGTTTTATTCTTATTTTTTAAGAGATTGATTTCTCTATCCATCTCATTATTGCTTTGTATTTCTTTAAATTAAAATCATTGAATAAATTATAAATTCAATAGTTCAAATTGAAGAAAAGGAAAATGAATAGTGAAATAAAGGGTGGAACGGATTTCATTAAAATAAATGATAGAAACATAGAACCTTCTTCAATTTATAGGATTTTTTTACTATTGCATTTTTGCTTTTTACAGGATCAGTTAAACTTTTCATCTTAGTCTTAATTTATATTTTTTTAAATTTAGATTATTAAACTAATTGTAGTTCGGATTTAAACAAATGCAAATTAAGGGTAGAATTGAAAACTTGACCAATCCCATCAAAATGAGAGATGGGATTAGAGAAGCTCCATTCTAACATTTTTTTTCTTTTTTTGGCCAAAGCTAATTATACCAATAATTACTACGTTTATATTCCAATATTACCACATTACCTGCCAATACAAACCATTAAACCAAAGCAATAGTGAAAATTAATTCATAAAAGATGCCCGAAAAGAATTTTCTATCAAGCCAACCCTCCCTTAAACTGAATCTGTAGGGGATTATAAATATGAAACCCATTGTGAGAAGTTTATGTATCTAAAACTTATTTGGGGTTCAATGTTACATTTGATAATTAAAAAAGGAAAAAAAAAAAAAAAAGGATGTGCTGGTAAATTTTTAAAAGTTGTCAAGACGATCCTGTAATTGTAATTATTGAATGATAACAAATGTAATAAAATGTTTTGGAAATGTTTTTCATGAAACAAAAGCATTTTTTATTTGTTTCTCCCGGTTGCTTAAGAAATTCCAGCTTGTGGAAAGGGCCTATACTTTCAAATCTTGGTTTAAGCTAAAGCTAGAAAAGACATATACTACCAACAAAAGATCAACCAAAAAAATCTACAAACAAAATAGTCACTAACAACTACTGATAATAACATATATAAATGCAATACATCAAACAATAGTTTGAAAGAACCATTAATAAAAGCAACAAAAGAACAAATATAAATAGAGACAAGATTGATTTTTCAATTCGCTATCTGCACTATCATTTCACATGTTTCTAGCTTCCACTTCAAAGATGTTAAGTTTTTATATCAGTATAACCAATATCTACAGAATAAAAGTTTAAAAATGTTAAATGTAAAAATACAGGTCTATAATGTATTAAAGGCGGAAAAAGAAAACAGGGTTAATGAGTTCTAAGTAAAAAGTTGAAAGATGAAGGGTTCGAATAAAAAATTGGATGGAGAAAATGTCGAAAGGAAAATAGAAAATTAGTGCAGAAACTTTCAAATATTAAAAAGCAAATCACGAGAAAGAGAAGGGAAAAGATAAAGATAAAACAAATCTTTCTTTCCTTAATCCAGATATGCACAAAACAACTCTCTTCTTCCTCTCACTTTTCCCCATAATGCATGGAGCAAATCATTTGCTGCACGCATTGCTTGGACGCTGATTCATTTATGTTGTTCTAAGCAAAATTCATTTTAACGGGCTTGTGTCATACATATACATACACATAGAATTAAAGGAATATTGTTTATAATTAGTTTATATTAAAATCATATTTATTCATATCATAATCATATCTATTGGTCTTAAATATTGTATCAATTTTGTATTTTATCATTATAATTATACCTCTTACCATATCAGTTTCATGTTTACATCATTCTATTGTGTAATAAAAGAAAAAAAAAAATTTACGATATGAAGTATGACCAGTCGTAGATTACAAATCATCATTGCCCCTGGATTTGAAGAGAAAAGCTATATCAGTCGATTTGGTTTGGGGTGGTGTGTGGGGGCGCTATACATTCCCTTTGTTTGGCAATCTTTATACAATCTCTAGGAGATTAAAGAGTGCTAGTGGACCATGGGATATCTCTTTGGTAAAAGCTTAGCATAGTGTTTTAGATGGTTAGATTCTCATGAGGCTACGCCTGCAAAAGGCATTTTATGTGCCTACAATTTAAGTCTTAGTTATCTCGAGAGAATTCAACAGGCATGCCTTTGAATGAAACGCAGAAACTAGCCTTTCTCTAGGGGCATACTGATTGAATCCTTTCTTTGCAAATTGAGTAGAGGGTAACGATTGGAAAAAAGATTCAATGGTATTAATTATTCAACTTTTTTAAAAATACCAAAAACAATTCTAATGAAATAGAATTTTGTTTTAAAAAAACACCCTATATGATGCAGTGAAAGTAACCAAAAAAATTCGATTTTGTATTATTCTTGAATAATTGTTCGTAAAGAAATAAGAAAAGAAAAAAAAAACTATTTATATCTAAAAGAAACCCTAAAAAACACCTAAAAGTAGTGAAAAATATCTCTAAAAAAATCAAAGGGCTAGTTACAAGCCTTAAAAGGTGTTTTTTAGGCCCAAATGACATTAATCAGGCCTACTTGGATTGCCCTGTAATAAGACTAAAAAATCAATCCTCAGAAACATATAATAAGAAGAAAAATTCTTCTTAGATGGGCATAACTAAGAAAAACCGTCTATTTAAACATGTTCACATCATACTCCTCTCTTGACAAGAACTCATCCTTGAGTTGGAAACAGCATTTGAATATAACAGTTATTCACATGGGTAAAAAGGATAAATATCTACCATATTGAAAGTTTTTTATATACCCATACTATCTGATAATGCAACGATATACACATTATCGCTTATCTTTTAGACTATTTGATGAGGATCGTATTTCTTTAGTTGCAACATGTTGTATACACTAATCGGAAACCTTTCCTTTTGTAGAAATACCATGACCTTATCTTCAACAGTAAACATCCTTTTTCTCTTATACTTATCAATTGCATCTTTATACTTTGCATTGCTTTCCTCTAACTTCTACTTCACCTCTAGTATAGTAGTTTGCCACTGTTTAGCCAAATTCTTAGTTGCAACATTCAAACTTGTCTTTACTGGAAGCTTTAGTAAATCAAAAGCATGTTGAGGCTGCTTCATGCAAGTAATGGCAAATAACGTCTTTCCATTGGAACGATATATAGCACTATTATAAGTGAACTTTGCCTATGCCAAAGCTACATCGCATTGCTTCGGTTTGTCTCTACATATACTCCAAATAAAATTACCAAGTGTTTTGTTAATCGCTTTAGTTTAGCCATCTATTTAAGGATGTGTCATACTACTAAAGTTTGGCAAGGAATCAAACGTCTTCCACAATGTTCTCAAAGATTGGCTTAAAAATTTGTTATCCCTAACTAAAGTAATAGACTTTAGCACTTCATGTAAGTAAACAATTTCCTTGAAAAATAATTTGGCTATTCCAATCACATCTGAAGTCTTCTTACAAGGGATAAAATGCGCCATCTTTAAAAACTTGTGAACAACAACAAAGAAAAAATCAAACCCTATTTTGGGTTTAAGGTAAGCTAAGTATAAAATCCATGGAGAGATCTTCCCATATATTCTCAAGTATGGGTAAGGGCATATATGAGCCAATGTTTTGTGATTAACCCTTGGCCACTTAAAAAACATAACATTGTTACATGAATCTAGAGACATCTCTTGTCACATGAGGCCAATAATACCATTTTATAACTGCAGCAAGTGTCTTATCTCACCCCAAATATCCAACAAGCCCACCTCCATGCAAATCCTGAATCGACTTCTCCCTTAAGGATTTTTTAAGGATACAAAGTTGATTACCACGCATCAATTATCCATCATGAATGTGAAAATTATCACAAACTAGGTCATCACTACACTTAACCTAAATATCCTTGAAATCCTTATCATCCTTATCATCTCCATATAGCTCCTTCAAGTAGTCAAAACCTACAATTTCATTACTCAAAGTCAACAGCAAATTTTCATGGTAACTCAAGGCATCCACCACCTTATTCTCCATCTTAGTTTTGTGCTTAATCCTAAAAGGAAATTTTTGCAAAAAATGAAACCATTTGGTATGCATGTTTTTGCCAATCTGAGTATGACTATTCAAGTGTTTTGGTGCCTAGCAATTTGAATATAAAACAAACTTCTTGCCAATCAAGTAGTGCTCCTACGTCTTCAGAGCTTACATAATATAATAGAATTCTTTATTATAAGTTAGTCAATTCCATCGTACGTCACTTAACTTTTTCACTAAAATAAGCAATTGGCCACTTCTCTTAAGAAAAAACTACTCTTATCCCCACACCACTCACGTCACACTCAACCTCAACCAATTTATCAAAATCAGGTAATGCTAAAATAGGTGCATAACACAACTTCTCTTTCAACAATGCAAAACTAACCTCAGCCTCATCTCCCCAATTAAATTTGCCCTTCTTTAAACAATTAATTAGGCTACAATATTACTAAAATTCTTTATAAATCACCTATAAAACGTCATCAACCTATGAAAACTCTTGACTTCAGAAGCTATCTTAAGAGTAAGACACTCTCTAATAGCCTTTATTTTCTACTCATCTACTTAAATACTAGAAGCACTAATAATAAACCTACAAAACAACAACTTCTTTGACATAAAGGTGCACTTCATCAAATTAACATATAACTTATTCTCTCTCAAAACAATTAACATTTCACGTAAACGTAACACATGCGCCTTTTTTGACTTACTATAAACCAAAATATTGTCCAAATAAACAACTAAGAATTTTCCAATAAAAGGGTTTCAATACCCGGTTCCTTACTTGCATGAAAGTATTTGGTGCATTTAACAAATTGAATGGCATCACAAGCCACTCATATAACCCCTCCTTCCTTTTGAATGTCATCTTCTATTCATTTCTAGGCTTAATCTAAATTTGATGATACCCACTTCTCAAATCTATCTTTGAGAAGATAACAACTACTCTCAACCTATCTAACATATCATTCAACTACAGGATGGGAAACTTATAGCCAACTGTAATCTTATTAATGGTCTTGCTATCCACACACATTGTCCACCTCCCATCTTTCTTGGGTGTTAATTGGGTTGGAACCACATGAGAACTCAAGATCTCTTGAATATTCCCTTTCCTCAACAACTCTTCCACCTTCTCCTTCAGTATCTCACTCTCCTTTGGACTTATCCTATAATGAGGAAGATTTAGTAAACTAACACCTAGAATCGGATCTATTTGATGTTAAATATCTCTTAATGGAGGTAAACCATCCGTAAGTTCATCTAACAAAGGTTTAACTACTTCTAGCTATTCATCCACCATCTCCTCTTCTCCCAAAGCTAACACCTGTTTTGCAATTAAAGCATCAACCAACCTAGACTCTTTCACATTTGCCTCCATTCCCTATACTAAAGTGTTGAGGGTAAAGAAGTTACGTTCCTCCACTTTAGAAGCTTTAGAATGACTTCTACTCTTTATTGGCATCGAAGTATACCTTACACCTTCTCTTTCCAACCTATACGCATTGTCTCTCCTGTAGTGCTACACATTCTGATCGAACTGCCAAGGTCTCCTAAGAAAGATATGACAAGCATCCATATCAACTACGTTTTAGTATGTCTCATCTCGATACTTATCTATAAAGAAAAGCATCCTACACTACTCCTTAACCCGAATCTTCTCTATTGCCTTAATCCACCTAAGTGTGTATAGATTAGGATGTGATTCTACAAGGAGCTTCAGCTTATCTACAATGCCTTTACCAATGATATTATTACAACTTCTATTATTGATGATTAGATTGAAACAACTATTTCCTACAGTACATCTAGCTCAACTTGTGCCCAAATTCTCTACAATCATCATTAAGTTCACACACAACATTATCTACCTCCTTATTTTCTTCTCAACTAAATTTACGACTTGTCTTTTGAGGCATTCGTTAGACTTATGCTCGAACTCTAAGCATCTAAGATACTTCCCATTGAACAGCTTAGGTTTAGTATAAGGGTTGGTCATCTTCTATCCATCTTTGTCATCTGCTGCCTTCAACTTTTCAGTTGATCTCTCCCCCTTTGTTTTATCATTATGTGATGGTGTATCCTAAACTATCTTCCCATTATCACTTGCCCTTTAATGCTCACCACTATAACTTCTGCCATAACTTTTGCAACCAAAATCAAATCTCACCCTTTCCTATAGCATCAGTTTTACCTTCAACGCCATATTTTTAGCTTCGCTCAGATTCCTAATAACCTATACTCCAATTCTATTCTGAATCTGTAGTTTCAACCTGTTTAGATATTGAGTTGCTTGTTAATTCGCTTTCTCTCAAATTGTTTCTCTACACTAATCACATAAATTTTGTTATATATTCATGAATGGATCTTTGCCCTTAGTAACATCGTTGGTATTATTGAAATAATAACTAATTGTAATTAAGAGGGAGAAACTCTCCTTTCAACAACTACCTCATCCTAAACCACGTTCTTATGAGTGCTTTTACCTTTCGAATCATTCGACTCTATAATCTCTCCTGCTATGTAGACACACCACCCTTCAATATACATGCTACTAGTCTTGCCTACTTCTCTTTCGGAACTCCCATATAATCAAAGAACTTGTCTATTTCGACAATTCGATCAATAAAATCTTCTATTATTGAATTTCCGTTGAAGTGTGAAATATCAACCTTCAACTTAAAGTCATTATTTTCTAGACCTTCGTAATACTGGCCTCGACTATCACTACGACCCCTTCCTCATCCAAATTACCGCCATTGTCATACTTTGCATATTGAAATTCTGTAGCATATTCGTCTTCTTCTGAGTCATTATCATAGGTCGCATGAATAGGCCTGTTGATTGGTTTTCTTAGGGTGATGTTCATCTTTAGGGCTAATTCTATCACCATCCTTGTTAACAACATCCATTTGTAAGGCATCTAACTGATTCACAATATCTTCAATAGGTCTCTAAGACGCTTAGAATCTACGATCAATTATTTGCTCCAATGTTGTTATGGCTATACACAAGACTGCCACATCCTGAGCAACGTCTTGGATAGTACGAACTCACTCTCTATTGTTTGACATTAGATTAGATTAATTACCTGCTCTAATACCACCTGATGCAATGACAACAACGAAAGAAATTTAATTCTATATTATTCTTGAATAATTGTTCATAAAGAAACAAGAAAAGACATAAAGAAACTCTTTATATCGAAAAGAAACCCTAAAAACACCTAAAAGTCGTAAAAAAATATCTCTTAAAATATAAAAAGGCTAGTTACAAGACTTAAGGGCGTTTTTCAGGCCTAAACAACATTGATCAAGTTTGCCCAATTTATTTAGTTTTAGGACTTGAAAATTAATCCTCAAAAACATATAATAATAAGAAAAATTCTTCATGGATCAAAAGTTATGCCTATTTGAGCATAATTAGGAAAAACTGCCTATTTGAGCATTATTATACATTTATTTAGATTCTTAAAAAGTTATACATGGTCCAATTCACTTTCCTATGAAAGAGAGAGTCAATAATTAGGAGCGTGCATAATGGAAGGTGCTTAACACACATTTTAATGCTAAGGTTCTCTCATTTTAGGGGGTCTTTATGCATTATACACGGGTTTTTCCTAAAAGTTGAAGTGCTTAATAGTGTACATGGTCATTATTTGTTTTCTATAGAAGGAAGATATTAGAATTTTCATTGCCTCTAGCAATAAATGTATTAATTAAATTTGAAGTATTAATTTGTAAAGAAAATGTGAAATGAAATTATAATTCAATTAAAATTTAAAGCAAAGTGTGGTTTTCGATCTTAAAGATTATAGAAAACGCTAAGGAAGTTTATGGCCATCAAGGGGCACTCAGGAGTTAAGGGAGTTTCTAGTCTTAGAGGAGTGCATGATGCTAAGGGGATTCTTAGTTTTTAAAAGTGCATGTGGTACCAAGGGAGTTCCTAGTATTAAAAGAATTTGTAATGGCCAAGAAAGTCTCATAATCCCCAAAAAACGTAAGGTGTCAAGGAAGTTCCTAGTCTAAAAAGAACTTGTGATGCGAAGAGAGCCTCCTAGTCTTGAGTCTTGAATGAACGCATGGTGCCAAAGGATTTTCTATTCTTAAAAGAACAAGTGATGCCATAGGACTCTCTTGGTTTTAAAAGGATGTATGGTATCCAAAGAGTTCCTATTCTTGAAAGAATGTATGATGTCATCTTTCTAATATTAGTAGTATCAATTGTTTAGAAAAATTATGAGACTAACAATTGACATCAAATAGCTTTATAATTCAACATCCCCCTTTCCTTCTTTACATAAAAATAAAAAGAAAAATTTGGCTAACAAAAATAAAAAGAAAAGAAAAGAAAAGAAAAGTGCAACTAAATATTTATCCTCATCTTGTAGTTTTGTCATAGCTCATCTCATACCTTTATCGCTTCAACATACATGCCACCGTATAAGGTATTGCATGCGGAAATCATATTAATGCAAACATTACCATTTTTTCTAATAAGCTACCTAAGGCATATCCTATTCATGAATATTTTCTTTAGATCTTTACACTCTTTAGTAGGATAGTCAATATTCTATGATATCGACAAAATTTGGCATCATTGTGCTCCTTAATAAATTGACGCCAACTCTAGCAATATGATATCCTAACCTTGTAGCCATTGATAAAAAATGATGTACATTTACCTTGTTGGACATAGAATTGGAGGAATTTTGATCAAACTTCTCTACATGTAATTCTTAGTCTTCTTATTGCTTTTAAAATTTTCATCCTAAGTTATATGTGTGAGTGTAGCAAAAGAATACAAATAAAGATTCTCCAAGTATGTTGCATATTTGAAAAGCATCCCTTGATTACAAATCTTTACAAGCTCCTCTTCATCACAAACATTTTGGATGTCTAAGAAGCATTCTTTAAACCATGTCTTCCTTCAACTTTTGTTGGATCCTATCCATGTCGACAATGGTTATGTTCTTCAGTAGAAAAGAACTTCTTTAGAAATATGAAGCACGATTCTTCAAAAGTCTATTAACATAGGAGGGATGTTCATGTACTAGGTGAAGGCATTCTCCATAAATGTTATGGAGAACTCTTTTAACTTTAGGTTATTGTCTAAGCTATATACTTCTAGAGTTTCAATAAACTTTAGCAAATGTTGTTTGGCATTACCTTGTTTGTTATTTAAGAGCAAAAACTTTGGACTTACATAATCCTTGGGCTTCCATACATTACTAATGGGAAAAGCTTCAAATTCAGCACTCCAATGATGACTTAGCCTGTACTTCAAGTACATAGCCCAATCTTCCTTTGTTATATAGAAGAACCTTAGAGTTAAGGCATGAATATTTGCTAGAGTAGCCTATATGGAGCCATGGTGGTTCACAAATACACTAAGTGTTGACAAGCAACCCGTAGGGTTAAAAAACCCTTAAATTAAACTTTAACATGCTCTATAATAAGCATAGCATGTTGCCCAACTAAGATCTCCTGCATAAGGGCTTACGCATCTCCTTCTCGAAAGGTGTCTTCATCAACAATAGATGAATTCATTGGCTTAGTCAAGGAAGTGTCGCCTAATTGTATAACAATGGCAAAGGACAATTGTAATAATAGTCAAACTTGACAAGAATTGAGAGAAATCTCCTACATAATCCGCATCTATATGACTTCATAAGGATCTTCTAGTGTTAAGTTGTCCTAGTTGAGGTTCTCAAGTGGTGGCAACAAGTTCTACTCAATGACCTCAATATTGGCCTTCTATTCCTAGGAGGTGCTATTAGATGGGCCAGCAGTTCTCTTCCTTACAAGTGTCCTTTCTCGATTGTTACTATACACTGAAATCCTCAATAGAGTTATCTAATGCATCTATGTGATCGTGTATGTTGCGGATACATCCTGCACTTCACATAGTCCCAAAGAAGTGATGTGGAGGTAATGTGAAGATGATGCATAGAGAAATGACTTAAAGAGAGTGATAGGGAAAAGAAGGAGACTATCTTAAAGTCTTGAATTCACAAGTGGTAAGAAAAGAGTTTAAGACCTTAACCCTGTAATTCTTGAGTAATTTAAACTTGTTCTTTACCTAAATACCTTTCCTCTAATCTCATAATTGTCTCAAATAAGGAGATATCACTAATTATTTGTAGATTGTTGTATTTAATGACATCCATAAAGTTTTCTTAATGATCGATAAATGAAATGAAGTTTGCTAATTCAAAAGTTATCCTCATGAGTTTGTTATGAGCTCAAGAGATATAGTCTTCTTTATTAAGGAAATGAGGCAATATGAGAGGTTGAGAATGAATAAACTAATTCAACAATCTTTATTGTGAACTTAGCAAATTATATCTATGTAAATTGCCCCAAAATATAGAATTGACTCTTTAAATCTAACCTAATGAANAAAAAAAAAAAAAAAAAAAAAAAAAAAAAAAAAAAAAATCTTTTAAGTTTAGAATTCAATTTATCACGCGTTATTTATAGCGACTTATTAGTCAATTAAGACATATTAAAATAGAGATAAAATACGCTTTATATTTAACCCTTATAATTTCTCAAAATATGTACTTGTACAGTGTACAAGATCACTTATCGTTGATTGAACGTTAGGGGTCAAAGTTTATATATAACCCTAATTTTGTTAAGTCAATCTCTTACATTATCCTAATTTTGTCAGCTTGGAGCTTGAATGCAAATTTTTCCCAAACGAATACAGGAGAGGTCGGTTAGCTTTCGGTCACTTTCTCGTTTGGCATCTACTCTATATAACGGTGCTTTAATATAAAGTGTGGTTGTTTCTTTCCAAAAAATGTTTTCTAAACTTTTTATAAATTTTCATAGTATTTTGATATTTCTTCTCGTTAAATATAACCATATTAATCAAAGAATATACAAAAATTCAACCAAAAGCAATTAATGGTGATAGAAAATCATTTTTCTCATTCTGTTACATGAACCATCAACCTGTACTAATCTTCAGAGAGTATTACTCTGCTAATTTTCCTCTCTTTTGCGTGTCTATTTCTATTTGAATTATCTTATTTTATATTTTATCAATCTTATATCTGTAAAAGGATACCGTTGTAATTCACTATGTACCATATTGTAATTATTATTTTTTGCGTTGTTTTATATCAAACAGTTGGAATGGAATAAAAATTATTAAAAAAAAAAAAAAGAAACTGAATATTATAAAAGCAGCCTTCCAAACAACCAATCGTCCAATCCCTAGACGTTCCCTTTATACATGGGTGGAGGCCAATGTTGTTCAGCTTTTCAAGGGACTCACAATCAGTCGGTTCATGGTCATGTTGATACATGGCAAGTTGTTTACTCTTTCCAAGAAAGTTAACAGAGACAAAGCTAATTTTCTGTCTTCTTTAGGTCTTTTTGTTAACTTTAGCTTTAATTTTCTTCAACCTTTCCTGCGGCATATCAAAAGCAGCTCCAATCATGCTTGATAAATATCCAAGAAAAGCTACCTTTTCCCATACGATGTAGTAGTATTGCCATGGATGGTAATTCTCATTTAATTATTCGGGTATTTTACTTGTTATAGCAGGGGAAAAAAGAATACTTAGTAGCCTTGATTGCCTGGTACAATACTTTTATTTATGCCATGCCTTTGCAGGTTTGGGTGGGGGGGTGTGTGGGGTGGTGGGGGCGGCGGTGGCGTCAAGTCACAAGCCACGCTTTTCCCATTTGTCTCCCTTCTTTCTCGTTATTCTCCGGATGTGCATTCTTTTCCAGGTTATTTCATCACCACTCTTATTAAAAGCTCTTCACGATTTACCGATTGAGTATTTAAATACTGGTTTTTCTACGGTGACGCTACAATCACTCATAATAAATCCTACTCTATTTTAATATATTATGTCATAAACGATAACTTTGTGTTTACTTGATTTTAGTAAATCATGCCCATCAACAACTACAATAAAACTATCGACAGTTTTTATTTTACCGTTTATGTATATGATTTATTGAAATTGAATATAATTTATTATAACATTACGATAACGTGATATTACCATAGAATTTCCCTTTAAATACACATCAAGAATATACAAACAAGCAGTCCAACTAAAATAGTCGTGTGTAAGCTCTATGTGTCTTACACTTAATGTAACTTTAAAGAAGTGATGTGGTGATGACTTGTATAAGAACAATTTGAAAAGAATGACAAGAAAGCGAAGGCACTTTCAAAGTCTCATGTGCACAAATGACAAAGGGGGCATAAGGCATCAACCCTCTAGTTCTTAAACATTGGAGATCATTCTTCATCTAAATTGCTCATTTGATCTTTGAAAGCAAAGACATCACACCTTATACTATTTTTCATAATTAATTATTATTAAATTCTTGAACTTAATATCATCCATCAAATCAACTAAATGATCAGCGAATAAGACAAGACTCACTCATTTCAAGATTATGTTAGTAAGCTTATTACAAACCCAAGACTTATAGCTTCTTTATGAGTGCATGAACCAACTCAAGAGAGGTTGAAGCAAACAAATAAGTTCAACAATCTTAATTTCCAATCCATCAAACCAAATCTTCCTAAACTATCCCAAACTCCATGAGCCTTATCAACTAGTCTGAGGAGTTAAATCTAAATCAATAGCTTGATATTTTATTTTAACCAATTTAGCCTCTACAAAATTTAAAAGAAAAAAAAAAAGATTGTATACTGAACTAAACAAAATTGAACCATATATTCATCATTTCCTTTTTTCTTTTTCTTTTCAGTTCAATCCATAATTTAATTCAAGGAGAATATTTTGGTTCAAGTAGTAGAACCTAACCTTTCCATTTGGCATGAGTGGGAAAAGATAATCTCTCTCTCTTGAACACTTTTGGGTTAATTAGCTAAACCCTAAAGGGTTTTTCCAATTGAAGAGATAAAATAGATTGTCATTTAATATTTACTATGCTTTTTTGTTTTCCTTTAGTTTTAAAACTCCATTTAATTTATCTTTTTTCTATATTATTAACGTCTTATTGGTGTCTACTTGAATCTTATGTTTAGTAAGGAAAAAAAAACACCAAAAAATAAAAACATAATTACACATATACCCCTTTTTTAAAATTAAATACGTAACAAATCCCAATAACATTGAATTTATCTACCTTTTACTTTATTTATATTTACAAAAATATTAGTTAAAATAATTATCTCAAATGTATAAAATATATTTTTTCAAATTTTTTCACTAAAAAAAACGTGAATTTTATTTTATAATTTTAACACTCTAATCACCATCTTCATAACAATTATAAAATAAAAAAAAATAAGATAATTTTCCAAACACCAAATTTCAAGCAGATATAGATCAAACACAAATTAAATATAGATAAGATACATACAAAAAAAAAAAAAAAAAACAATCCATACAAGACCTTTATAGTTTCCTTTCGAATGTAACCACAAGTTGCTAATTTGCAAACACGTCAACTAGAGATGTTTATCGACCTACAAAGTATTATATAATATGGTTGTTCTCATTTACCATAAGTTACTAAAGGCTCTTTTGAAGTTATAAGAGGATGTATTCTAGAAAGGTTTTAGCGGAATATACTGACTCGATTGTACATATTGTTAAGTAGAGTTGTATTTTATAATAGCAATAGTTAGAAGTTAGTTAAAGTTAGTTAGTCCCAACTACTAGTATAAAAATAGAGTCATTTATAGTTCAATACAGTTCTTGAGACTTTCCTATTCTAAATTTTCATTTTGTTACTCTTCTTCTTCATTACATCATTCTTTCTTTCTTGAAGCAATTTCTTTGATATAGTATCAGAGCTTACAAAATGAATACGACAATTAGAGAAGATACACCATCTAACCCTTATTTCCTACATCCGAATGGAAATCTATCCTTGTTCTTGGCATCTAGTGTATTAACTAAACTGAATTATCATTCATGGAGTAGATCCATAAAGATGGCATTGCTTTCAAAATATAAACTCAAATTTGTTGATGAAAGTATGGAACCTCCTCAAAAGATAGATCCTTTGTGTACAACATGGGAAAAGTGCAACACGATGGTTCTCTCATGGCTAATTCATTCCATCTCCAAACCAATAGCTTGGAGTGTTATATGGATTGACACAGCTTTTGAGGTATGAAAAGGTTTACAATCTCATTTCTCACAAAGTGATTCCATTAGAATATATGAATTGCAAGAAGAGATTTATAATCTTCAATAGGGAAATCTTAATGTTACGGAATATTTCACATAATTAAAGATTCTTTAAGACGAATTTAGAATTCTTAAGCCTATACCGAATTGCAATTCAGATTGTGATTACAATGCATTAAAAATCATGAAAAATTATTTGAATAATAATCAGGTCATTCAATTTTTAAAGGGACTTAATGAAAGCTTTTCAACAATAAAGACTCAAATCTTGCGAATGGATCCTTTACCAAACTTTAATAAGACATTTACACTAATACTGCAATAAGAAAGATAGTTTCTTTCTTTAGTACAACATGTTGAATCCGAGTCGAATGTGTTTGTTAGTAGAGCAATAAATCAGAATGTAGGATTTCAAAGAAAACCAAGAAATTTTGGAAATAAGAAACCATTATGTTCTTACTGTGGTATTATGGGTCATATTGTGGACAAGTGTTATAAAAAGCATGGTTATCCTCCAAATTTTAGAAATACAAAAGAAAAGAGGATTAATCTAGTTGAATCATTCTCAATGAAAGATAAATATGATGGAAAATCCATGCAAGATCAATTTCCCTTTATAAAGGAACAATATGATAAGTTGATTCAACTTTTTAATGATGGAATGAGTTTAAATAATAAGCAAGAAAAAGAGTCACAGGTCAATGTGATAACAACATTGAAGTATTCAATGCAAACAGATGTTTCTCATGAAAGTATTCATTTTTCTTATAGTTCTTATAATGAAAGATTAAGTCATAAAACTTAGATATTAGATATAGGTACTAGCGATCATATTACTTGTTTTATGAATAATTTTTAAGTCATGTCAAATAGCTGAAGACATGTTTGTGAGATTACTTGATGAATCAAGGGTTACAATTACACATATTGGAATAGTGAATATTACACCTAATATGCAGCGGTCAAGTATTCTTTTTGTTCCTCAATTTAGTTTCAACTTGATTTTAGCCAACAAGTTAACAAAGGATGATAATCGCTATATGGTTTTTACTCAAAATCATTGCTTTATTTAAGATATTCAAAAATGGACATTGATTGGATATGCTAAGATCCAAAATTACTCTAAAACATTATGCTTTTGCATCTGTCGTAGACCAACATCATAAGCCCAAAACTTATAGAGAGGCTGTTAAGTACAAAGAATAGCAAGATGCTATGAAAGCTAAGCTTGAAGCTTTAGAGGCTAATCACACTTGAGATTTAGTTGATCTTCCACCAAATAAGAAACCTATTGAATATAAATGGGTTTACAAAATCAAATATAAAATGAATGGAACTATTGAGAAATATAAAGCTAGGTTAGTTGCAAAAGGTAATACTCATCAATTTGGAGTTGATTTTTTAGATACTTTTAGTCTGGTTGCAAAGTTAACCACTATTAGATTGTTACTTTCTCTTGCTGCATCCTAAAATTGGTTCTTACATCAACTAGACATAAATAATGTATTCCTTCATGGTGATTTAAGTAAAGAAGTTTATATGCAACTACTTGAGGGATTTCAATCTCAAAGCTCTTCTAAAGTATGTCGATTAGTAAAATCATTATATAGATTAAAACAAGCTAGTTGACAATGACATGCTAAGTTATCTTCTACTTTAACATCTTATGGTTTTCAGCAATCAAATGCGGATTACAACTTGTTTTTGAAATCTAATGGTTCTTCTTTCATGGTTTTGTTATTCTATGTTGATGATATTATTGTTGCTAGTAATTCCATGGAAAGTATAAATGCAGCCAAGGAATATTTGCTTAATACTTTCAAAATCAAGGATCTTGGTACTTTCAAATATTTCTTAGTTTTAGAAGTAGGTCAAACTCTACATGGTATAAACTTATGTCAAAAGAAGTATTGCCTTAATTTGTTACATTATACTGGTTTTTCATATTCCAAGCTAGCTCCTACACCTATTGTTTCCACCCTTAAACTTGTAAAGAATGATGGATCTCCCTTACTTGTTGATTCTTTAGTGTATAGACGATTAATAGGCAGACTATTATATCTAAATCATATAAGACCGGACATTCAATATGCTATACAATAGCTTTCACAATTTCTAGATTGTCATACCAAAACACATTTGTCTGCTGCTCATCAGGTCATAAGGTACTTGAAGTCTGCTCTAGGATAAGGTTTATTTTTTTCAACAAAATCTGAGCTCAAACTTAAGGCTTTTAACAATTCTAATTAGGCTTTGTGTCAAGATACTCGAAAATCAATCACTGGTTTTTATGTGTTTCTTGAAAGTTCATTAGTTTCTTGGTAAAGTAAAAAGCAATCTACTCTATTGCATTCATCATCTACGCAGAATATCATGCACTAGCTTCCATAATATGCAAGCGGCAATGGTTGCTACACTTACTTCATGACTTAAAATTTGAACATCAAGGCCATGCTCTAGTTTTCTATGATAATTAATCAGCCATCTACATTGCTAAAAATCTAGTATATCATCAAAGAACCAAGCATATAAATCAATTGTCATGTCGTCTGAGAAAAACTACAAGCTAGAGTTATTGCTTTATTACCTGTCTCAACTCATCATCAACTTGCAGATTGTTTCGCAAAACCATTACCTACTTCCTCATTTAAAGAATCAATTTCCAAACTTGGCATATACAATCTATATGCATTAACTTGAGGGGAGGCTATAACGGAATATAGACTATATCTATAATTATTATACTGACTGAATTGTACATATTGTTGAGTAGAGTTTTATTTTATAATAGTAGTAGTTAGAAGTTAGTTAAAGCTAATTAGTCCTACCTATTAGTACAAAAACAAAGTAATTTACAATTCAATATAGTTTTTGAGACTTTCCTATTCCAAATTTTCATTTCGTTACTCTTCTTCTTCATTTTATCATTCTTTCTTTCTTGAAGCAATTTCTTTGACAAAAGTTATTGTTGAACAATAACCTATGTGTGTATAATTTTCTAACGATTAACAAATATCAAATGAGTTATAGGTTTTCTTTGGATAAATACGTTAAAAGGGTTATTAAGCATGAACATATATACATAAAATATTTTACATAAACTTCATTTATTTGGTGTCCTTTTTTTTCCCTTTCAACACTTTAAATACTTAATCATTAAATTTAAGGAGGCAATTACAATTCAAATCATGAACAAAACCATTTTTTTTTTTTTTTGGAATAAATTTAAGAGTCAAATTGTATCATTAGATATGAGGCTTCAAAGAAATCAGCCATGAAAATTTTGGTTTGTTTAAAGGGGTGAATTAGACCATGTCCACCCCCTACCACATATCTCCTTATCTATCTTATACTTATTTTTATCCTACTTGAGTGATATTTTTGCTAATGAATGGCAAATGGGTAATCTCCGATGAATCTAATAGCCATAAGCAAATAACGAATAACTGCACAAGTTGGTCTTTCTAAATAAATTCACATCCCACCAATTTCCGGGTTTTTCAATTTTCCACCATGGCATAGCATACCAAGCTGTCATACGCCCTAGACTCCGCGAAAGGTGACATTGGCCGTGACTTCACTCACTTACCTTAATTATCTTAGACACATCTACATGTAAACTCCGCAGTTCCATTAGATTGTAACATTTCAGGCTGCCCTGCTTTTTATACCATAACTGATACAATAAAATTCTATTTCTGGATTCACCTGAGGAAGAAAGGTACAATGAACTAATGCTAGCTAAGGTATTTGCAAACTCTCCCTTCACGTTGGTACTTCAAAAACAGTCGCAAACTCAGTCAACATATCAGCTAGGTCTCGATTCAACAGCAAACTTCCATTCTACTAGCTTCTACATTCTACAGCATCACTCCACAACTCCAGACCAGACATGTTACAAAGAGATCTATAACTCACGGAAGACTCCAATAGGATGTGCAATTTTCACAACCATTTTGAACCAAATCACCTTTTATTTCTCCTAGTCTCCAGCCAAGCAACTGCTAAATAACATCCGCTACCACCAGCCCCCACACCCCAGCGCCCCCCCCCCCAAATCAAGGACATAAACGTGCAACGACTATCTCTTGATCAAAGACAGTCAACCGTAAATGTAGACATACACTGCTAGATTCAATTGAATGCCCATCACCTAGCTTAACTCGAAAGATGGGGTACTAGTAGTTGCAACTTGTGCTTTGAAATGAAATTGTAGCTTGCACCAGTATCAACCAAAATTTAAAAAAAAAAAGAGCAAGAAGTGCACCTCAAAACTTCAGTCCTAGGACCATTAAGGCCACTAAGGGCCAAGAGAGACAATTGAATATCCTTTACTCCAGGATCTCCATACTCCTCCACATGCATAGCTGTGTCATCACCCTCCACTTCCACCCCAACCCTCATCTACGCCTTCAGGTTCTTCCTCCAAGACAGTGAATCAAAGTGTCTTGTTTGGACACTTGTGATTAACGGTACATGGTTGATCTCAACAAAAGCAAAATTCCTATGCTTCTTCTCAAGGAACTCCGAATAAGACGATTGTTTTTAGCCATGAGCAATTAAATTGACTTAGAGTATATTTCATTATGGATTTGTTTCACATTCTCTCCTCCACGAGACGATTGTTTTTAGCCATGAGCAATTAAATTGACTTAGAGTATATTTCATTATGGATTTGTTTCACATTCTCTCCTCCACGAGTGAATTGTGAAACAAAAATTCCACTACCTAAGTCTCTCAACATTCGATGGCAGCTCCATAGCTCACGCCAGCATAAAAGGAGTTAGAAGTATATGCTCTGATTCCGATATCTTCTCATAAACAACCCAAATAAGACACTAGTGACCGTGATTCACATAAACAGGAGTTTGCAACGTTAGAGCTTCAAATTCTTCAATATATTGACTACAGTTGAAGTCTCTCACAAGGCGAACAAACTCATGAAGGATTACTGGCCGATTGTCTAAACATTGGTTCTTGCTTTAATGTCTTGCAATCCAACCATGTTATCCATCTCTTCAGCATCCTCAACCGATATACAGCTCGTCCTTGCAAACAATTGTTGCTAAGGATACCTTTTGTCGGCCTTTGTTTGCTGCACTTCAAAGTATTGCTCAACCATTGCAATCCAATTAGCTGGGTCATTTCCATTGAATAACGGCAGCATAATGCAAGTCGCATTGTTTTTATACTCCTCATCGATCTTTGGTTCACTCTACTCCAACACCTCATCTTGTTTGGAATTCAGTTGCTGTCATCAACTTCATCGTGATTCTTTCGTTGCATCGGAGACATAGTTGAAGTACATGCTCTCTTTTGAGCAACTCCACTGCCTCTACAATCATTCCAGAGATCTTGCAACATCGATTGAATAGATGAAATAGCCCCTTCAAATGATGTTGTGTTGCGGTCACATCATAGAAATTTGATGTTGCAACTCTGCCTTTCCTCCACGAACTTAATCAGCCAAATCATGCAAATCTTTATCCAAAACTTCCACACGAGTCTCTATACTGTCATCTCCTCAACTTTTACCACAAGATGGTGCAAATTGATAGGGTTCAATCTCAATATGACAAACAAAAGGTGAATTTTATTGATGATCAAATGATAAATTTACACAGCATCCAGAATGCTCAAGCAATCGTGCTCTTCTAGGGTTTTAACGTTTGCAGTAATTTTCTGGCTAAAACCTATCTAGTGCAGAACTGCAGACTATACACTATTCTATATGTGCTACTCCGGTAACAGACTGGTCTAGATGCTTCAAGATACTCCTAGAAGTTCAGTAACTAACTTGCCAGTTAACTAACTCACTCTATAATATCTGTCAATATCCAAACAACAAAATCCAATACAATGGACGAAAGAAACTGCAAACAAAACTAACTTCCACTTCCTTCAGCTGTAGTCATCTTCAGCCGCCACGTGTATTATGGATAAAGAGGCATGTGGCCTATTAGAAACAGACAGTTGCTTACACAGGTACTAACAAATTTTCTTTCAGCGATTCTTTAACCAGTAAGAAAATAAACAATTAACTGGTAAGAAAAAGGAAAATATAGGCCACCTCTTTCTTCTTATAAAGAAGATAATACCGATGATGGATATGCACAAACTAGTAGCAGCTTTTACATTACAAATGATTTTAACTTCTTGTCTATTAACATCTAAAGGCTAGTATTAACTTGTCGATTCATTCAAGTCCCTTTGGTGGATTTGGAAATCTGTCTTATATTTAAGCTTCTGTGCTAAATGAGTCAAAGTGCCAGATCAGACCTTTAAAGCCAAGAGACAAGGTGGGACGCCATCTGATCAGATGATGGCAATCCACACATAAGAAAAAAACACGAAATATGGATTGCATCACTTCCTTTTATAAGCTAACCTCCCCTGGCAAGCTGATTTCCAGCAGATACAGGCTGCAACCAAGGCAATATATCAATATTTTGAAGAATAAAAGAGCAAGGAAAACAAATAATAAGTTCTTGCTATGCTAGGAGTTAATAATAGAATACACATTATGAGCTGCATTGGATTCATCTACATATTTCTATTCCCATTTAGCCTCTGCAGATAAAATCCACAACTTTACAAAGGGAGAAGTAGTTCACATTGTTTTCCCCTACTGCACCAATTCTCTTGAAAGAAGGTTATTGAAGGGTTGAGAAAAACAAGTACAACATGCTCAAGTGATTATCTGAAAGCAGATTCTACTTCAAAATAATATAGAAAGGACTAGTTTTCAAGTGCAAACCAAACCAAACCAAACATCATCCCTGTTTTAATCTCATAGGCAGATAATGCAGGTTCTGTAATGCATGTTCAAAAATATAGTCAAAGCACGTTAAGAATATAAACAAGTAACAGTAATTTAAAAATATAAGCAGCCTAGCAGTTGTCAATATAATCCAGAAACAAGAGTAGAAATCTCTTCCAAGCAATTACACAGTTCTTCAAGTAATCTCTTTTCATTTTTTTACAATTTTTTACTGTTGAAAAGATGTTTGTTTTTCCAATATTGCTTCCAGCCCTTCTAGCCAAGATACCTCTAGTTTACAGTCCAAAATAGTCTGCCATTAGGAACTAATGATGGTATCATCTTTGTCCAACAGCGCCAGTAACCTATAGGAGAATACATTAAATTTCCCTATGCCTTAAAATCATTAGTATTTGTTTCCTTCTGGGTTGCTAGTGCCATCTGAATATGCAATAAAAGGTTTAGATAGCATCTGGAATATCTGCTGACACCATAAAGGAATCATTTGAAAGGGGTTTAATTACCTTGCTGACATGAAAGCCATCCCTAAGAATACAGCTTTTACAGCCTGCTTCTGCCCAGCATAATCAAAAGCAAGAGGTAGCATCTCATGCAAGGTCAGAAAAGCCATTACACCACCAACTGAAAGGGAGGTTATTAACATTAGGAGCAAGAGGATTAAAACAAATATATTTTGCTGTGCCATGCAATAGCCACACAACTAACCTGAACCAAGTAGGCCTTCAAGAATTTCAGGACTTATACTGCTTGGGAATAGATAGGCTGCAATATTGTGGAAATATCTTAATGGAGACTTGTATATGGAAATTTTGATCTAATCTTTCTCTGTCTTCCAGTCTTTACTATAAGTTACTTTCATTATAGACAGGAAATAAAAAGAGGATTGACATCTAGGTTTTAATCTAATTCAATAGGCTCAGATAGCCCAATACAACTTCTCAAAGAGTAAATTAACACTCAAGGTCAATCAATTAAAGAGAAGGATATACTACATTCGCAATATAACAAGGAATCAGAAGATATACCTACAATAATAACACCAAGTGGCTCAGCAAAACCAGAAAGAGTTGAAAGCTTGAAAGCCTGCCACTTGCTGAGATATGAATTCAAGTCAGACATGTAAGCAGACAGTTCAAACTATTTCTATTTCAGCTTTCCACATATTATCTCACATAAGTTACAAATCATCTGAGACAAGTATATATAAATGTTACACATACTATGGTCCATACACCTGCAAACTTGTACAACCACTCCAGAAACACATGTATAGAAAAAATTCAAATAAGCAACAAAAGTAAGAATACAATGTTATTTTGACAAAATTAGGAAATTAGGCACCACCTGTCAACCTAAGCACTGCCGTAAATATTCTTATAAACTAAATGAGCTGTAAAGAGAGGAAAATCCTATGGTCATCCATTTTTCCTGGAAAGTTTCCAGTTAATAATGTTTGCCATCAGTCATACAACATCCATCATTGAAACCTTCACAGTTCACATAGCTTAAGTATGTTATATCACATAAATACCATAGAATCTACTGCATCCTTCATCAAATGCTTTCTTTACATAGATTAAATGCATTAGGTGAAAATTATGTCAAAGAAAAGGATAGAGGAAAAAAGAGGCAAAAATAAACAATTTTTGGATACTACAAAGAATTACTTGCGTGATGATTGCTAGCAAGAATCCTATTGTTTTGCAATAACCAACAAACTAATAATTCTTGCATGCATCTAATCAGACATAAACTTTTAATTCCACCAAATGAAACAATAATAGTGAAAAAATGTCAAATACTTCAAATTTGTCACACTTCATCAATGTCTCACCTTTGAGTTGCAAAATAAACAGGCAATGCAACAGCAACACCCTAATGAGGACAAAAAATATTGTTTCAGAACAAAATATAATTATACAGTTAGCACCAAGGTTTAAGCAACATTAATAGAAATGACTAAGGAAGAGGGCACACAATAATTAACAAATCCTATGCATCCTAAGTCACTTCCATATTGTCAGAAAGAAGGGTACAAACAAACATTAAGAAAAATGAAATGTATACATTCAGTTTGCAATAGATACCCAAACAAAAAATATATAATTAATCAGCTAAAAAATTTGCTTCATTAAAAGGTAGGTTAATCATATCATCCTTGAAACATTTTTAAACAGTTTAATGACAGTGTTAGATTCACCAGTTATGTAACATCAATCTCTTCAGAAAACTGGCTCAATTTCTAAGGTGTACCAATTTGGAAAATCTTCTTCTTGGATAAATTTTCTCTTAAAAAGTAATTTACAAGAAGTTATTTTTATGTGAGTGATCCAAGTTATTGCTGTTAATAGACAAATATTGCAGCAATGCTGGTGTTGGAACTAGCCACTGGTTGATGGTGGAACATGGCCAAGGTGATTGATGGTTACATCAGACAAAATGCAAAGGAGACTACTCTTGAATTTTTCCAAGGTGAAACCATTGTCCTCTCATGTTAATGTTTAATCTTTTTTCATTGAATGGAGCATTTCCCATTCTTCAAGCAGTAGAGATATGGAAGACTTCTTCCATGAAACTAACATGATCCACATTTCAATATACTTTCTAGATATATATCCCTCTAATTCTGAATGAGAGGATTCAAAGAAATGTTTACTACATAAAGTATGTATATAATGCTAATGATGACATCTTTACATAAGTCCAACAAAGCAAGCACGCATTTTGCAATGATGCAAGAAAAGCTAAATGTGTTCAGATATTTTCAACACATATAGTCATGCCATGCTAGGCAAAAACAAGATCAAATTTCATGTATGAACATGTATAAGCTGTGTCTCATTTCCAAGGTTCTTTCTATTCAAAAGCTCAATAAAAACACTTGAAAGCCTGATCAAGAGCATGACTGAATTTCATTATGAACATCATACAAGCTGTATTTCATTTCCATGGTTCTTTCTATTCAAAAACTCAATTGAAACACTTGAAAGCCTCTAAATCATAGTGATTTTGCACAAGATAGAAAAGAACAAACAAGTAATCACAGAGGCAATACAGCACAAGAAAGCTGCATTGCAAAGTAGGAATACATACCTCAGGAATGTTGTGCAAAGCAATGGCAAAGGCCAAATTCACCCCAACACGGAGGCCCTGTAAAAAGGCAGGTTCTAAGTCAACAAATTCTTGAACTATCTGTATAAGCAGCTGCTTCTATATAACCTCTGCCATTCAAAGAATGAAAGAGGCTAGATTAAAGGCTTGTGAGCTAGTGCAGTGCAAACACAAACAACTCTATGGACCAAAAAAAAAAAAGAATTTATACATAAGCCATCGATGGCATAAAAGGACTGTAAACAGCAAAAAAAGACAATCACCACACAAATGCCATGCCAGCTGTAAGCTTATTACAGATAGTTTCCTTTTTCTTTTGTTTGCATTATGGGGGATCACAGCCCCTGTTAAGTGCCTAAGTTGAATTATACCATTTTACAAAATCTATGAACTGGTTAAATCTGGCTAATATTGTCAACATGAATAGGCACCCACAATGCATGTGATAAAAAAATAAAGGAGCTTGAACCTATGAAAAATGGCTTTGCATGCAAGTATGGTGTTTGCTTCATAAAAAAGTGTAGTCATAAAGAAAACCACATAATATGTTTGTTACTTTCACATTCACTAAAATTTACCATAAAAAGTTAAATATTATATAAATAATGTGGAAGTTTGACAATAATATATATAAAGAAGATTTCAAGGAGTTTTGCCTGGAATTGAAATTCAATCTCTTGTAATCTGTCATAACAATTCGAGGCCTTAACCACCAAGCTTTAGTTGCATACAGTTCTCTGCCCCCCTCTCCACTCCCCAACTGCCAAAACCCAAAACCCTAACCAAACAGGTACTTTATAAAGTTGGTTTTTGGTTGTCCTTAGATCTATTTGCACTCTATTATAAACCATATTTTCATGAATTCCTAAATATGTCACATCATTTTTACTGCTTCTCTCCACGTTCTTCTTCTGTCTCCCCACCCTTAGCCCCTTGTTTAATTTTGGTTGCTTCTAAAGTGTCACAATGCATAACAGGTATCCTTGAAGCACATCTCTGTACATTTTCAAACCATCTCAATCATGTTTTCCCCATCTTCTCATCTATGGATGCTACTCTTAACTTTTTCCTTAACATATTCATTTTTCATCTAATAATTCTTCTGTAAATGCATATCCACCTTAGCAATTTCATCTCAGCTCCTTTCATGACATCTAGACTGGTAAAGCATCACCAATCTTATAGACATTTGGTAAAACTTACCCCTAAGCTTTATGTGCACCTTATGGTCACATAGGGTTTCTACAACACTCCTCCACCTAATTCACTCTACTTGAAAAATGCCCCATCTTTTTTGCAGTATTGATCATGAAAGTGTTTTAGGCCCCAACAAATAAGAAGCTTTGACTTAACCAAAAAAAAGGAAGCTTCAATAAAGTAACACATAGGCAAACCACCTGCCATGCTGCATGCAATCAGATAGGGAGAAAATGACTCGAGGTAATCAAAGTGAATTATGGTAGATACAGTACTGAATATGCCATAGAAATGCATATAGATTCTCCCACTGCTATCTTTACTAGACTTGCAAGGCATGCACAAATCCAAAGTACCTTGATTGATCCAAGAAACACAGCCATTCCTTCTGGAAAGTTGTGCAAGCTAATTCCTGCAGATCATTTAACAAGAAATTTAACAGGAAGCAACATGGGAATTGCGCACACAGAGTCATCTTTTCTTCCTAAGAAATATAACACAAATCTATTATCACAATAGATGATGAGAAAACATATTACTCAGCCCACAAAAATTATGAAAAGATTTACTTATTCAAGCAGTCTCTGTGAACTAGCCATTTTTAGAAGAAAACACACCAGCATAAATGTTGAGACAAAAGTATGCAAGTCTTTTCAAGCAGATACTGCTACTTCCAAATTTTTTAATCCCAATATAATAGCTTCCAACCAGGAAAGAAAATATACTAACTTCTAAGAATTGAGAGAAAAATGACCTCCAAGGGAAATCAGCTACTGATGAGCAAAGCAACACAGTACATTCACTTCCATTTTGGCATGAAAAAATCTCATCAAGTCCTACAGCAACTATAAAAAGACCTACATAACTATGTTGCTACCATTCATATTCAATATTCAAATATAGGACAAAGAATTATAGTTTAAATGTAGTTGCCTCAAGTCCATGAAAGGTATTCCATCTTATGTAGTGAAAAAAGATATTGTAAGCAAATGCACAATATTAAAAAGTACATTGCTTTTTGCCAAGGCCCCTATGGTATAGTAACAGGAAAGCTGGTTTCCTAAGGACTATATTTGAATCACCGCTCCCTTGTTATATTCACCAAAAAAGAAAAGAAAAAGGTAGTTAGAAAAAAAAAAAAAAAAACAAATTGCTTTACTGAGTGGAGATATGTAATAAAAACAAGCAAACAAACAGATAGCATAGACAGGTTTGTTCTGGTATCAAATTTAACACATGAGAGATTGTAAATGATATATCTCGGAGCAAGCAATTTTGAAAAGGCTACAGGTCTATTGCTGTAATAATCTTACATACTAGCAACAAAGCATTACGCGAACAGCCTCCTCATGTATAATCAGCAATGATGAGGAAAAGGAGTGCTTATCGATTGCTTTCTTTAGGTGAAAAACCTCAACAAACCTTAGAAGGCCATAAGCAGCCTAAATTGAAAGTAAAAGTCAGCATCACCTGACTTTGAAATCAGAAAGCAAAGAAGAAAAAATAGAAGACAAGACTAGTAAACCAGCATATCGTGCATAAATTTCATCTAGATTGGCCTCTAGGACTCAAAAGATTGCAAAGGGATGCCCACCAATTGCAGTGATAATTCCACTAAATAGAACTTGACGACGGTGCTTCTTCATCATATCTTTACCACCTTCATCCTGATTTTTCTGTCTCACATACATTTCAAACATCAGCATACACATTCAAGATATAACTCTGTTTGTCAGGATTTTCTCTCACCTTGTTCTTCTTTTCATGAGAACCACTTGAAAGTGTTGGTTCAGGGATAAGATTGACAATAAGGGCAAAAAATATGACACCTGCGAAGAACTGCTCTATAAGAAGTTAGAAACGTTCACCTGTAAAATACAGAAATAAATCATATAGTTCACAAAATCTGTGCATAGTGACAAAAAGGAAGTTGATTACTTACCCAAAGATTTCCTCTCAGGAAGCCAATTGAGTTCATAGCATTATGAGCTAAATCTAGGAATGACATACTCAGCATCAAGCCTGCAGCAAATCCCTGTGCAGAAACTCTCTCCAGATTAAAGCATTATAGCATATGTATAAAGTTGGTAATTTCTGCAAATCAGTTACAATAAATTGTAGAAGAAGATCAAGAGAAAAGACATGTCGAAAAAGAAAAGATCATCTTAGCATAAATTGAGTATATTGTTCCATTGAAATGTTATATAAATATGCCTAAGAATGCTGAAAAAGATTAAATAGACTTTTTCTTTAAACAATAGATGAGCCAGATTAAAACTGTTGGTTTAAATGCACTCTGAAGACAACTGTCTGTATGATTGAAATCAAGGAAGAAAGCATTTGGCACTTCATTGAAGACATTAAAATAAAGGCCAGCTTAAGGCATCACCTGCAGAAGACCAAGCATCTTCAAATTGGGACTTGGATTGAGTATCACGAAAAGTGCACCTGTTTCACCATCCAAGACAATGCTTAGAGATGAGTAAGATAAAAATGAGAGAAGATATGTTGAAGCACTACAGTTAATGAGAGAAGATATGTTGAAGCACTACAGTGGTATCTGCAACACACCCATATATCTATTAAAAAATGTACCATGCACTCATGATTAAATCAAAGGAAAACTGATATGTATACATGTATTTCTTCAACTCATTATTGTCCAAAGCAGAGCTGAATTATGTAAACTCATGGAATGAATGGCCCTTGAGAACACATTTTGCAAGTAGGGTTGTTGTACTTTGGTAACCTCTATGCATTTACGATTGTCTATCTGCAGAACTTGAAAGAATTGGAGAACAGGACTCATGTATTTGACCAATGGCCATGCACATATTACAGAATCCACGAACAATAAGGAGAAACTAAAACTAGAAAATCTCTCTGCTATGCACACTTTTAAAGGCCATAGAACAATAAGCAGCCCCAAGGATTTGCTTAATTCTATAAAGTACTGATTTAGATAATACTACCATAACAAGCCTTACATATGTTAGTCTAACCTCATTGTCATATCACCATTTGCTCTTATCGAGAACCTTATCCTGTGCTTTACTTCTAGGAAACCCCTTATTCACCTTCAAGAAATATTTTACCAAATCTTCCTTGTCACAATTGAGATTAGAACATCTCAACCCTTCACAACTCAAATCCTCACTCGGGACATTCCCATCCACACTCTGCACGATGCAGCACTGAACATAACATTGCCTTTCGTAATATCATCAAGAGCACAGCAACTTAGTCACAACTGTAACCGGTATAAGGTTTCTGTATACCCATTACTATCACAACCACATCCAAGCCATTTATATGAGCAGCCTATAATAATAATAATAAGCATGCCCTTCACATGCAGATTTTAACAGCATTTCCATAAACGTTCCAATCAATCGCAACAGTCATGTACCATAGAAATCTGATACAGCCTCGCTATTTCCTTTATCGTTCATATATGGCAGAAAGAACAGAAAAATTTTATCCATTAAATAAGAATTCTGCTCGATTACACACAAATGATACAGTAAAGAAAACCCTCATAGAACACACACAGAAGAAAAAATTCAGAAACCATGGCAAGACTGCTTGTATTACTAAAAATCCAAAGACATTTTCTTTTTGTTTTTTTTTTTTTTGGTCTAAAAACAGAGATTCAAAAGCTAATTCACTCGCCAAAATTATAGATAGCTATCAACTGAGAATGAATTAAGAACCTCACCAAGTGAAGTACTCAATCCACCGACGAGCGAAAGCGCAAGAGCCACCAAGACCTGTGAATCCATGGAGGCTGCAACCTTCAATAACAACTCAAAATCAGCGCAAATGTCAAGTCTTTTGTATTTCCAAATAAATTGGAGAGAAGTAGAGGGAGGGAAAGAGAGACAAAAACAAAGAGCGATGCAAATAGTTCAGGGGGGGTTTAGCACAATTCAAGCAGGTGGCTCTCTGTCGTTTATGTAATGGAAATGCTGGATACCTAACTTGAATGCTAGGGGACCACCTATACTATCCGTTTAATTTTGGGGTTTCTTTGAAATTATTCCACTCTTTAAGAACAAGGGGTTTAGTTTTTAAGAAAATCTGGTAGGCTTGGGGTGAATGAGTAAAAAATGTATATTTCTTATGTGTCGTACTCTAATAAAGAATATTACTAAAAATAAAAATGTGAACATCTATCCATCATTTACTTGTAAATGAGAGTAATGAATTAAATCCATACAAGTTTAATCATAAATGTACTTGAATCCAATTTAAAAATGTTCACATAGAAAGTGGTTGAACTAATTTGCGAATCTAATAGAACTTAACCCAAGTTTGGTTCAAATGAAGTTTGTAAATTCATATTATTTTAATTTAAAATATGTTTTAAATAAATCAAATCTAAACCAGTTTAATCAAGTTTAACTAAAATTTTTTAATTATCATTTCAAATCAGATTTGAACTCAACATTTAAATTAAACTCAAACCAATACTTTATCTTATTCTTTCATTTTGGTTTTTTTATAATCTTAAAAAAGAACCCTAAAGGAACCCACGCTTTTATATTCAATTATATATTTATTCTCATGTTTTTATTGGCATCACCTTCATATTTTATTAAGGTTTTTTTTTTTTAATCTTTTATATGTCTTACATATGAATAGACGCTACAGCTACTTGATTTATATATACCATGTATAATGTAAACCATCTAGCACATCACATGCATTGAAAGTGTAAAATCCATTCCATTTTAAGAACCTTTAAAAAGATAAACTAGTATTATTAAATATATATATATATATGTATGTATATCTATATGATACACGTGATATTGTTTCTTGCATACTTGGTTATTCCCTCTTGTGTTTATTTTATAATAATTTGGATAGATGTACAAACAAGTAAATGTACAGTCATGCGAAGTTTATTCGAAACCCCGTGTTACACTAATGTTTTCATGCATGGGAATCGCCTTCCTTCTCTAACATAGGATTGTTTGTCGTAGACTCTAATAATTAAAAATATTCATATGTGGCCAAGAATATATATGTACTTATTCATATATTCAAAGCAGGCACTATTCGATTATGTAACAATAGGCACAATTGGATTGTTTTTTTAACGTCAGTGGCTATTCAAAACCGCTCGTGCAATGTCAATTTGTTGGGGGAAAAAAAAATGAATTAAGTTATTGCACCCGCAAGTGCAAACCAATGTCCGGCCAAAAGAAAAGTTTAAGCCAAAGTTAAATTTTTAGTTTCTTGGGTCCATTGAGCTAGTATTATAGTTCAATCGTTTATTTGAGATCAACAATATATTCAATTGTTCTAATAGTACTGTTGCTTAGCTTTATCTCACGTATAAGTGAAACACTTCCTACTTATCTTTTTTTTGTTTTCTTTTTTCTTTTTTTTTAACAATTTAGGAAGAGATTCATCCAATTAAAAACTAGTGTTCAATATATTAAGCTACATCAACCTTAACCGCCCATTTATCTATTATATCACCATTTTGGTTACAGAGCATATGGAAGTTAATCAAAAACCATTCAATATGAAATTCGACCAAATCATAAACACGGTTCCTTTATAATTGTGTTTGGAGACATTCCAAAATCAAAACATTTGCTATTATGTTTAAGGAAAATTCAAAGCGTATTTCGTTTTGCATATAGCGGAATTTTTATTACTATAATATAAGGAATTATGGATATTTTGTGGGACGAAAAAACAAAAAAAAGTTATTCCGGATCTTTTCCAACATATTTTCACGTCTTTCCATGAGACACTAGTTGAATAGTCAAGCCATATATTGGGTACATACATTTTGATACTTATAGAAATATTTTTAATTTATTATTAATGTTATTTTGAATAGCAATCAAACAAAATAATAGATATTAGTTCTTTATTTTATTTCTTAAAAATTATAATTTTATTAATGCATGATCCATTCAAGGAAGCAAACATGCCATTAAAGTGGTTTTTGAACTGCTGGTAGCCAACTAATTATCCTATTTATTTGTTTCAAACTCTTTGTACTTATAGGTTATCCATCCATAAATTAGCTACTATGATCATGTTGATCTTTAAAGAACTCCAAAAGTTTATTATATTGTTGCATTAACTTCTTAAGGTATTTGTTTGCATTAAGAAATTCTACACGTTTTTTTTTTTTTTTTGAAAGAAACTCTACTCTTTATCCACCAAATTTCTTAATAATTTTTTAAGTATATGTGGCTTTCATACTATTATTACTTTTAAACTATTGCTTTGAATATTTTGTAAAGATAATTTCAGTATTAATACTAAATATTATATTTGTACATTATTAATATATAAATTATTATTATATCAAAAATAGTAATTAATTAAGTTTAAATCTACTAATTTATTCAATGAGGTTATTAAAAGTTTAAAACAGACAATAGTACAAAGACAATCAATTAATTTAGAGCCAATACAAGTTGAAGTACACGGTTAGAAATTAGAAAAAGAAAACATGGAAAGCTAACATATAATTTTAAATCACCCACTATGTCACATTAACTAATAGGTCCAAGATGCTATTGTACATATTCAATCAAGTCATTCTAAAGTTGATGGTGTCTTACCCTATTAAAAAGCCAAATATTGTTTTAGATGTACATCGCATAATCTGCAAAATAATTATGAGAAATATGAGGAGGCTAATCGCTAGCTAATCGCTGGTATCTCTCGATCTATTATTTGGAACTTCAAAATTGAAGGTAAACTTATCCATTTCATCTTCATAATCATATTATATTGAATTATACATTTTCTCATAATTTTCCTTATATTCTCTTGATCCAAAAAATTGAAAGCTCATGAACTATATGAAAAGGAGACTATAGCACTCAAAAAGCCTTTTCAACATCTACTCTGCTTCCTTTTCAATGTTTAGCAAATAATTACTTATTTGAACCATGCGAGTATGAAATTGATTTGACAAATACTGACCACTCTGAATATATACAATTCATAAGATAATATCTGATGTCATGGTTCTTCCATTAACAGTATAATAAGATGGTGGAATTCGTCCCATTATAAAGTTGTCAAATAGGGATGAAAGTCTTAGTGTATTAATTATATTATTAGAGTCTAAGATACCAAAAAATGTATACCCTATTCAAGTGTAATGTGAAGTAGTAGTTTTAAGCATAATTGTTAGAGAATCGCAATCACCTTGAATATACATGCCTTACTATGCAACTAGACAATTCATCTACTCTTGATAGATATGATCAATACTCCCAACATACTTTAAATTCTACGTTGCTCTTTGGCATTAAGTAAGCACTCGATATTAATAAGCTTACATAAGTAGTCATCATCAAAACAAGTAGTGATAACTTTAGACAAATTCATTTTGTTATTGTGTCTGTAACCATAAGCAAGTAGTCATCTAAAGTATTTTCCACTACTACATGTGCCAACATCTGGATAGCTATGGTGCACTTTTATAGTAGTAAAGCACTAAGTTCACCAACAACATCGTTCTTTTAATCGAAAAATGGAGAGTAATCTTGGAGTACTTATTCAATACATATGAACTGAGCTTTCCTCGTTCGAAATCTTCATCGAAACAACTCATCAATATATATTAGGTTATTTGAGAAATAGTCATTACATAAATGATCATGACTTTTAACTCAACCTTACTTTCTCTTTTATCTTCTCACAAAACAACTCCTATATAGCTTTAAAAGCATTTGATATAAGGAAGTAAGTAACTCTATCTAGTACTTTCTAATAATAATAATTCTTTAACTGCTTTGTTAGCTTTTCTTTTTAGCTCAAAATCAGAGCTATATGTTAACATGATTATACGAGTGAGTAAACAATGGAGTAGCTTTGAATGGAAATGAGAACTAGATGATGCATATTGAAGATATGTTTGTTTGAGTATATATATAATAATAATAATAATAATCATAATAATAATAATAATAATAACGATTACGTTACAACGACCTGTTTATGTTACAACGACTTGTTCTATTTTTTTTTTTTTTAATTTTGTTTGACTGATGAATACTTTTATAACAACTAGTTTTCTCAAATTAAGTTTAAATGTAATATATTTTTAAAGTAACTAATTTTTTAAATTGATTTGAATGAGAAATACTTCATAAAAAGGCCTTTCTTTTTTTGTTTTTTTTTTTTTTAAATTGATGTGTTTTTACCTACATATATCCCACTTTGTGCTTGTCATTTTATCTGTTCATAGTAAACTTCGAATTTCATGACATCCTTTGAGATTTTAGACCATTAAGATTTGCATTGTTGTTAAGTTTGCCTTTATAGATTCTTATCTTTCTCATAGGCTTGTCCATCCTCAAAGTTTTCATAAACTCTATTGTTGTATGAATTTTGCCAATAGAGATTCTCCAATTTGGGCTTGGAATGTGAGCATGTTTGCAAAAAAAGAACATAGCTAATAGATGCAACGAAGTTATCTAGTATAGTAATTGTGATGTTTAAGTCAACAATTTAAGATTAAAAAACGCCAAAGAAAGCAAGGAGGCTTGGTATGCATGTGTGTAAAAGTATTTACCTATAGGGTTTGATCCCTATTTATAGGTTTTTAAGAGGGAATCTAGATGTATTCATATCTTGTCCAATTAGGAAAGTATATCTCTTCATAAGATACGATATGAGACTTTCAAAGATGATGTGGCACCTTAATAATTCTCACTAAATTAGTGCCACTATAATATTATTTAGGTATTTGATCTTTGAGCTTCTTAAGAAGACCATAATTGTTCGAGGTCTCCGTAAGATGAATGTCATGATCACAATCTTTAAATGAGGGCCATGGTCCTGACCTATGGTAGGTTAGGTATGCAACAAAATTTGGTTCCACAGGTAAGGATTCTCTAAGGCTGGGAATTAGTCTCCATGAGTTAGTCATGAGCTAAGTTAAGCTAATTTAGTACCCACGTAGGTTGGAATGGCCATTAGGATCCCACCATCCAAAATTGCCCATCAACAGACTCATTACCAAAAAGTTTGCAATAACTAATTATTTTCAACGATTAGGTCTTTATTGACCCTTAACAGTATATATGTAAGAAGTTTATCATTGATTTGCTTTAATTTTTTCCTACATCTTTGATTTCTTTTATTGTCATTATCATCATCATCCTTCGACTTTTTTTGTATGGAATATTGTGGGTATTACAACTTATGCTACCTTTTTACAGTGATTAATTAAATATGGATTGAGAAAGAGGTTTTTCTGACCAAGGTGTATTATTGAATGTTTTTTGGCATAAAGTTAAGAGGATATTGAAAATATAAAAGTATTATATTTCTTGAATTTTGATTGAAATTAAATATTGGATTAAAATTTTATGGGTTTTTGTTAATTATGAAAAAATCTAAGGATTATGAAGATTTAAAAGACCTTGAAAATATGCATCAACAGGAAAATAAGAGTTGTTTTGTAAAAGGTACTGAAAAATTTGTGCATTTTGTAATTGCTTAAAGGGTATTGAATTTTTAAAATTATTGGGATTTATAGATTTTCTCAATTTTCAACTAAAAAAGAGTTTTATAGAATAAGATAAATTGTAGTAAAAATTTGATGTGAAAAAATGTGCATATTTACCTCTATTTATAATAGAAAAAAGGATTCAAACATGCCTTGCAAAATTGCAATGGCTAGAATTCCAAAATTAACATACATTGGAAGGGGCACTAATTTTACACCATTGAACAAGTCAAAAAAGAAAAAGTAAACTTACTTTTGAGAGTTTCTTATGAGGGGAAATCTCTATAGTGAAGCAATCTACATCATTGGACAAGAAACCTTAGTTAAGTTCCTTTGCTTGGAAAAGGGTGCAAAGCACATAGGCATCAACTTGGTCAAAGGGTCTCTTCGCATCATAGGAATAAGGTTGCAGCTAAATATATGATATTGATTGCTACATAAACAACCAACTTTTATAATATGTTTATTATGGCCTATAATTTAGTGACCTATCATTTCTTTCTCCTTACCTATGTGATTCTTCTATTTTTTTTTCTTTTTCTCTTTTTTTTTTTTTCACATTGCCCCTATCTTTGCTTTCTTTATTTCAATTCACCCCTTTCTTTCATACAATTATTGTTTCCGATATTTCTTCTTTTCTTCACTCTATCATTTCTTCTTCATCCCTTTCTTATCATGCATTATGCATTCAATGAATCTAAAATTAAGTTCTTAAATTTGGATTAAAATAAAGAAAAGTCTAGCACAAACTAAAAGAAAACACAGATTTTTTTCGATATTAAAAAAAAAAAAGGAATAACAACTTACTTGACAAGCTTTATCAAATAGGGAAAAAAGGAACCATGAAATACATCTACACATCATCAAGCCAACATGCCTAGCATTCAACATACAATTAAAGTATCCCTAAAAATAATTTAAAATCAAGGGCAAGGAGATAACTTACCTTAGACCCTTTCCTATAAACAAGCTTTCTAACCCCGAACTTCATTAATTATAGAAATTCTAGAGTTCTTATACATTTACTCCCAACTGTCCTAATTGACGCAACCCCTTCAGTCCTGAGCAGTAAATAACGCTAATCATATCTAAAGTTATTTGTAAGGTAAGTTAAGAAACCCTATAAGATGAATCATTCTCTTCCATGTTATTTAAGAACCAATCTTAACATGAATCCTTCATTGTTGTAAGGGTAGGTACAAGAGATCGATTTAGGAAAGAAATAACAAGGTAAAGAACAATTCTTAAGACACTCTATGTTTCTATTAAGATCACTTATCTTTGTGATATCAATATGAAAGTGCAAATTGAAACTTGAAAGGGAGCTTATAGAATCACCAATTAAGGCTACAATGGGACTTATCGGACTATCATAAGTAAACCTCCAGTCATACTCCTTAAGATGGTTAAATTTCAATTATGAGGAGTTAAGAATTTAGTTTGAGATAAGATTTTGTAGAAAGACGATGTTGATAAATTACCTAAGGAACTAATTTTATTAAGACAGATTGAGCAATGAATTATAATAAAACAATGCAATTTCGATCATTTAGATCAACAATATATACAACCAAAATAAGATCATAAGAACATATTGGTTTTGGACCTAAAGGAAGTAGAAAATCAAATGAGGATTAGGTTTGCTTGTCTTATGGCTAAGGCTCCATTAAACTAGGCATAATTTTGTTGAAGGAGTCGACTACTGCTTAGCTAGTCGAGCCCCATCCCTCTGGTCAACTTTACATTGGTTAGGCAACTTTCAATGACCCCCTTTTTCAACTTCTAAATTGTTTTTCTTCTTCAAAACGAATCAAGAAAAAACCTATACATAATCAATTAGGGTTATGAAATTTGTCCTCTGTAGGGATCTATAGACCAAAAAAAAAAAAAAAAAGATTCATTTTATTTATGTAAGGTTCTAATTTTATGGTTATCACAAAAGAATTTTTCATAATTTGTGTTATGGCTAAATGCATGGCACTCATAAATGACTTTAGAATTGTAGTTCAATCAAAAGGTGCAAGGTAATCTCTATTCAATTTGATTATTTTATGTTTACTTAATTTTGGAGACAATAAATAGTTCAATAGGGTTTTATGAAAATAGATAAATAACTTTTGATATATAACGACTATGAATTTAGGGATAAATCTTTGTTGATTGCATGTTGTTAATTCATGAGTCGATTATATTTGTAAGGGGTTGAAGAAAATGGTGTATTATGTTACTTATGTATGTTATTTTTAATTGATCTTAAAGAAATTATGGATTTTTGAAGCATACATTTATATGTAATATTGAAAGTTGTCATATTTTGTCAATTAGAAATCAAGCCTATGAAGTATTTGTAATAAAAAGGTAATAAAGGGAAGGAAATTGAACATAAGTTGTTTTTATAGCATAGAAGTTGTGTTATGTTAAAAAAGAAGAAGAGTTATTCTGTTAATTTTAATATGGGAAATTTTGTAGAAAGAAAAAAGTTTTTGACATAATTGCAAGTTTAGAATATATGTGTGTGTGTGCACGTGCATAAATTCATGTCTATGTATATAGATATATATATTAAGTTTTGATCTTGGAAATAATTATGGAATCAAATAAAATTGACAGATCTAATGAGAGAGGAACCGAGTAAATCATATAACTCATAAATCCCAGATGGTTGTTGTTATAAGAAGAAAATATTTGTATTTTAAGATGTAATTGGAATTAAGGGTTTTGGAACTCAAAAGGATAAGAAGCTAAAATTTATCGGTTCAAAGGAGTAGTTTCTTGATTTTTATAATTGAAGTGAGAAATAGCTTGCGGGGAGAAAGAAGTTTATGCTGTCGTTATTAAAAGGAATTCCGCGAATGATTTTGATTCGGTAAAGATTTTAAGTTTGATATCGGAAATGAGTTTATAAAAAGCATTTTCTTGTAAGATGCTTGACCCGTCGAAGTGGATGTTCCTATGTAGAAAGGAAAAATGTTTATAGGAAGCGGTGGATCATGTTGTCAGTTGTTTCAACCAAGAAAAAAAAAAATATATATATAAATAGTTTGTGACTTTATTTTAAAGGGTTGTGACTTTAAAATGTTACTAAGTGTGATTTCTACATTATTTAAAGGGTTTTCCTTAATTTTAAATTATTAGGAATTTAATCAAAATCATAGCTATAGGTTGTAACTTTATTTTTAGATTAAGTATCGATATAACTATACATTGAGTTTATTATATAATTTTTATCAAATTTTAATACCAGTTATGAATAGTGGAATGCGTTGGTTAAAAACCTGATACATAATTATTGTTTGTTGATTATGCTTGTTTGGATTAGTAAATAAATTAACCTAATAAAAAGTGGAACCAAATTGAATGTGTGCTGCTTATCTTTGGGAACGGTCTAAAACCATACTAGCATATGCTAATGATTTGGGATTGTTCCACTCGATAGTCGGTACGATTTCTTTGATCATTGCACAACCTCGTACTGATAAAGATCTGATTAGCTGAATGCCGACTTTCGTGTTAGTAGGTCATTGGCTTGGTTGAGATCATGTAACAAATCGGTATATTAAGACAAAGCCGTAATTGGGTTGTACTTACGGAATAAAGACGCTTCTGTGTGGTCTGGTGAGCTCGGCGACTCGACATTGTCTCGGTGACGACATAATTTTTGGTATTGGTTTCGGTTATGCATATATATATATATATATATATATATATATTTATATGTATGCTGTACCGTAGTAATGAGTTACTCAAACCTAATGATGCCTAATGAATGATTAAATCTGGAAGATTATAACCACAGTGGTTGTTATATTAGAATAGGTTGTGTGTATGTATAATGCATTGAGTGTTGATGCACATGTGCTTGCATGACTATTTGTTGGACCTTTCATTCACCTCTATGAAGACTTTGTTTTTCAGGATCAGGTGAAGTTACATGTAATAATAAAGACCTTGGAGTTCCGGATCGGATGCGAAAGGAAAGCAAGATTCTTACTTATCCTATAATTGTTTTAGTTATGTAAGTTTTTAATTCTTCTTTTTATTTTAAGTTTTGGAGTTGTCTAATATTGAATATTTAGAATTATTAGCATGAGAACTTCATGGATGTTAATCATCGGTGGATGTTAGTTATTTTAAATCTTAACATACTCATATTACAACTTAAGTATCTAGTAGACTTTCAAGACGTGACATTCAATTCATGGATTTTATGAGTACATTTTTATTGATATTATAAAAGTTGATTAATTAATTACTTTTATAATCTTGAATTAGAATGGTTTGCAAAAGCATAGATTTTCTAATAAAATTAATATAAATTACGAAGCTAAATGCAAAACCAGGCTTTAAAAGCTAAATGAATATGTTTTATTGCCCAAAAATTTATTTTTCCTCTCGACATTATCTAATGGATGATTAGTATGGTGATGGGGCTAAACAGAGTATTTCCATAAAAAAAAGAAAAACAAAAAAACAGAAGGGAAACAATCAAAAGATCTTTCTAATATCTAAATGGAAAAATTTATCCAAACCAAGAGTTTTCCTAATTCTGTACTCATTCTAGACCAAATTTAACTAAAACCCAATAAATGAAACACAACGAAAATGAGGGAGAGGGGGACAATCAAGCTTTGATGTTGATGTTGACTCGTTAGAAGTGGAGCCTTGGCATTGAGGATAGTAAAGCTACATCCAACGGGGATGTGATAATCTACTTTGGTGTTGGGAGAATAGATTTATTTTATACCGGAAATATAAAAATAGACTTAGTAAGATATAGTATAAACTTTTGAAGTTGAAGTTCTATTAAATATGAAATATTTATCAATATGTAGGTTCACAATGGAAAGCAAATGAAAGAGTAAGAGCTTCTTCTACTTCTTCTTCTTTTTTTTTTTTTTTTCCCCCCGATATATGTTAATCGGAGTATTGAGTTAAAAATATAACAAAAAAATACTGATTTACCTTTGTTTGGACATTATAAAATACTTGTGAACCATACACTCACTTTGCATATATATATATATATATATATAAATATTAAATGTAATTGAATAATGGTGATTTATTTACTCGTAAATTTCTCAATGAAAAAAATTTAATAATTAGATTGTGTCTCTTAATGCATTCAATTGCTTTTAATGGATCATCTCTTTTAGCAAATAGAAAGATTCAAAATAATAAAAAATTGCTCTTAATATTATTAAGTTAAATTATGATATCATATAATTTAATAGTTTTGTTGATGGAAGTGTGAAAAAAACACTTTAAACTCGGAAAAAATCTGAAGAAAAATTTTAGTACGAATTTACAAATAAATAAGATAACAAAATGTATTTTAAAAATAATTATTCTGTTTCTCCTTTATCAGCAGGGCTGTTCATATTAAAAAAGTCTCAACTGGTTAGCCGTTCTCTCTCGTTCATATTAAACGTGCAATGCAATATATAACGTCACTAAGCAAGACACGCTCAGCGCCAATATGTTTTAGCAATCAAACTACGTTAATGACCGTCGAGTGCCCTATTGAACACGTAAAGGTCAATTTCTACTTCTAGAGGCTTGAAAAATAAAAGGTAACTGTAATAAAAGCAACCTCGATTAATGTACAAACATTAATAATTTTAATAAAAAATAATAATTTTATTCGAAAAGCAAATGATTAGAAATGATACCATTAGGCATTATCTCCAATAAATACATACGAAAATGGAGTTCCTGTAGCTCACCAACTGGTTAAGCACACCTAATCCCCTCATGACAAAAGCACTAACTTGAAACCCGATTGGTCCGTGCACTCCACGCACTCCAATGGCGGTTTGACAATATCAATCCGTGCCAACCATGACAAAACCGTGATTACGAAAACCAGCGAGGCTAAAATAGGAAAATGAGGATATTATGCCTCCGCCAATAGGAAGTGTCCACATCAACCCCTAATCAGTCGACAACGTTCCTTGGCAAAGAATAGAAAAGGCCTCGATAAATTGTTTAGAGAGAGAGAGAGAGAGAGAGAGAGAGAAAGAAAGGATCAAAGAATCGAAATCAATCGCTCTCTTGTTATCTTTCTCTCTCTAACACGCCTCGGAGGTCTCAATTTCGGTAAAGGGTTAGTGTTTGAATTTTGAATTTGGTGGTTTTCAGTTTGATGGTTTTGGTTGATTGTTATTTTTGGGTGATTTTGGGGTTTGTTTTGAATTGATCGTGATTCGTTTGATCAACAGCGAGGGTTTTCAGCTCCAAAGATCGGGCTTTTGTTTGGGGTATTTATTTCTGAGAGACCCTGGTGAACAGGTCCGTCTGTTAATTTGTGGGAAATTTTTCATCTAGCGTGTATTTATGTGTGTGTGATTATAACACCCTTTTGAGTAAGATTGTTTTAGGTGGTAATTGTTCATAATCAAACGGATTTGTTTGGAAATGAGAAATAAGTATATTGTCTTCATGGATGTTGTGTATATGTTTTATTTGGAGGCGAAACATGAGCTGTGTTTGATTGTTTTAGCTGTTCAAGGTGGTATGTTGATATAAGTTTGATTTTAGTGGGAAGATGTTAGGGATTGGTAATTTTTTAAACAATTTTGAATTTCGATTCAAAATTCCTTGTTTGATGTCTTGGTTTGGGAATTTATGTTTGATTAATGGACAAAAACTTGATGACGTTCTGCCTTAGGAAATGCTTGTTTTAATTTACATAAGAATTGTGACAACTTGCAGGTGTTAGCATTTCTTTTGAACATTTGTTTCTTGTCGATCTAATCCTTTGGTAAGGAAATATGTGCTCTTTTGTTTAAACTCGAGTCCTTCTTCTGTTGACATTCAGTCATTTAAGCTATACTCATGCTGCTTTATGTATAACCTAAAAAGAAAAAAATGCATTGATGATTCCCTGGTAGAAGTAGCTCACCAAGTAGTTGGTGCAGCTCTCATTTTTATGCTGGCATGGTTGCTTGAACTGTTGATGGAGTGTTATTGCTTGCAAAGGCATCAGGCTTACACTCTTCACTAGTCATATGAAGGTGGGCAAGAGGCCTGTTTCATGATTTTCATTGTTGCAAAGCCACAGGGCTAAGATAAAACTGTAATAGATCAATTGGAACCCAGTGATTGGCATTCTGGTTAAGGTACAGGAACCAATTCCACAATTTAATGGTCTCTTGGTTCACTCCCATGAGGCAATTTATGCATAAGTAAGCATACCTAGTGCACATATGCTCATATATATAGAGGTTATCAATCTTCCTTCCTACAGCCATAAAGAAAGAAAAATTACGTGGAGCAATTGTTACGTTTCAAGCCTTTGAAAAAAAGAAAAGATTTACTTTTCATGCTAGATATGGAGTCCTGTCCAGTGTTGTCAATTAATGAATATCTAAATAATTAATGGTTTTGCCACTTTAGTTGTTTCATTTGCTGTTTAGCTTGATGCGGTCTCCAGCCAGAGTGATTACCATCTGACTTCTATCCATCCAAATCAATAAAATTTTTCCCTTTTCTTTTGGTGGCTGTCCTACATCTATAAAATTTCACCTAGTATGTCTGCACCAATTGAAAATGCCAGGCTATTCATATCTGTATAGGAGGATGGATAGTGCATGGGGTGTTGGTAATAGGTTCTAATATTTGTTCATTTTGTGTGGCTGGATGGACACTATGTTTGGCAACTTTTATGCAAAGTAGAAAGGGAAGGAAAGCTATTGAAAGGAAAAGAAAGGAAAGGAAATCAATGAAAATAAAAGTTTTTTCCTTGTTTGGATATGAAGAATGAAAATGGAAAGAAATGGGTAGAAATATTTCCATTTCTCTTGTTTGGTTGGTATAAATAGAATAAAAAGAGAAGATAAAATATAACAATATGACCAAATTACCCTTATTTAGAGGCAGCTCCTTTATTTTTATTTTCTTTTTAGGGGCATAATGGTAACATCATGATTTTTCCACTGGTTTCCTTTGTTTTCTGTCCAATTTTGGAGAGAAATTGATTTACATCTTGAGTAGAAATGATTCAGCTCATTTCCTTCCTATTCATCACATTTCCATCCTCTTTAAAGTTAACCAAACACAAACTTTCTACTGCTTTCTACCCTATTCATTTGATATCCACCGACTTCCACCAATCTAAACACAGTGGGAATGTTGCTGCGACTAGCATTTTCTATTTGTTAAGAGAAGCTAAATAAGTTTTGGAAACTAACATTGATGGAATTGCTATTAGAAAGTAAATGATGATTCATGTTTGCATTTATTTGTTTTCATGACTTATTGAGTTAACTGTCTTGTAAATGTACAAGCACTGATTTTCCTCCCAACAGTGATCAATAAATGCATATTTCAGAGAGGTGCTAATGAAACAATTAGTGTGGCTTCATGTTTTCATCTGTTAGTTTATTTTAGTGGATTTCTTCATAAAAGCTTTTAGGGTTATGGTATAGAAGAAACTTCTCCAACAGTCATGGTTGGTGGTGACATTTGAAATTTTTGGAACCATCAGAAGTCTCTAGCATTTTCTGATTGCATATGCCAACCATTATAATGGTACTAGTGAAGGCTAATTGTTGTGAGAAGGTTGTTCTGTGAACTCTATGTTCTTACACTACATAAGTTGTTAATTATTTGCAAGATTATGAATAATCAATTTATAGGTAGTCATGCTAACTCAAGAATAAGGGCAGCTGTCATTTGTTACTTGTCTTACTCTGAACACAGTAGGTGTTGATCTCCCAACTTTGCCCTGTATGGCCGTTGCTGCCTTTCTGTAGGCGCTAATAATCTGCTTACCAAACTTTTGTTTATCTTTTTTATGACCAATTAAGGATTCAACAGCAAACCCACTAATGCTTGGCTGAATGATATACTGATTTAAGCAATTGAACTTTACCTATAATGTTTTCCATCCTATACTAGAATTTTTCTTACTCTCTAGTGAGATAAAAACGTGATGTTATCAATAGAAATTCTAACGGCATGGTTAGTAATATAGGCAGGATCTCTAGGTCAATGTCAAAAGTCAGGGTTATGCATCGTTCAGTGAGTTTCTGGATATCACATTATAATGTTTGGTAAATTGAGTTATAGAGGAAGTTATTTGAGAAGTATAAGGGATTAATTATTTCTTTTCATGTCTTCCCTCTTTTTGATAAGCAAGTGATGCTCAACTATTAGGAAAGTTTAACCAGGAAAAACCCTCCTGTTTGTCCTGCTAGATGCATTCTAGTGGTAGTATGTTTGTGATCTTAGTCAAAGGTCTAGCATTGAATTTCTAGTGTTAATTTATTTAAAAAAATAATAGTGATTAGGGTTTGAACCCTGTACCAAATGCTGAGACCATAGTGATTCTACCAGTATACCACGTGGTGAGTGGTAAAAAAAGCTTAATGTTTGATCAGGACATTTGATTTCTCAAGTTTTATGGTTGCAGTGGCAGCAGTACTTGAGATTACTCTCTCTCTGTCTCTTGATCTCATATGTAATCATTCATATGTTTGAATAGGTCTGTCTTCTAGCTTTGAAGTGTGTTGCTACATTTAACTGGAGTGGGCAATCTAGTGAACTTAACAAGGATGAGTGGTGTATATTTATTGAATTCAAACTTTCTGGTTCTCTTTCTGTAGTTTTGGATCCTATGACAGAAACATTGGTTCTTGTGAGGCTTTGTTATTATTTTGTTAGTTCCTTCAGGTGTTTTCATGTGCTAAAAATACCATATATGAGGCCTTCAATGTAAATGACGCTGTCTGTATAGTACTTATCCAAGAAATGCTGTCTTTATAGCAGGATTTGTGTGTGTTTGACATACTCTTGGAGTCCTCTCCTTCTACATGTTAAAATTTTTTGGGTAAATTACATGGCCATGTTCCTCTACAGTACAAGAAAAGGATATGATAAGCCATAAACCAAACCTTCACTATCCGATATTGAGCCTACCCGATCTTTATTGTCAGTTGATGATAACAGCTAATCTAGGATAAATTTTTCTCAGTTGAAAAGCATATATTTGCAATTTTGAACAAGGTATGTTTCAGTTAAATATATTGGGGTTTCATTTTTGTGTAAGAAAAGAAAAGATATCCATTAAAAAAGATAATTTTAGCAGTCTAAAGATGTTTGAGTAGCTACTTACCCGCCACCCCCAGGGGACACTGTAACTTCTATTATGTGATTGCATCTTCTTTACTTAGCTATGTTGCCAAACCCCTCTACAGAATTATTTTTGCATTATGCTGAGGAAAATTTTTTTGCTTAGGCTTGGACTAGAAAGTGGCCCATATACCAACCAATGAATGTGTTACAGACTACATACTATTTAACTTTTACCTTACTTCTTGTGTTCTATTTGGTGATGTCATATTTTATTGGGTGGTCAATATACCTACTTCATAAACAAAGCCTATGCAGGAACTTTTCCATAGTGACATCAATAATCTCTGTACGGCTCAGGCCTTTGCTACTTCTGACAGCTTCTGAGTCTTTTTTCAAATTTTGCTTGTCAGGTATTCATTGACTTACCAAAGGCAGCTTTCCAGCCTAATCACCATGTAATTTTGTGACCACAGGCTGCTTCTAACTTATGAGAAATTTTCCCACTCTGTTATCTTAAATTTTCAAAATCGTGAGGTATTGTAAATTTTAAAAGATATTTGGAATTGTTGACAGATAAAGATATATGATAGAGAAAAGATAACTTGTGTATGACAGATGCAATATGTTTAGTAGATGGATGTTCCCCTATACCAGTTCAAACACGTGCATTTTCTTTCCCCTCTGTGGCCTATGCCCTTGGTGTGACTGTCATTGGAATTCATAAGTTTGATGTGATTTTCTGCAGGAGCATTTAGAAAATGGAACACGATGAGACAGGATGCCAAGCTCCACCCGAGGGTCCAATTTTGTGCATCAACAACTGTGGCTTCTTTGGTAGCCCAGCTACAATGAACATGTGTTCTAAATGTCACAAGGATATGCTGTTGAAACAGGAGCAGGCTAAACTTGCTGCATCATCCATAGCAAACATTGATAATGGATCATCAAGCAGCATTGAGAAAGAATCTGTTGCACTTACAGCTGCCTCAGTTGAGGTGCAGCCCAGTCCTGTGGAGCCCAGTCTTGTCCCTGGACAGCCTATGTGTGAGTTAGGCTCGGGGGAGAGTGTTGAGATTAAGCCGAAGGTGGGTCCAAATCGGTGCAGCACCTGTAGAAAACGAGTTGGATTAACTGGTTTCAGTTGTCGCTGTGGGAACCTTTTCTGTGGGACACACCGCTACTCTGACAAGCATGACTGCCCATTTGACTATAAGACTGCTGCACGTGCTGCGATAGCTCAAGCCAACCCAGTTGTCAAGGCTGAGAAGCTTGATAAAATATGAAAATGATTGGAATAGATTCTGCTTGCTGAATCCTATGCTCATCTTCATCCACGCAGCGACCTCAGATTGGCTGCATATATATCCAGTGTCCCTTTTATCGGTAGATTTGCCTGGAGGCCTGGGAAGAGGACATCTTTCTACTGTGGAGACACTTATATTCTCTTGTGATGGATGCTGTGTTTGTTGAAGTCCTGAGTATGTGCTGGTTTGGTGGACAATTTTCATGGTTAGCTTTGTAGTAATACGTCTATGCAATTTAAGGTTTTTGTTCATGTAGTGCATGTCAGAATGGTATCTTCAAAATTCAATTCCTATGAGGCTCTTCCCATGAATATGAACAGGAAGGTGGTTGCTTGTAAATTATGGTGATGGTTTAAACTTTGACTACGGCAACACTAGTGATACTAAGCACTTCGGGAGTTTTTCAATGCTACTCCTTGGTAGGATACTCTTTTCGGTTGGAGTTGGCATATGAGAAGCTTCTTGTGTTCTTTGATTTAGCTGAATTGATCTCTGATGATCTACTCAAAAGTGAGCTATCGGGTCGATTGATTTCACTCAATCGCTGGACTCTGTATATAGCATTATCTTCTGGTTCAGTTTCCGCTGAGTATTATTTGCATGCGCCTCGTACCGAAGAATTGGACCATATATTAGACTTTTGGTTCAAAAGGTTTCACTTGGATTGTCCCCCGTTCGTGGGTTAGCTATAAATCATGTTTAGCTGTATTTTATATATGAAGTAGCTGTTCCGTAAGGTTAAATTAAACTTGCTAGTTATTTGAAAGTATCGTTTGGTTATGTAAAATTTATGAAGACTATTGGATTAAATGTTTTGTTTAATATTTGGTTTACAATTTAAGTTTAATTATTAGATAGAAAAGGGTCCAATGGATTAGTTAAAATACAGAAAATTTATCTCATTTATAATATGGTGTAAAATTTAACATCATTAGATAAGAACATAAGTATTGAGAATATAAATATAATTATATAAATATTATATAATATTTAAAATTTGTGTCTTTTAAAAAATATAAAAATAAATATTAGATAATATCAAGGATATAAATATTAAATTTAATATTTATGTATATCAAATGAGAAGTATTACAAAAATCTTTATATTATATTGTATAAACTAAATATAGTATAATAATATTTTATTGTTTTGTATTTTTTATATTTATATTATCTAATTTTCCTTATTTTGTATTATCATAATATATGTAAGGGAGGTGATCTTAGTACCTCTAACAACGGACCTTTAATGTTGAGTCTTAAGGTATCTTTTTTACCTTTATGGTACAATATTGGATAAATTCTTCAACTTATTGTTTGGTTTGCACATTAATCAAAATTATTAGACAAAAGAACCTTAAGATACTAAAATAAAATTATAAGATTTGCATCGTGTATATCAGGTGGTATAAAGATCCATTCCATGGCATAAAATCATTATATTTTTGAAATTTTAAAAGTAACCTTATACTAAGTTCCTTAATCATAGTATTTATTACGACTTCTCTTGTTCAATAGAGAGTAAGGTTTAATAAGAAATTGTTAGTCATTGCTCTTATTGTTGACTTTGCTAACTTTAAAGAAAACTATGTGAGGCTTCTTAAGAGGCTTAATTGTTTTCAATATTCTAATATATATATAGAATGATATGTATTTATGGATTTTACTACCACTCTTTTGTAAAATTATATTATAAGTTTATTTTTAATAATTTATTTTAAAAGATTATTCCATAAGTTTATAACAAATAAGCATCAAATTAAATACTTCAAAGCAGTAAAATCGAGTACGTTTAGTATAAACTAAGTTTATAATAACAGCTGTAAGGTTAATTTATGTTTTAAGATAATTCACATAGTAAGACTATTGTAACCCCATCTCTTTGGAGCGTAATAGTATTGAATTTTGGATTTGGATCCTTTTAATTTAAGTTCTTTCAATTTTTTTGAATTTACCCTCGTATAATGCTATTACATATAATCAATGATTAAGATTAAAAGTAAGAAAATAACGTTTTGATAACATCACAATATATTCTATAAATCTAAACAATGTTAACTGTGGACTTGTAAATTAAGAAAAATTGATAGGAAAAAAAATTGAGTAGATTTATTTCCTTTTTATTGTGACTTATAAAATGAATAATTATTTTTAAAAATTTTTAATTATAAAAATCAATATTAACTACTATACACACTAATTATAGTATAAGAGAATTATACTCTTATGTTCTTTTGTATTATGTTGCCTACTTGTTTTTATGCTGTGCAATTCTTTTAATCAAAAGCTACGTTAGGATAAATATAGAATTGTTCATGACTTGACCTTAACTACTCTAAAACTATTTAGGAGAGTGGAAAGACGAAAGGAAAGAATGAAGGATGAATGAAAGCTTCAGTTTTCCATAGTTTGGGATGAAGGAAAATTAGGAAGGAAGGAAATGTGGTGTGATTAGGGATTTAAATCTATAAGCCTACAACAAAATGTTTTCTCAAAAAATGGAGGAAAAGGAGATGGAAAGTTATTAACATTAGGAATGGTTGTTGGTCAAGTCATTAATAAGGTCCTTTTAACATATATAAGATAAAATATAAATATGATAATAAGTAGATGTTTTCCTATCATTAATTCTAATATTAGCTTAATTAAGGTAACTTCAAAACTCCCAATTATATGATTTTGCGTTTGTCCTTATGTATGTATACTGAAACACTGCTACCACTATAAGATATTATAATATAGAGAGTAAAAATTTACTACTATATATGAAATAATTACGATGTACCATAATAAAATAATTAAAATATAGATTTTAAGTAGTTCTAAAACTCGTATTATAATCAACATTATTTTGTTGTTTTCTTAGAAGTCCTAAGTTACTTAAATAGTTGATTGAAGTCAAGGCGATCCAAAATGTCAAGAATTAAGAAGAGATAAAGAAGACGAGTACTTTGATGTGACATTGATTTCTATGTAGCACCATAAAATATAACACATGAAATTATGGTATAATGTCTAGAAAATATTCATAGTTAAAATAAGTATTTCAATACATGCCTGCCATCTTCTTTTTTTTTTTTTTTTTTGAGTGACATGTTTTGGTTGCATGTAAGTCTTTGTCATTTCTACCTTTCATTTGCTCCCTAATTCACTAGATATCCAATACTTTCTCAAACTTTTCCATTAGTTAAGTCTTTTTCTTGAGTGATATAGATATTTAAGAAAATATTAAACTTGGAGTAGATTATGGAGCAAATTAAACATATGGAAAATAGGGTCAATGACCACTCGCATGAAATCAATATAACATAGAGTAAAAAAAAAAAAAAAAAGACATTAATACAATTTTCAATACATATTTCATTGTAAATATTTACAATATCTATTGCATAAGTTTACATGTATAGTGCTATAATTAAAATAAACCTTGCATATCGTTGTTTCTTCATATTTTTTCAATTCTTGACTTTTCTTATTAGCAAATACAATCAAGTGCTTCAATAGCGTAAAATTTCTAATAATATGATGTAAGAAACACCATCTTTTCGGAAGCTAATGTTTAATGCAATGCTAATGCTAATGCTAATAGATTGTTTGTAAAAAACAAAACATAGGGAAGATGTTAACACATAAGACATTTACAAGAAATAAGAGAGCATGTACGTACGTGTATTTGTGTTGATGGAAAAGTGTATGTATATGGTGTTAGGTGTTGACTCTCACCCATTTATTATAATCTTCTTGATTAAAAGATAGAAACTTTGTTTTTCGTATTGCATCATGATATAATCAATGTAGATGATGTACTGAGATCTTTTTATTAATTGATTCATTTATTTGTTTTGTTTTTGTGAGTTTACTTGTCATGTGCTTAGAAGTGATAACTCTTATGTAGCAGTAGCAATACTAAAAAATAATATAGTGGAATCACTTCTTTTATGATGACAATATGCATTTAGGAGTAGAGGCTCAATGTAGCTGCATTGATATTAATAGATACGATAATATTAATCCTTAACTTTTAAGGTAAAGAGCATAAGGAGTTTGCTTTGATTGTTCCTCTATGAAGACACTTTGTATTTATGAACAAATTCTCTTACTTGATGGCATAAATGGTAAAATTTATTGAGACATTATTAAGGCTTTTGCCATAGCAGCTTAGTGATAGGATATTAACTTAACATAGAGTGAGAGTAAGAGTCACTTGCCAAGGAGAGTATCTTACTAGAAGATTGATTATAGCTAGTTGCAAGACATTGCCTAGACTTAGGGTGTGATACATAATGTGTTAAGGTGTGGCTAAAGCTTAAAGTTTGAAAGTTAAATTATTAATAATTTCTTAGGTTTGATGTATTTAGATAATGCCTGGGATTTAAGCAAAGATTATACATCAAAAGTAACAACCATAGCTATGCCAAGGTATTTAGAGCACTTGTTAAGGGATTATCTCCATTAATCAATAGCAAAGGGCATCAAGAGATGCTAGGTAGTAACAGTAACTATTGAATGTCATATGTCATGGTAGCAATGATAATTAAACCATGGCTCACTTAGAGAGAGCTTGATATGAATGAAGGCCTAATAATATGGTTTGGTGCTCGTGGACTAACTACCGTAATATACTAAGCTCTCTAATAGCAACTCACGGGGGAGGAAGCCAAACTCCATCATACTGACCTCTTGCCATGAATCAATTATTCTTGGATGGATAAGCTTAGCCCTTGTCTTAAGTTGAGGCAAAACCAGGATGGCAAAGTGCCAAGTTATCCAAATCACAAGTAAGGTTGAATAGGCAGCTTGATTGACTAAATCAACAGCTCGACTAGTACAACATCGAGCCTATCAATAGCATGCCACCTAATTAGATAGGCTTAGCCTCGAGTCCAGCAAACATACCCACATCTAGGACCATAACATGAATAGTTGACACATGTCATTCACTTTTTTGATATTATACTATTACTACAGATGCTCTCTTTAGTTTCTTTCCCCATTTTGCCCTTTGTAAATGTTATATAATCTATATTGGGCAGCATATCCTCTTTAGTAAATTGTATAACCTAGGAGTTACCTAAATGGGTAATATAAGAACTTTATGATGTAATAGCCGCATCAATCAAGTAATAGATCATTCACCTTCTTCTTCCTTGTACTTATGCTTCCTATTGAATCGAGTCCAAGTTTCACTCTTATCTAACTTATTAGAGCAAGAGCTAGTGGTGAGTATCCCTATGAGTAACTTGTACATAATATTCTTAAGTTGGTGTAGAGCACTCATTGCATCATATCTAAGTGTTGGTGCTCAAAACCCTACTAAACATCGACTACCATTTATCCTTTTAACTATCTTGAGGTTTTGACCCATCCTCGATTTGTAAGATAGGATTGTATGTATTCATCTACGTTAAGACCCTTATCGAAGCTTGCCATGGGGATTATCTTTACTACTTAACTTCAAGAAACATCAAGAAAGGTTATACAACTATGGTTACACTTGAGCATCATGTGTCATGGCAATGATGATAGCTATGTTGGGGTTTGCTGTTACGCCTCGAAGTAGTAGAGTCATAACAGCCCCCGCCATATAAACTATCCTAAGATAGAAGTTGGCCTTACAACCGCTATCTTAGATCTGATCTACACAAGGCGTCCACGACTAACCCGCTTTGAAGTAGACAATTTGTAATTTAAACAAATCATTTACCTAAGAAAGTGAGAAAAGTTATATATAATCACTATAATTCCGTTATTACATTAATCAGAAATGAAAAGTAAAATATGTGTTGATTCTTCGATATTTTTCCTCATTCCCTAAGATCCAGCAGTTGCTAGCTTCAGAGTATTTGTTTGCCGCTTCTTAGCCAGCACCTGCACGACGTCTATAGGGATGTGAGCAACTACAGCTCAGTAAGTTAGGACAGAGGACTTAAAACTATACCATAAACACAACAAGGTTTTCAATCACTTATTAGGTGCAATGCATGTACAAGCAAATGCCATCGCACGACGTTGTCCGGCCCGTCGTGAGATTAGAGAAATTGCGCCCGCTCTAATCCGGGTTGAGGAGTTGCCGTTAATGCAACAGCTCACGACCAAACCCAGGCTTGTGTAATGGAGACCTTGCTCCTCCCGTGACTACCTTCGAACCACTGCCTCCACCCTCGCCGCGACCTCCTCTCCTGTCACTTAGTTCGACTGAGGATGAAGAAGGGACCATTTTGCAATCCTGCGCTATTCCTTCCGAAGGGGTCGGTATTTGGCCGGAGAGTCCTAAATCCCCTAACGGGTTGCCATGCATGTTCGATTATGATTACTGGTTGTATATTTGATTAAGTCCAATTTAGGGTGATCAATCATTACATACAATTCATACAATATGTGCCAAAGCAACAAACAGAATCATAATATCACCCATAATCAAGCACATGCACACATTCAACTATCTAACAAGCACAACCAAGCATAATCTTAAGCCTCCAAAATACAGCATCGTATTAATCCCAACTTACCTCAACTCCTCGCTCACTCACTCGAGGTCCGATTTGCTCAGGCCATCGCCGATCATCCCTATAACACGAACGTGGTTTCAGCTTTTCATATAAATATTATAAGTTCATTTTATCATATAACACTTATTGTTAGGTTTTGTTTAAGGTTTAGTTTAAGGTTTAATATGCCTAATTATCTAGGTATTAAATTTTTTACAATTATTCTAGGTTTGGGGTTAGGTTCAGGTTCGGTTTTCGCATCGATTTCTAAATTAGGTTTTAGTTCGATTTCTAAATCCTAAACATATTCGAATCCTAATGTGAAATTAGTCACATTAAGCTCGAGTATCCAAATATCCTATTAGGTCTTAATTTAGTATTCTAAGCTATTCGGTACACACTAATCCTAATTGAGGTATCGGATTTATTCCTAATGTGTAAAAATCTTACATTTTGAGATATTTACTTAAAATTAAATATTATTTCAGATTTATTATTATTTTTATTTCAATTATAATATTATCTAAATAAATTTATTTTTTTAGATTTATTAATTTACATTTTTACATATTCCTAATTTCTTATATTCTTTACCTAATTTCCCTAATTAACCATACTTAGTACCTAAAGGCTAGGATTAGGGTTCCATTGCAGAGATTAACTTCCTTAAACATCTAATTAAGATCCAAATCAGTAATTAACATCCTAATCACCTAATTAATCCTAAATCACCCAATTTTACCATCATTTTAGGGCTAAAAATTAACTTAAAATTTTTGAAAATTAATTTTAAAAAAAATGGCTTCATAGCACTGTTCTACATCATATGAGAATCCTACAGAAAAATTTTGAGCCCCAAACTACATCCCTAAGCCTATTTAATTTCCGGTTTAATCATGCTCGGTTTTGAACAATTTGTTAAGGACCCTATATTTCCAGACATAATTGAACTAAATCAATATTTTTCCCTAAATCTACATTCAATAAAACCTCAGAATAACAAGTTTCATAATTTTCTGGGCAAAATAACTAATTTTACAAAATTATACAAAAATCGGGGTGAATAAATGACTAACCGGTTCGAAGTTTTCTGGCCGTCCAAACCCCGTCCAAGGCTGTCGACCGGTCCAGGTGGTGGTTCTATTATAGGGTGGTGGTGGTGGTTCGGTCCCAGGTGGTGGTGGGTGGTGGTTTTAGTTCACCTTACTAATCTGCACAGTTTTCTTCTTTTTTTTTTTTCTGGATTTTCTCTCGATTTTTTCAGTGTTTCGATTTTTCTCAGATTTCAAACTGGCCAAATGACTTCTGGAATTTTTTTCCTTATTTATAGACAATTGTAGAATTTAATGTGCATTAATTTGATGGGATTTTGCCCCAATTCTTTCATTTTTGGCTTTTTGTTTGTCCAATTCCTATTGGTTATTTTTTTTCTTTTTCTGTCACGACCTAATCTTGTTGCATCTTATCCTCTTCTGATTTTTTCTAATTTTTCTATAATTATTTTGTATTTTTCTTTAATTATTTGCTTAGTTTTCGGCCAATTTTAGTAATTACGTGTATTTTTATCTACACGTAAATACATGTAAGGTACACGTGAATATTCCTAAATATTATTTTGGTCATTCTAAAATTTTTAGTATACATATAATCTATCTCTAATAATTTATTAGTTATTATATTACACTTTTTGCCTTTTCGGTAATTAGCAGTTATTATGCTTAAAATTTGAAAATTTTATAGTCTCCTATTTTACTATTTATTTTCTTAAATTTAAGTTTACAAGGTCATTTTTACTAATATTTCTCTCAATAGTTTATAATTTGGGTGTGATCGGATCCTTTAACCGATCGCCCTAAACCTTGGGTTCTAGGTTCAATCTTACGGTTACTTGGCTGAACTTTAGGGCTTACATTTGCTCAAAGAGAGCTTGTTAAGGGGATTGTTTTAACTAATTGACTGCAAAAAGGAAAAAAAAAATCAAGAAAGGTCTGATGACATTAGTAACTGTGTTGAGCATCATGTACCATGGTAACATTGATACTTATACCATAACTCACTTAGAGAGAGCTTATCAAGGGGATTATTTTTGCATTACTTAATGGTAAGAAACATCAAGACATGTCCAATAGCAATGCTAATTAATTATGAACATCATGTGCTATGGCAGCAACTAGCAATGGCAATTATGCCACAACTTGCTTAGAATGCATTCAAATATTATATATATCTTCAAATATATAAATGTCTAACTTTGTTATAACAAAGAAAGATAAAATATAATTGGAAAAAGGATGTTATTTCATTCCATCATTAAGAAGCTTACTCTATATCACTAATAAGTACATCTTAAGATAACAAGCTAACTTTGCCTTCAACATTTGCTTAAGTGTATGATAGATTGTTAATCACTGAGGGATGTAGTACTAGCATACGGGCAATGTGTACTAGAAGTAGATTGTTATAGACATTGTTGCCTTTAAATAGTTATTTCCTTCCTTTGCACCCTGTTGTTAAATATATATACATATATATTTAAGTTTCAATAGTTTTTGGTGGCATAACCTATGGTTCAATGATGTTTATAGCCATTCTTCTCATTTGTCATAGGTAGGCGTTCAATACTTGAGAACTTATATTTCCATCTCATAGGTATGGATTGAATATCGCTTGTATCTTACACATTAGGTATGAGAACGTAAAGATTTTTGTTAAACTTCTCTATGTGCCTTTCATAAACTTTTTGCCATTCCAAAAGTCTTCACCCCAAGTTAAGGAAGAGGACATTGTCCATTTGCTAAGCTTACCACCTTCTTCTCATTACCTAGTTAGGGAATTATTAGTCTTTTTCTTATTTTCCACGAACATGACAAAAGAATGCTAGGAGAGATTCTCTAACTATAAATGTAGTTGGAGAACTTCCTTGGATGAAAATATTCACAAATTCCCTCTCATTATATATGTCTTTCACATTTAGGGTGTGGTATCTAAAGCACTCAATATAGTCCATGACATCTTCTTATGACTTTTGTCTAATCTGCCCCCACGTTGGTTAGAGTAAACTTCTCTTGCTGGATAAACATTTCTCCAAGAACATTTTACATATGCTTTCCTATGAATTTGTTGATCTAGGGGGAAGATTACATACTAAGTACAAACCTTCTCAATGGGAGAGAAAATTTTTCTGTTTTAGATTATCATCTAGTCTATAAACTTCTAAAATCTCAATGAATTTTGACAAGTGTTTTTTGGCAATGCCCTTCTTGCCATTAAACAACATAAGTTTCCAACTCACATAGTTTTTTGGGACAACTTAGTGGCAATACATTAATGGTATGGGAGTTGGAGTTACAAAATTCTACAATAACCTTTACCTATATTTCTTTTTAGATACAAGTCCGAATCTTATTTAGTAATAACCCTAATGAGTGACATCTTTGTTAATCGTAAGGGGATTGACTAGTTGAATTGCCTAAGTAATGCCTTATTGCACAATGACCAATAATTATAGGATTTAAGAAAGTTGCACCCTATTGTGCGATAATAATAGTAGCTATGCCAGTAAAAATTTTTGTAAATCGATTCATGATCCTAGTGCTCTCTTGTATGGTGTGCATGATTTCACATTCTCAAACATGTCCTCTTACGCAGTGTTTAGTTAATTGACATCTTCATGTGCTAGCATTATTTGTTGTAACCTCAAGATTGACTTTCTACTTTTAAGTGGTTATATAAATAGAGTAAGTTGTCTCTTTCCTTGTGCATGCCATTATCAAGTTGTCAACTTATTCTGTCTCTAATAGAGTCACCAAAATATAGACAAGGGAATCCTATTGTAGTAGCTACATCATGTACAACATGAAACATGTACTATATGTTGCCTCAAAGCAGTGACTTAGAGTGACATGTAGATATGACTTAGAAAGAGAAGGTAGAGGAGGAGCTAATAATCTTAGGACTCAAATACACATGTGATAGGTAGAGGAGCTATATAACACCAACTTTACTATTTTTAGGAAGAGATGTCATAATCTTCATTCTAAACTTTGTTCAATCTTCCATGATAGCAATCTGATAGCACAATGATGTTTCTCTTAATCTTTGAATGGTTAAAAGGGAAGGAGCTCTTGAGTATTTATAGAGCTTGACTATTGATGATGGCCATAAGATCGTTTTTCCAATCAATGACTGAAATAAGTCCTCCTCTTGATGAATCTCTTAAAGGGCTCCTCTTAAGTCTAAACCCACAGAATCTCTCTCTAAGTACATGAGCTTTCCCAAGGAAGGTTTATAAAGGATAGGCCAATTTGACAGTTCCCTCTTCAAGCCCATATCTCTTGAAATCATCCCAATTACATAGATTTGACTCCTTAGATATCTTATTATTTAAATAGTCAAGCTTACGTTATTACTAAACTTGAAGCCTAAAGTCCATTTTAGCCCTTTATATAATACATTGTTTTATAATATCATGTTGGTCATTCAATGGTGAAACCTTTGAGTATTTTAGTTTTACCATACTTTTTAACTTTCTCATGATTGAAGCTTAAATCGGGCTCATTTAGACAAAAACCTAGATCTCTTAAAATTTTTTGAAAGTATATAACTTGAGAATACAAGGTTCATTCAAAGGAAACCTAAAATCTCTTTGTAGTTGTTTCTTCAACAAATTTTATCATAATGCTTCAGTTATTTACAAAGAAATGTAAATAAAATAATTACACAATAGTTGCAATAACTACCACTTACACTATAAAGAAAAACAGTAGGATATCTAAAATCATGTAAACAATCCAACAAACCACAACATAATCATAACTCCAAAATTAAGAGGAAAAAAAAAAGTGACACATAACATAATGAACACGTAAAATTCAGGTAAGTAGTGGATGACATAGTTCCCCTTCAAAATGCCTAACCTCAAGTACTAGCTATGGATACTGGTTGCAAAGTTCCTTGACTCGTTGTTCATATGAATCTTAACTTCCTATATTGCTTCTTCCTTAATTTCTACCTTTACTTCACCTTCTATTTCAAATCACAGTTTCTTGTGCCTATCACAATTAAAGCAAAACCCTTTTTGTTACGGATAACTGCTTAGCATGTAAGTAGGCAGTGGAACTAGAATGGGTAGTCGGGGTTCAAGTAGGTATGAAGAACAGGAAGGAAAATGGGGGTTTTGACAGTAAATGTATATGAATATCATACACTAAAACACAAATACAATCAGGGGTTGAGCTTGAAATAGGGTTTGATGCAATTCACGAATACTAAATGTCACTCGAGATTCAAATAAGGGTTAAATGCAACTCACTAACTGGCTTAAATGAAATGTTCACCACAATCTTAAGGTTATGATTGATAAGAACACAAGAAAGATTAAAGAGCTAATCAACACTCAATAATCCAGCAAATGCAAACTCTAAAAGTTTGAGAATAACCTTACTCAAAAGAGGAAAGTTCCAAATGTAATCACTGTATGTATATTCTTCCCTTTGTCTGCTAACAAATGTTGTTATTTATAGTAGGTATTAAATCCTTAGTGATGAAATTGTAAATAATATACAAGGCCTTAAATCCTAAAGAATAGGCCCATAATTAAAATAAAGAAAATATATACAAGAATACAAAACCATGCATTTAGCAAAAGAAATCGAAATGCATTCATTTGACCTGTCCTAGAAGGAGTGAGATTTGAACTGGGCGAGTTTAGAAGTTGCATGTCTGGGTTCAAGTAGGAGTCCTTAAAGTCTCACAATATTTGGTCAAGATACTTGAAAGGTCAGCCCATAGCTGTCAAGTTCTATAATTAATTGGCACTAATCTCTTCATGCTGTGTTGAGTGGATCTATGGCTTTGAGGCCTTAAATGTGTGGTCTCTTGGCTTCTTAGTAAACAACATACTTGATGCCGAGTGGCTCCTTCTCTTCCTCTCAGCCTTCTAGTATCAGCTTAGTCTTTGCAAGAGTTGATCAGCCTTGGATTTGAACAATTCAGCCTCGGGTTCAAACAGTTCGGCTTTAGTTTAAGACAAGGTGACCTCAGCTTAGGATAAGTCGACCTCGGCTTGAAAATAGTTATAGGTTGATTCCTATCACTTTCACTCCTTGTTCTTCTATACCCTTACAATTGAGCCTTGCAAAAGAAATGCTCATAGGTAAATTAAGATAAATTTTCTTGCTTACGCATTGCAATATCAATTTTACATGTCTACAGTCTCAATTTTTGGAAGATCATTGTTCATACAATCATGCCAAGCTTATGCCATGAGCCAAATCACTAGGACGATAGAGTTCCACTTCGACTATCATCACCAATTCGTTGATAACAATGGCTACGTCTTGTTCCAAAGTAAGAGAAATTGCTTAAGCTGTTAATACTCAAAACCACTGACAGCCCATTCACTTCACTACATGGAATAAACCTGCAATGGAATTGGGATTCATTAGTAATTGAATAAGTTTGTAATTAATATTACATTGTTCTCTTGAAAAAAAAGACACATAAGTAATAAACATGGAATATAATCAAAATAACCATTTTATTCCTATTTTAAATTCTATCTCTAATCCTAAGTCTAACCCATTGCCATCTTCCTCCCTCCTTTGTTCACACAAACAACATAGATCTATCGTTCTAAGTCACATAATAAAACATTAGTCACACAAACAACATAGATTCTTTCCACTATGGTTGTTGCATAGAGTCATCCCAAGATGAGACGACAGTACATCAGTTCCTTGGCGGCATTGATGTGACTTGCTTGCCAACGACTGGTGACTACAAAGAGGAAGTGGGGGTTTCCTCACCAGATAGCATGACATGAACCGCATGTAAAAGGACCAGTCTGCTGTGCTTGAAGAGAGAGAAGATGAAACCTTAGAGAGAGAGAGAATAGATTGGAGAGAGAGAGAGAGAGAGAGAATAAGAAAGTTTATGGAGAGAACACAACTCGAAGTGAGGCAATGAAGGATGGTTTGGCAACTTAACGTTATTAGGGGTATCATAGGTTGACACGGTGATTTTACTGCTAGAAGGAAGTAGAAGAAGAGAGTGAAAATTTGTAGACGACAAAGAGAAAAGTAGGAAAGTAAAACAGGGGTTGTTTTCAGAAAAAAGAAAATACATTTCTGAATCATGATTCTTAAATTGCTTTCATGAATCTCTATTACAAGATTATGAAGAATTTGGATTAAGAGGAATTGTAATTACGAAGCTTAAATGCAAACTAAACATGGTAATAAAGAATAAGGAGGAAATAGAATTTCAATTCCTCCAAAATAAACGTGCGATGATAAAATTTTGCCAATTTGCCAGACTGATCACTCCAATTTCAGAAACCACAATTAAGCATCTCCTTCTACACGAAATGACGCCAACACAACCTTTCTGCCCTCCAGCATTCATTGATGGTGAAATAAAGTAAACAATGGCTAACCCATCCCACAGGATTTAAGGTCTAATGATAATTGCGGAGCCCAGAGTAGAGAATCTCAGCAACAATGTTCCTTGCTGCATAGTGTATACTCTGTACATCTCACAAATAATTCAACTCATGAGATAATTACTCCATCTGTCACCAAAACTCTTGTTGCTTGGTTTTTCGGAGTTTCTCCGGTTCCCTTTTCTGCATGATCACGCCATCTTATTTTTCTTTGTACATATCCCATGAACAAAGACATCAGACTGCAAAAGAATTCATAATTCACTTATAGAGAGGCTCATGTTAATCCCAAAATGTTGGGGCATCGCGTTTGTGACATGATTATTGGTCGCTTTACTAGTCCTCGAGTATTTTATTTTTACTAAACTTTCTACCTAGCTTCCGACAGCCTTATATCTCCAATAACTCATCTAGAGTGTGCCCAAGATCGCTTTCGAACCATATTTTCTAGAAGTTCTATTGTATTGTTTCAGTTGATTACCACATGGACATAAACAGAACATCGTTACAGCACTTGAGGTAATCACCCACTTACACCACGAAGCACAAGAAAATGTCAATATTATATAAAAGGGGTAAAAAATCAAGCGTATACGTAGCCAACATGTCCAGAAATTATGGCTAACTAGTAAATGACATTCTGTTGCATTTAACATTATTCTTCTTATCAGGATCTGAAGCGAACAACAGAACAGAGTTGAGTTTCTTAGAACAGAAAGCTGCAGAAGAGGGGTTGCACAGAGTTGCAAAACTCTGCTACGTGTTGCAGCTAATGTTCAACCTCTAGAGGGGAAACAGCCCCATGAACTAAGCACTACAACAAAATTACAGAAAAATAAGTCAGAGAGTTAAAAAGGTATTCCTCTAGATTCAGCTTCCAGATACTTGCACATCCTTTCCATAACTTCTCTACCCTTCACACTATTTTGCAAGAACCTCTCAGCACAACGTTGCTCTACTTTCTCAGCCATCGATGCCAAAGCAGATAGGGGTTTGATCCGGATGCTAGTCTCCTGCCTGCAAAAAGTCCACACATTAGGATTTTCTGGGTGGGGATCATACCGGATCTTCTCCTCAACCTCAATGAACTTCTGGAGACTAATGTTGCGAGTAGTAAGTTGCATTGACCGTGATTGGCCATCAACCACAGTTGACTCCACACAGTGGCATATATCCTGGCCAACAATTTTGCGGACAAACCATGGACCAGGAGCATGGATGGTAATAGCCCTGGTTGTATAGAGCTTTCCCGTAGCAGGATCAAGCTTGTGGTTCAAAGTGTCAACATCAAGAATATGGGATAAAGTTCGTTTATTTTCAGGATCAGCAAACTTGCGCCAGGATGCAGAAGTAACAATCTCCCATGGATGCCTGTAAACATGCTCTTGAGAGTATGCTTTCACCATCTTCTTTCTTGAAGCTATTCAATGACAGACACCTAAATCAATGATAAGAAATGGAAATATCATTGAGCATTTCGAGACACTGGCTTAAGAAACAAGAAATCGAACCATGGAAAGCATTTAAGTTTTAAAGATGCTAACATGACAGACAAGAAAGGCAAATAGAGTAACCATTTTAAGATATTGACTCAACAAGCAAGAGATGGAAACCATATTAAGTATTGCAGTTTTGTTCCTAGAATCACAATACTTTCGAGACAAACTGTATGCAATGTATGATTAAATAACCACACCATCAGAAACAGAATCAGTCAAAACTGGGGTAGTAACAAACAGTATCCTCCTACTAAAACAGCAAGACTTCTTCCTTGTTTATAAGTACTTCTGCAGAAGAATGAATTCAGGTCAGTTCTTATACAGCAACAATAATAAAGCATCCCATTTTGCACTAACACCTAATAGTAGCATCAGTTTCTGCATTCGAAAGATCCCATCAAGTGGTAATGATCTTCCACTTGAGCATAACATCAGAACCATTACCATATGAACCTAAGTCTAAAACAAGATCTCCAGATAATCACCTGAATTGAAACAGAATTGCATTTGCATGATCTCCCAATTTGGCTCTTTTCCTTAAGGAATATTCTAATACTAGGACTAAGAACATATAAAGATCCACAGCTCTTGACCTAGCAAATGATACTAAAAGTTGAAATAACTCCTGCAGAAAAACCCTAACTAAACCATAAGACATTGCAAAGAAACCTGGCAACGCCAAGATCCAATATTATAATACATGGAAGGAATAATGTCCTAATCATTAAAAGGTTTGGACCTTCAATTAAAACAAATCTGGCACCAAAACACAACACACGAAAAAAAAAAAAAAAATCCACAAGCTAATTACTCAAAATTGAATGCCCCGATAAACTTCAGGAACCAATCAGTCCTATCTCTAGCATTCATCAATCTCGCTAAAACTACCATCTAAAGATCGAATCTTTATTTCTATTACTAAAAAGCATTAGCAACTAACAGAGCCAGACGTACAATTCTGACACAGAATGGCAAAATATTAATGTAATTAACCATAAATCATAAACGTTAAAAAAGGGAAATTAAGATAAAGACAAGTATTTGGAACAGAAAGAGGAACAAGCCGTACACACCTCAGAGAAAATGACCATCGAACAAGGAGAGAGATTTGCAATTTGAGATTTTAACAACGGAAGCAGAGAAAGAGAGAGAGAGAGAAGGGAAAGGAGTAGTAAATGAAGAAGAATAAACTGAAATGAAGGAACGAAGGCAGGAGGGGATAAAATAGGGAAGACGGCGTAATAAGCAACGACGGTGTGTGTATTTAGAGGAGTACTGTACATCCTCATTTTATCTTGCGGTGTCCGCTATTTCGACGTCATTGACCTTTGACGTTTATTAGTAAATAACTAATAGCAAGGAGTAGTTTTCGTTCTTTGCTGAAATGTCTCTTTTGCCCACTGTCTCGAGCTTTCGAGCGTGCTTCACCAGTCGCATCCTCAAATATTGAGTGAGAATGGAACTTTCACAATTACAAATTACAAATTAACTTTTCATTAAGATAGATATGAAGTTTCATATTTATCCTGCTATAAGCAAGCGTCTGATTCATCCATGTACGAGTTTGTACGAGCTTTGTTTATTTTTAATAATTTAATATTATAATAATGGTATTTGAGCTAAAAAAAGAAATGGGGTTGTGTGACGGTGGATGGATAAACGTAAACCCTAGTTCGGTGAAGCGGTGGGCCGGGAGACTAAACAACGTGCCGAGGGCTAAAATTGGAATTTAATTGAGTTTTCCTCTTTGCTTTGACCATGAAGTGGGCAAGAATTTACGTGGGCTTTAAAGAATTATGGGCTCACGGTCGAATGAATTGTCCACCATCACGGCTCATTAACAAGATTAAGTTGGAACATGCTGGGATCGACAGTTTCACTAAATTGGGCCTGACCCACATCAAGTAATTTGATTGTCTGGAATATCATTAGTGGGAGATGCGCCCGCATAGTCACACTTGGCAGCTTTGCAATTTGCAAAAAAAGCAAAATTATTTTTTAAAATTATTATATACTAACAGGCTGCATAACTGCGATGTGTATACTAAAAGTAATGAAAAAGTAAAATAACAAACCTTTATTATTATTTTTTAATTCTTGTTATCAAATTTTAAAACATTCAATTTCAACAATCAACTTTTAAAAATTATTGAAAAACTTCAATTGATAAGAGTTATAATTAGCAAGAGATGCACGCGTTGTCAAGTGAAACTTGGATTAATTGCATGCATACAACTTAGCAATTTGCAAAAAGAAAAAACTATTTTCTTTAATTATTGTATATACTAAGATCGTTATAACCTAATAACATTAATATTGATCTTCTATTGAAATAAACTAGATTTAAATCTCTCCTCTCGTATAGTTGGTAAAAAAAAAAAAATTGTATATAGTATAACTTTGGAAAAAGGAGAAACCAAATATGATTAATTCCATTTAGAGATTAGAATTCATGCCACAAATTTATAATGGCTATATATAGATGAGTTATTTAAAAGATGGGTATCCATAATCTTATTTTAGCATTAATACTAAAAGGAGGAATTCAGTATAGTCGATTTCATTTAGAGGTTAGTATTTATACCACAAATTTTTCATTGTTATATATAGATGATTTATTTTGAAGATGGGAATCCATCATTTTATTTTACCACTAATACTATACCGATATCAGCCAATTTTGTAGGGTGAAAAGATTTTGTAAACCAAAGAATATATGAAGAGCCATCGGAAATGGGAGATTTTTGGAAAAGCACGTAAACACCATCGATCTAATAGTCAATATTAATGATTTAAGAGTTTTAATAATAACAAAATTCGTATTTGATAACAAAAGTTTTTAGGTTGTCTTTACTGAAAAACAAATTTATATTATAATATATTTGAATAACAACAATAATAAGTATACTATGAGTTTATGATATTTGAAGAAGGAATATATTTTAGGGTAAAGTTAAAAAAAAAAAAAACTTTAATGTCTACTTGTATATATAAGTTAATTCTTAACATTTCATTCAGTTTATTTTAGTTCTTAATGTTTTCAAAATATTACAAAAAAGGCTGATCGTTAGTTTGCCGTTAATATAACACGTGGTAAAATTTCATTCATTCAAATAATTAATTTAATTAAAAAAATAATATGTATTATATGACTAATATTCATAAAAATATTAAGAACTACAAAAAAATAAAAATTTAGAAAAATAAATATAAAAATTTGTAAAATAATACATATGTACTATTTAGTAATATATATTTATATACCTACATATATATTAATATTTAATTTAAAATAAATTAATATAATTAAAAAAACAAAAAAAGACAAAAAACTCAACTTTAGCTACAATAAGATAAGAGTCACCTCATGACTTTTTGAGAATTGGCTATATTTAAAAGTGGGTCATGACTCACTTTAAAAAGTGAGTTGCATGACCTATTAGTGGTCATGGGTAACCGCCTACCTCCAGGGGGAGTCACGTGACCTCCCTCAGGTGGTGGTCAACCACGTTAGGTCGTCATAATTAAAAATAAATAAATAATATGTAAATCTGATCAGGTCGTGTGACCTGATGTTAATCAGATTAAGTTTTTTGTTCCTGTTCTTGTTTTTCTTTTTCTTTTTTATAACTTTTGGGCAATTGTGGATGGCCACCCATCACTAGGAGAAAGTTGCGCAATCGCTCCTAAGTATAGGTAGCTACTCATAACCGCCAATGAGTTACACAACTTACTTTTTAAATGTAAGTTGCGACCCACTTTTAGATTTAGCTAACTCTTGCCACCCCAAGGGTCGAGGGCTTTAGAGTGGCTAGAGTTGAGTTTTTTTTTTTCTTTTAATTTTTTTTGATTTCCATGAATTTATTTTAAATTAAATATTAATATATATACATGTATATAAATATATATTACTAAATAATATATATGTATTATTTTGAAGATTTTTATATTTATTTTCTAACTTTTTCCTATTTTTTCATATATTTTATCTATATTTTTACTATTTTTATAAATATCTTACTATTTTTTATTTAAAAATTTTATGTTGTCCAATTGCCATGTGTCTAACATTAACGGAAGCTCTAATAAAGTTAATGTTTGGACTTATTTGATACAACTTAAAAATATTGAGGGCTAAAATAGATTAAATAAAAAATTAAGAGCTGAATTGAAAAAAAGTAAAATGTTAAATATTTTTTTGTACTTTTTCCTATATTTTATTATTTAAAAATACTTTATTTTGTCAAGTTAAATATATATACGTTTGTTAATCAAGAATAATTGATTTATTTTATAGTGTGTTGTTGTAATATATGTTTAATTTTTATTGTATTTGCAAGGGATTCAATTGTTTTGTTAAGTATGTAGGAAAAAAAAATGTATTATAAAGAACCAGTTTCATCTACCGGGTATATTTGGATAATTATATTTGAATAAGTACTAGACACTTTAATATTAACAGCTAATTTTTTTTTTTTTAAATCTCTTCATTCAGTCGTGATCCAAAGAATAAATAGGAACAAAATTATATCGGAAACTTTTTTTTTTCTTTTGCTTGAACCCCTGAAATTTTCGTTTAAAATAATTATTGTCCTTAAGCTTCTTTTAATATTTAATTAGCTATGTACCTTTCTTCTTAGACATGGTTTGAAAAGCTTCGTCTTATTCACTCATAAAAAAGGAGAATTTTGTCTCCATATTCAACATTTCTTACCCACAGCTTCTAAAGAAATTAATCATCGGGTATTAGATATTAAATTATCAAAATTTCGATTCTTTATAAAAAATATGATAAAAAAACTTAGTATTCTTGAACCTTGCTTTAACCATTATAAACAGATGATAGGACGTGGAGCAAGATAAGATGTCCAATTCTCATTCACTAGTCGAGTTTGTGATCCCTACGTACCGAGTTATAGAAGTTGTTGTTGAGTGTTGTGCTCCTAGTTAGATTTATGCAATAACCAGTTTTTGGATCGATTTTGGTTTGGAATCAGCCTATTGAACTATTAAATTGGCTTGGGCCCACGTTAAGTGAGCCAAAATCAGATTATTAAACTACTAGGTTTTAAGGATTGAAGCAATTTAACCATTACAACCCACTTAATTGACGAGTCATTGAATCGATGGACTAAGTTACTCTTGAATTGGCCATTTAGCTCAACAGTTCAAGGTCAAGCTAAGTCGAGCCAATCTTGAAAATTGAAAAAAAAAATATATAAATAATATATAATATGCTATATATACTATATTATATATTGCAAACAAATATATAGTATATATAATATACAATGGTTAATATATTATATATGTATATATATACTATAATATACATATATATTATATATATATCACATATTTATGTTTATACGTCGTAAATAATTTATTTCGTGATTGAAAAAAAATTGNATTGTCTGGAATATCATTAGTGGGAGATGCGCCCGCATAGTCACACTTGGCAGCTTTGCAATTTGCAAAAAAAGCAAAATTATTTTTTAAAATTATTATATACTAACAGGCTGCATAACTGCGATGTGTATACTAAAAGTAATGAAAAAGTAAAATAACAAACCTTTATTATTATTTTTTAATTCTTGTTATCAAATTTTAAAACATTCAATTTCAACAATCAACTTTTAAAAATTATTGAAAAACTTCAATTGATAAGAGTTATAATTAGCAAGAGATGCACGCGTTGTCAAGTGAAACTTGGATTAATTGCATGCATACAACTTAGCAATTTGCAAAAAGAAAAAACTATTTTCTTTAATTATTGTATATACTAAGATCGTTATAACCTAATAACATTAATATTGATCTTCTATTGAAATAAACTAGATTTAAATCTCTCCTCTCGTATAGTTGGTAAAAAAAAAAAAATTGTATATAGTATAACTTTGGAAAAAGGAGAAACCAAATATGATTAATTCCATTTAGAGATTAGAATTCATGCCACAAATTTATAATGGCTATATATAGATGAGTTATTTAAAAGATGGGTATCCATAATCTTATTTTAGCATTAATACTAAAAGGAGGAATTCAGTATAGTCGATTTCATTTAGAGGTTAGTATTTATACCACAAATTTTTCATTGTTATATATAGATGATTTATTTTGAAGATGGGAATCCATCATTTTATTTTACCACTAATACTATACCGATATCAGCCAATTTTGTAGGGTGAAAAGATTTTGTAAACCAAAGAATATATGAAGAGCCATCGGAAATGGGAGATTTTTGGAAAAGCACGTAAACACCATCGATCTAATAGTCAATATTAATGATTTAAGAGTTTTAATAATAACAAAATTCGTATTTGATAACAAAAGTTTTTAGGTTGTCTTTACTGAAAAACAAATTTATATTATAATATATTTGAATAACAACAATAATAAGTATACTATGAGTTTATGATATTTGAAGAAGGAATATATTTTAGGGTAAAGTTAAAAAAAAAAAAAACTTTAATGTCTACTTGTATATATAAGTTAATTCTTAACATTTCATTCAGTTTATTTTAGTTCTTAATGTTTTCAAAATATTACAAAAAAGGCTGATCGTTAGTTTGCCGTTAATATAACACGTGGTAAAATTTCATTCATTCAAATAATTAATTTAATTAAAAAAATAATATGTATTATATGACTAATATTCATAAAAATATTAAGAACTACAAAAAAATAAAAATTTAGAAAAATAAATATAAAAATTTGTAAAATAATACATATGTACTATTTAGTAATATATATTTATATACCTACATATATATTAATATTTAATTTAAAATAAATTAATATAATTAAAAAAACAAAAAAAGACAAAAAACTCAACTTTAGCTACAATAAGATAAGAGTCACCTCATGACTTTTTGAGAATTGGCTATATTTAAAAGTGGGTCATGACTCACTTTAAAAAGTGAGTTGCATGACCTATTAGTGGTCATGGGTAACCGCCTACCTCCAGGGGGAGTCACGTGACCTCCCTCAGGTGGTGGTCAACCACGTTAGGTCGTCATAATTAAAAATAAATAAATAATATGTAAATCTGATCAGGTCGTGTGACCTGATGTTAATCAGATTAAGTTTTTTGTTCCTGTTCTTGTTTTTCTTTTTCTTTTTTATAACTTTTGGGCAATTGTGGATGGCCACCCATCACTAGGAGAAAGTTGCGCAATCGCTCCTAAGTATAGGTAGCTACTCATAACCGCCAATGAGTTACACAACTTACTTTTTAAATGTAAGTTGCGACCCACTTTTAGATTTAGCTAACTCTTGCCACCCCAAGGGTCGAGGGCTTTAGAGTGGCTAGAGTTGAGTTTTTTTTTTTCTTTTAATTTTTATTGATTTCCATGAATTTATTTTAAATTAAATATTAATATATATACATGTATATAAATATATATTACTAAATAATATATATGTATTATTTTGAAGATTTTTATATTTATTTTCTAACTTTTTCCTATTTTTTCATATATTTTATCTATATTTTTACTATTTTTATAAATATCTTACTATTTTTTATTTAAAAATTTTATGTTGTCCAATTGCCATGTGTCTAACATTAACGGAAGCTCTAATAAAGTTAATGTTTGGACTTATTTGATACAACTTAAAAATATTGAGGGCTAAAATAGATTAAATAAAAAATTAAGAGCTGAATTGAAAAAAAGTAAAATGTTAAATATTTTTTTGTACTTTTTCCTATATTTTATTATTTAAAAATACTTTATTTTGTCAAGTTAAATATATATACGTTTGTTAATCAAGAATAATTGATTTATTTTATAGTGTGTTGTTGTAATATATGTTTAATTTTTATTGTATTTGCAAGGGATTCAATTGTTTTGTTAAGTATGTAGGAAAAAAAAATGTATTATAAAGAACCAGTTTCATCTACCGGGTATATTTGGATAATTATATTTGAATAAGTACTAGACACTTTAATATTAACAGCTAATTTTTTTTTTTTTAAATCTCTTCATTCAGTCGTGATCCAAAGAATAAATAGGAACAAAATTATATCGGAAACTTTTTTTTTTCTTTTGCTTGAACCCCTGAAATTTTCGTTTAAAATAATTATTGTCCTTAAGCTTCTTTTAATATTTAATTAGCTATGTACCTTTCTTCTTAGACATGGTTTGAAAAGCTTCGTCTTATTCACTCATAAAAAAGGAGAATTTTGTCTCCATATTCAACATTTCTTACCCACAGCTTCTAAAGAAATTAATCATCGGGTATTAGATATTAAATTATCAAAATTTCGATTCTTTATAAAAAATATGATAAAAAAACTTAGTATTCTTGAACCTTGCTTTAACCATTATAAACAGATGATAGGACGTGGAGCAAGATAAGATGTCCAATTCTCATTCACTAGTCGAGTTTGTGATCCCTACGTACCGAGTTATAGAAGTTGTTGTTGAGTGTTGTGCTCCTAGTTAGATTTATGCAATAACCAGTTTTTGGATCGATTTTGGTTTGGAATCAGCCTATTGAACTATTAAATTGGCTTGGGCCCACGTTAAGTGAGCCAAAATCAGATTATTAAACTACTAGGTTTTAAGGATTGAAGCAATTTAACCATTACAACCCACTTAATTGACGAGTCATTGAATCGATGGACTAAGTTACTCTTGAATTGGCCATTTAGCTCAACAGTTCAAGGTCAAGCTAAGTCGAGCCAATCTTGAAAATTGAAAAAAAAAATATATAAATAATATATAATATGCTATATATACTATATTATATATTGCAAACAAATATATAGTATATATAATATACAATGGTTAATATATTATATATGTATATATATACTATAATATACATATATATTATATATATATCACATATTTATGTTTATACGTCGTAAATAATTTATTTCGTGATTGAAAAAAAATTGAATCAATAATAAAATATTTTATTTACTAGTAACGACATAAAGTTTTAGATTTAATTGAAATAAAAAAAGACAAATAGATAATAAGCTATTTATAATAATTAAGAAAAATTCAAAAAAAGAAAAATAAAAAGTCCAATAATTCAACTTAAACTGGCCATTAAACCACTGATTCAAGTGAATCAACTCGAACCCATCCCCTTAAGGTAAGTCTAACTTAATTTGCCAACCCATGAATATGTGGTTCAAGACTAGTTTCAAGCTGATCTGACCTAATGAACACTTCTACTCCTAACTATTACTTATTTCTTTTTTGTGATACAAGCATAAATTCTAATTATAAGTGAGAGGAGTGTTTATGTAGTTGTAAGTGAGAAGCAGCATATTTTTCATTAGACTAAGAAGTTCAAATAATATTAATAGAACCTCTTATTATAGAGTAATATATAAATAGATTATTGATCTACTTATTTTAATAACATTCTTTATTAGAGGGTGTATATATAAGACAAGTGAAACTGTGTGGAGGATAACACGATCTCACTTATTTTATATGTCACACCCTTAATAGAGGGTATTAAACTGGCTTACCTACTTTTTTTTTCGTTAATGTAATTATGGTTGTTACCATACTTGTGGGAGGCAGAAATGATATTTTATCATGTATACTTTGTTACGAGACTTATTAGCTTCACGGCAGTTAAGCAAGTAGAATCGATAAAGAAGATTACATATAAAGGTAATCTTCTATAATTTTGAATCCCTTGACCTTTCTCTTTGTTTTACAGTGATTTATTTATTTGATTATCAATTTATGTCCTCTTGGTTGCATCCTTTCGGACCTTCCGTCAATTATTTTGGTGCGTTGCATGGTATGTTGAGTGTAGAGAAGTTGTCATTCTATGCATTTCTATGGAGGGATGGCATGATTTTATACAGATGCTAGAGTTTTAATTTCTTGATAGAAGTAACATTTTAGTCATATACTTTAAATAAGCCATCGATATTCAAGTTATAGTTATCAGTAAATACAAAACATTGAAAGATAATATCTATGGCTATTTAACTGAAACGACTTTGAATTTGTAGATTCCTTCACAGTCATTTCAATTTCAATTTATAGATCGACAAAAACTTGGTTTACAGTAAGATATGCCGAAGCAGATTTCATTGTTATAGTTTATATCCAATATCTCGATGGAGGAATCATAATCGAACTAGGAATATCGATCTTAAAAGGGAATTTGCATATATGTATCGACCAATTCCATCTCATGCCTTGAGACCTTAATTCGTGTCAGTTTGCTATATTTCAAATCGTGAAACAAGTCAAAACCAAACCATAAATTTATGTTTAAAAAATCATTAACTTAAAGATTTCAGGTAATGCTTGTAAAGTTCTTTTGATGCATAATTAAAAAGAAAATATATATATTTGTTGTGTTCAAATATAGAAAAGGGTGTTTGAGAGTGTTGAGTGAGTAGTCCACTGTTTGCAAAAGAGCAAAAATAAGTCCAAGTAAGTGCTAGAGGAAGTTTCGATATGGTTACTTTGATTCTTAAATCTGTTGGATATTTCTAGAGAGAGTAAATAACGAGTATAAGATTAGTAAAAGTGCGTGAGAGCAAAAGTGAATCATCCATGAAACTTATCTTCTATTTATAAAGGACAAGATCAAGCCAATTTAGCTAAGTGGATCATGACACTAATGGTGTGCTCTAGATTTTGTAAGAGTGGGTTGGAGACAGTCGTCCAACTTCTATTTCTACTCAACCATTCCTGCATGATGTGCTTTGAACGTTGTGAACTGGCTTGGTACGACCTGGCTTGGGGGCTCCAAGTCCTTAGGGATTCGGAGTTTTATTCTATTCATTTTGAAGCCTATGCTGATGACTCAATAAAGGTTGGTAAGGCCTCTTTAAGACTTGACATTGGTTTTGTTGAAAATATTTGAGCTGCGATCACAAAGAAGAAGTCGAATTAAGCCTCTAAAGCTTAGCCCATACCTTAAATAGGTCACTCTAGGCTCGGGAGTCATGTCCAAAATGAATTGAAAGTTTGTTTTGTTTTTTTTTTTACAAAATTCTCCTTAAACTTATTGAAATGCTTACTTCTTCTTTCTTTCTTTCTTTTTTGTTTTTTAACTTTTGTAATCATTAATTTTGCATTTGTTGACTTAAGATTTGAGCCCATATTGTAGCTGCATTTGAAAGTTCATCATCTCCAAAAGGTGGCCTGATGAACCTATTACTATATATACAACATTGATATATATTGTTATTTACTTACGATAAATTTAGAAATAATTATATGCAATTTCATATCATGTCTGTGAATTTTCTTTTCATAATATATTAGCTTTTAAATTGTGAAACCAGTCAAACTATACTATAATTTTTTATGGTTAAAAAAAAATTCTTAAATTAGATCATATAATTACCTTCATGATACAAGCAAACTAAATATATTTTGAAGATTAGACAGTGCCAAATCTAATAAAACCTTGCCAAGTCCAACCAATTTGTGGCGTATTATTACCAACAAATTGTTAGGCCAAAAATGCTTCAAAGTGAAATGAACATATACTCCACCTGAAAGTTCTTTCTCTTTCATTTGCAAATTCCTTCAGGTAAAACGTTAGTTGACTGGTATTCGACAAATATACCTTGGGAGAAGGTGAGTATGGATGTAAGCGTGCTTGAGGAACTGATAATAGTAAGTGTTGCCTTAGTTAGGACGACAGGGTATAAATACATAAGACTTGGCTCATTTTCTCACATAGCATTAAATTCATATTCTCAAATATAATTTATATTGATCCAGATCTCTCACAAACATGTGAAACATAAAAGAAGTGAATGCTTTTATAGTTTAAGATTTCAATAAACATGCCATTGGTATTATAAGGCACTCTAGACAACAAAACATTATCAAAAGTATGCTAATGTGAAACGTCAACTCCACGTATGACAAGTAAGCTCTTTGATCCATGATCTTCTTTTTTGGGATCAAATTGTTAGGCCAAAAATGGAGGATGGAGACTAAATATAGTAGAAAATAGTGGTGTGGGTTGCTGGGTTTTCACCTTTTGGGCTTTCAAAATTAAAAGGTGTTTCCTTATAGTTATATCTTTGACAATTGTTTCCTCCAAATATTTAATCTATTTAATCTATGGGAGGATGAAAGTAAAAGTTAGTTTTATAGTTCATCCAAAAGGGAGAAAAAAAGTAGCTAGTTTTATGTCATATAAAGGATCTTAAACTAGACATAAATCAAAGTTAGAACTTTAAACTTACCATCATAGTCCAAAACTTTCTTAGTGTTGATAGATAATTTTAAAGCTCAGAACCCTAAGCTTAGTTTGACCTCAAAGATCTCTCAAGGGTCGCATGATCAAGGTAAAAGACTTGAAAGTTAGCCAACTAAATTGATTTAAGATTGATCTACGTGTAGACATCACCATACTTGATTGGGTCTTATTGTATTGGCTAAACTAATCATAAGTCAACCAAGTGGACAAGGCTAACCTCTCTAAAATAGTGCAATAGCCCCCCCTAAGAGCTCATCAAGTACCACTCACCTGACTTAAATCACATTATCTAAAGGGATATTTGCCTAATCAATCAAACTAGTTAGGAGTTACTTTTCTAATATGTCAATAGTATACTTTCCTTATTTGAAGATCCAGATTCTAATACGGTTAGTTAAGACTTCCCTTAATAAAACTATCTCATGACCTATACTTAGGGACGAGGACTCTAAGTATGAAAAACCAGTCTCACTTTTTGACTATTATTCTTCAGTACACATCATTGACTTGAGCATTAAATTATCCATAGCTAAGCCACTTCCGACACGTTCTTGTAGGTTATGCTCCCTTTGGACCCAAGATTGAAGGCCCAATGCTCTCACACCGAAGATAAAAGCCCAATCCTAAAATCCGGTAGATTTGATAGTCAATACCTAGCGCACTGTATGTCCGGAGCTTTCATAAAAGGATTTGCTGAGCATTGCCTTTAAGAACTTTTAGAATTACGTGTTGCAAGTCGCCTTTTTTTTCTTTTTTCTTTTTTTTTTTCATGATTCAAGAAATTAGGTTTTTGACAAGATACAGTAACGTATTTATAAATCCAATACTATCAGTTATATGATTATTATTATTATGAGATAAAACACAAAAGTGACACAGTATGTAATATAAACGACATGAATACATAAAATTTTAACCTAAGTTATTCACAATATCTGTTTAATATAATAGATATGAATTCAACACAAAATAATATATGAATTCAATTAGTTAATATGAATTGCCATCATTAATTCGAATATCACATCTACTAATATCAAATAAGACGCATTTTAGATAATAAGTTACCTGAAGTCAAGAGGATATAAAATAAAAAATAATTTTCCGAATAAATATCCTAGTCGCAGTTATTAAAACAATTAACATGGGGTCTAAAATAGAGAGAGAAATTAGTTTTTGTTTTCTAGCACGTCCATCGATCAACTTGACAGACACTTTGAAAGTTGAAACTATTGAACTTTGGATCGAGAACTATTATTATTATTGTTATAAATCCCATCCTCCAAGCAAATGTAGACGCCGTGAAATTTACGTTTACCATTTACCAATGTGGTCACTCACTACCTCGCCAGCTACCATTGTGATTATGTTTTGGAAGGTCCATACAATAAATAAGGATTACTAAACCATGTAATTTAAATTTTAAAGACGTCGAATTATCATCGCACACCAACATGCCACGTGGTATCGTCGACATTGTTTACATCTTTTCTTCTGGCCACAGGGAAATGGTAACATTGATTGCACAGAAATTGGAATTAAACAACAAAAATTGATATGTACATCGAAAATTTTGGGAGATAACGATCTACGTCTAATTCGTATGACATCGCTAAGAAATCAAGGAATAAGTTGCTTTAACAAATAAAATGTATTTATATATATATATATATATATATATCTTTTAGTGCATTTTCCGTTTGAATTCTCGATACATCTATCACATCTCATGAAACAATGAAAAATAAAGGGCCATAATTTACGATCCGAACAAGCCATTAATTCTTATATCAATGTTTTTATACACCTCTCATCATCTGCATGGCTCGGTTTACATCTCAAAAGCTCAGATTTCGAAGTAAAACTCTTTTCCGAGTGTTGTTTTGACTCCGAAGATTGAAAAAAAATTTAATTGAATTAATACATCACATGTTTGAATGAATAAACATTGAATAAATATCAATATTGATACATAATTTTTTAAAAAATTATCATTTATATTTTCATGTATTTAAACTTTATTAATATTTATATACTAGTAATTCATCTACGTAACATATTAGTATTATTAAAGCTTTTCTCATATATTTGTGAAAACTGCACAAACACTTAAGATTACTTAGTAATTTATCTTGGCTTTATATTTACTGTCAAGATTATATATATATATATATATATATATTAGTGGGCGAAGATAAAAATAATTGTTAAAATCGATAACTGAGTGAACGAAATACTATTTTCATTATAGTGAAATTCGTCATCTTGTGCAGGAATTAGATTATGTTGATTCTTCATTGACAATGGGTCATTGACTGCATCCCTCTTGACAATCTAATCTCGTAAAAATTAGGAAGATTTACATAGAGGGGAGTCATGGATACGTGGATTTATGTGGCGGTTTTGAAAATTAAAGTTAGTGGCTGCAGCGATGTGTTATTGGTCAGTTTGTTGAAATTGTGATAATACTCCCTGTACTCAATAATCAACTAATCATATCATCAAGAGATATAGTTTGACATGAAAGTACATGATGGAATGTTATGAACAAGAGTTGGTATAATATACCAAAAGCCTCCATTAGCTTTAATAATATAGTTATAGTAGAAAACAGGTATTGAACATAGAATATGATCAAGGGATTATAAGATTTAGAATTTTGTTTTTTGGCATTTTTTTTTTAACGGATATATCCTTCTTTTAGCCTTTAATCTATAATTTGATTTTTCGTTCACTTTTATGCTGCCTAAAGCGGGTCTAGTTAATAGAAAAAGTAGATATTTTGTGTCATAAATAGTTATTATTTGACATCTAAATGTACCACTAAGTGGTCCATTTAATAGTTTTTCCCCTAAATTTTACAATTTAAACACGTAACTTGATTTATTTTTTAAAAAATGGCTTACACAATGGCTCTATGTTTTAGGAAGAAAATAGTATAGTTATAATCAATGTTGTCAAACTAGATTTGAATTATTAATTCATATATATATAAAAATTAAGGATTAAATGAAAAAATCAAGTTCGACTAGAGATGGAACAAGAGTTAGATTAGACTGGTTTTATGATTAAATCAAATCAAATCGAGTTAGATAGTAAATATTAACTCAGTTTGGTAACACTAATTATGATATTGAATACTATTAATTGTATAGAATAAGTTTTAATTATTCGTTTTATCAAAACTTTAGAAAATATGAAATTCATATGATACTTATTTACTTGATTGTAAAAGGGGAAAGGGAAAAAAAAAAAAAATAGGCAGAGTAAACTTAAGTTATACAAAGTTTTTATGAATGTGTTTACAATACCCATTCTAGAATTGTTAAAAGTAAAAACCAAACAAGATAGGAAAAAAATACTTTTAGTGAAGTTCAAACTCAAATCATATGTACATAACATATGGCTTGGAACTCTATATTTAAAAATATTATACATAAGTATACTAGACTTAGTTATTGATTAGTGGTATATTTGTAATGCTTTGGAACCTAGGACGCCATAACTTTGCCATGTGTCCCTGATTTCTATTGACACGTCAAACATTTAGGAATTTGTAACTTGTCTAAAATCCACAAAAAAATAACATGAAATTTACCAATTAATAAAATAATAACCTTGAATTTAAATAAGAGCAAAATAACATCCACTCAAACTCTATAAAACACGAAAGGACTCTAAATTATAAATTGGAGTTATATAGTACCAACTACAATTAACCTACCCAACCTAACAACTGGAGTCACAGGCGACTCCATAACCATGTAAGTCTCAATAAGTAATTCCAAAGAAAATAATTACAATCTTAAGTCTACCCCTACAGTTAAACTAAGGTGCCCCAGCTCTATCATCAAAGTAGTAATAATCCTCCTGCTTATCATAGTATAGATAGTCAAATCCATAATTATCCGCATAAGCCCTATCATTAACCTCATAACCTGTCTCTACAATTGAAAAGTAACAATATTAGTAGGGTGAGCCATAGCCCAATATAGATACCATTTACATGTGTATGTAACACAAGTATCAGTCAAAACACATACACAAATACTGTTACTAAATGCAACAAGCAATAGATTTAATGTTTCATTTAGACCTACAACCATTACAGTCTCAGCGTCTTGAGACTTGGGGTTACTCATGACTCCTAACAAGCAATATATATAGATACTACATAAATATTGGTATTGCGTACTCCAACACCCAAGTGCCATAAACTAACCTAGATCTACTTGGGTCTTTTCAGTATAGGACTCTATTGGGGACAACGTCGTGTAAAGATCACTAAGTGTCTCACTAATACTATTAAACCCGATCAATGGGTGGTCAAAGCCAAGCATAACCAACAACACAATTAAATTCAAGTTTTAATTAGTACAATTTATGTTTGCTAACCTAACATAGACATTCAACAAACACATATCCTGTACTTGAAGTTCCTATCCTAAGTTGATCCAACACTATGCATTCTCTAGTACCTGTCCAAGATAAAAGCTAGCTTAGAATTTAATAGTTTCACGACTTGATACTTCTCCCTCCTTAACTCTATCCTCAACTCCATACTCTAAGCTTATAAATTGTATTCCATATATCTTCCTAACATAAACACACGTGATACCAACATTCACATAAGTCCTAGCATGTTGTCTTACACGCACATACACAGAGCACATCGCCACTCTAATCTACGCGTACACATACATACTACTTGAAACCACAACTTTCATATATATACACACATAAGAATTCCACGATATATATACACCTATACAAGACATTGTATATATATACTACACATCTCAATACCACTTCGCGACACCATCAAAATGTGATTACATCATAACCACATCACCACTACCACCACATTAACAATAACTACACCTCCATTCCTAAAACTTAAAGGAACCTGAAAAGCATAAATTGAAAAAGGCAAAATGAAGATAGAAGGATAACTTACTTGATTGAGGAGGAAAGACTAATTCTTGTTGAATTCTTCTTTTAAGAACACGAATCTTAATTTGGGAATTAGGGTTAAGATGAGTTTTGTAAATTCTCTAGAAGGTAATGTAAGTTTCTATGAGAGGGAGTTTTGATAACTGTAATGTACATTTAGATGATTAATGGAAGTGTAACTCTTCCTTTTTTTTTTGGGACTAAAATGCCCTTAGCATTAAAGTATAATACAAGCTATACCGATGTCTAAAACTTATCCTATAACTATTTTGTTATCGACACTTAATTCTTAATTACATGCCATACCAAAGGCTAAATATATATATATATATATATAAATTTATTTCCTTTAATTCGCTCAAATTAATTTATTAATTATTTTTAACTCGTGTTTTACAGTTTTTCCCCTCTCAACAAAACTTTCATCCCCAAAAGTTTACATACTTGAGTCCTCAAATAGTTTTGGATACTTGCTCTTGATCTCCTCCTCAAGCTCCCAAATTGCTTCTCTTTCCGACTGGTTACGCTACTGAACTTTGATGTAAGGAATAGTCCTTCTCTTTAGTTGTTGTACTTTAGTATTGACTATCCTTACTAGTTGTTCTACTACTGTCATGTCTAGCTGCAACTCTAGCGACTCCAAATCTACTACTTGAACGTACGGCTCTTTCGTGTGATATGAACTAAGTTTCTTATATTTTCTCAACATGGACACATAGAAAACATTGTACACATTCTCTAACCGTGGTGGAAGCTTCAACTTATAGGCCACCTTGCTAATCTTTTCTATGATTTTGTAAGGGCCTATATACATTGGTTTTAACTTATCCCTCAAGTCGAATCTGACCACACCATTGGTTGGGGAAACTCTCAGTAGTACCTCATCACCTATTTGGAACTTTAGGGGGCGATGCCGCCTATTGGCATAACTCTTTTGTCTACTTTGGGTAGTTTACATCCTCTGACAAATTAACCTAATCTTATCCACTGCTTCTTGCACCAAGTCTAGTCCCGTTAACTGTCTCTCACCTACTTCATCCTAATGAATAGGCGATATGCACTTCCAACCATAAAGTGCTTCAAATGGAGCCATTTGAATGGTGGCTTGACAGCTATTATTATAAGAGAATTCCACTAAAGTTAAATGCTCATCCTAATGTCCACCAAAGTCAAGCGTACATGCTCTCAACAAGTCTTTTAGAATCTGGATGGTGCGCTCTGACTAACCATCTGTCTATGGATAGAAAGTAGTACTAAATTGTAGTTTATTACCTAAAGCCTTCTATAAGCTTCTCCAAAAGTGACTAACAAACCAGGTGTCCCTATCAGATGTGATAGATGCCATGCAATCTCATTACCTCTTGAATGTACAACTTGGCAAGCTTTCCTAATTGATACTTAATGTTTATGGGGATAAAATGTGTAGACTTGGTCGATTTATCTACTATCACCCATACAATACTATGTTTTGCCAAGGTTTAAGGTAAGGCAATAACGAGATCCATGGTCACATGCTCCCACTTCTATTTTGGTACTAGTAAGGGCTATAACTTATCGGCTTGCCTTTGATGCTTGATTCAAATTAGTTGGTACGTTCGACATTTGGACACATTCTACTATTTCTCTCTTCATATTGTTCTACTAGTAGTGATCTTTCAAGTCTTTATACATTTTTGTGCCCTTCGGATGAATGGAATAGGCGGAGTAGTGTGCTTCTTTTAAAATCTTACTTCTCAAACCTGGCTGCGATGGTACGCACAGTCCATCTTTAAACTTCATAACTCCTTCACATCTACTATAAAGTTTAGAGCTTTCCCGCTCCTATCCTATCTTTAATCTCTTTGATCTCTTGATTTTCTAACTGTGCAGCTTTAATTTGATCTATTAGGGTAGGCTATACCTTCAAACTTGCCAATCTGGCTCCAATTTCTCTAGTCAACACCTCTAACTCAAGCTGGTGCATTTGCTCGAGTAATGGCCTCTGAGTAGTAATCAAGTTAGCTAGATTTTCTTATCTTTTCCTACTTAAGGCATCAGCTACTACATTGACTTTACCTGGGTGGTACTAAATATCTAGGTCATAGTCCTTAATTAGCTTTAGCTAACGTCTTTACCTCATATTTAAGTCTTTTTGGGTGAAGAAATACTTAAAGCTCTTGTGATCTGTATATACCTTACACCTCTCTCCCACTAGCTAGTGTCTCCAAAGTTTCAATGCATGTATTATGGCTGCCAATTCTAGGTCATGAATTGGGTAAATTTTCTCATATGGCTTAAGCTAGCGAGACACATATGCTATCGCTTTACCATTCTGCATAAGAACACATCTTAACCCTTGAATGGAGGCATCACTATAAATAACAAACTCTTCCCTGCTACGAGGTAAGGTCAGTATTAGGGTTGTCACTAATCTGTCCTTCAATTGCTGGAAGCTTACTTCACAATTGTCATTCCATACAAACTTTACCCCTTTTTGAGTCAACGGGGTCAAAGGTGTTGCAATCTTAGAAAAGCCCTCCACAAACTTTCGATAATATCCAGCTAACCCTAGAAAACTTCTAACCTCTAACATTGTAGAAGGTCTGGGCCACTAAACAATTTCCTTTATTTTCTTTAGGTTGACAGTTATACTATCTTGATTTACTAAATGACTTAAGAAAGCTACTTGCTCCAACCAGAAGCTATACTTGCTAAACTTAGTGTAAAACCTTTCTTCCCTTAACTTTCCTAATACAATCCTCAAGTGCTCTTCATATTCTTCCCTATTCTTGGAGTAAATAAGGATGTCATCAATAAAAACAACGATAAACTTATCAAGGTACTTCTTAAATACTCAATTCATGAGGTTCATGAACATCGCTGGAGCGTTTGTCAAACTGAAAGGGATTACCAAAAATTCATACAACTCATATTTGGTTTTAAAAGCCATATTCTTTACATCCTCAGCCCTGACTTTCAACTGATAATACCTGCAATGCAAGTCTATTTTAGAAAAGACTTGTGCACCCTGTAACTGATTAAAGAGGTCATCGATCCTTGGAAGGAGATACTTGTTTTTTATCGTAACCTGATTCAACTCTTAATAGTCAATGCACATATGCAAACTTCCATCCTTTTTTTTCACAAACAATACCGAAGCCCCCTAAGGTGATGAAGTAGGCTTAATGAAGCCTTTATCTTGTATCTCTTGGAACTACTTCTTAAGCTTTACTAACTCAATAGGCACCATTCGGTAAGCCGGTTTCGAAATAGGTTTTGTCCTTAGAACTAGATCAATTCTGAATTCGACTTCCTTGCTAGGTGGAATACCCGGTAATTCTTCAGGAAACACATCTTAATACTCTTGTACTACTGGTGTCAAATGCAACTTTGACTCGGGTTTGCACTCTTCTACTACTGAGGTTGCTATAGTAAGCCTTTCCTACAACTGGTATAAAATACATCGAGTTGGCCTTTGAGTTTCTAGTCTATAACTGAAGGGTACTCCTCTTGGAGGTTGAAAGGACACTACTCAATTATAACAATTGAGTGTAGCATGGTGCTTCAACAGCCAATTCATCTCTAGGATGACTTCAAAATCTGATAATTCCAACACTAACAAGTTTACTGCTAAAACCCTTCCCTCAAACGTTATCTCTACATCCTTACAAATTCCATTTAAAACCGTTCCCCTCCTTAACAGGGTATTCACAACCAAGCAAGTATCCAATACAAAAACATGCAAACCACACACATGTATGAAAGACTCAGCCACATACGAGTAGGGAGCACCAGTATCAAAAAGTGCATAAAAACTATGGGATAGGACAAAGAGCATACCTGCCATGGTATCCATATCATAAGTGGTGTCCAGGTGCTGAAGTGCAAAGACGCGGGCCGGGGCTCTTTACCGTAAGCCAGCCTGTTGAGGACGAGTCACCCTAGGAACTACCTGGGGTTTACAACTGGTGTTCCCTAAGCTGCCTAGCTTTCTATATCCCTACAATTTGCCATACGATGTCCTCTCTAATTACAACTATAACATAACCTTTAGTGTAGGATTATAGACTCTTTGCAATCCCTACTCAAATGTCTCGTCTTCTTACGTAGAAAGTACGCTCCCGTTACCTACTTACAAGCTGACACCTCATGAGGCCCGAAAGATCAAGTGCACTTTACAATTGGTGCAATTACTCTTATTTGAACTAGTGTTGGCAGTATTATAGGTCTAGGCTACACTACCACTGGCTTGTCTCTACCTTCTCTAATAACCACCCTTGGAACTAGTCTATTTGCTTTATCTAACCCTAGCATCAAATAACCTAGCATAGGCCTTTTCCCTAAGGCTACCTTTGTCCTGTGAGCTAACTAATCTCACTTCCTCTTCATAAGTTGCTTTAAACACTTAGCTTTATCAACTATTGCCACATAAGTCGTAAGTTGAAAGGCTCCAACCTTCTCCTGTAGCTTAGGCTCTAACCTATGAACAAACCTATTAATCCTTGACTACTCATCCCTTCTAAAAGCTTTAGGAATAAAACAGGCCAATCGATCTAATTCGGCCTTATAGGCCGCTACAATCTTATTCCCTTGCTAGAGAGTCTGGTATGCCAATTGCATCTGTTCTCTCACACTAGAGGGAATGAAATGCTTGAAAATTTTATTCTTGAACCTCGCCCAAGTCCAAGCCCCCAAATCAACCTCTATACACGGGGCACCATCCTTCCATTTCAATGCATCTCCCCTCAGCATGAACGATGTGTAGTCCACTTTCATATCATGTAGAACCTCAGCTATAGCAAAAGCTTTCTCTGTCTGCCTGATCCACTCCTTAGTAGCAATAGCATCATCAAGCATAGGATCTAACTCCGTAGCCACTTTCAAGAAACAGTCCATCTCAGGCTGCCGAATTAGTTGCCTGTCTTGACTTCAGGCATCAGCATTAGCCTGGATCATTTGTACATCTTGTTTAATTTGCTTTTGTTGTTGAACCATGGTACCCACCAGATTGTTCATAGCATTCAGTAATTGCGCTGCATCAACCTCCATAAGCCTGTACCCCTGTTGGTCCTATTACCTCTGTATGAGTACCATAGCCTCCTGAGTACCCTGGCCTCCTTGCACATTCTGACTACCCTGAGCATCTTGCCCTTCAACTGGGTAGTCCTGAGGTCGAGAAGAACTTGAACCTGCTTTCTTAGGTAGCATTCTAAGGATGGAAACACAAGTAATCAACCAAAAGAAGGTTAGGAGAAGAATAAACAAAAGAAATAATGAATGATAAGGCAACAAGGAACACTAAGAGAACATAGGGCAACTTGAAGACAAAATTTAAATACTTAAGAATTCATTCTCAGATTTAAGCCTAACTTATAGCTACCCGAGCTTCCTTTTATTCTTCTTCTTCTTTCTTTCTCTCTCTCCCTTTTTTTTTTTTTTTTTGTCTATTACATCTCTATTAGTCATGGCCGTGATGGGGGGGGATCACTCCCAGATGTTCGATCACAGCTCTAAAGAAGAGTGAAAATTTCACTCCAACAATAATCACTCTCTTGATCACGGTCGTGATAGAGGGGGTAACGGCTGTTGTTCAATCAATTCTCTCTTATCACGCTCGTGATAAAGGAGGTGATGGGTTCTGATCATTTAAATGCTATCCACCTATGAGTTATCATTCCTATTTCCTTAAAGATCTTTAACTTAGGCTTTAATACCACTAAAAGCTATAATGCCTCAAAACCTAAGACATGACAACTTTGCCATATATCCTTAATTTTTACTGATACATCAAGCGTTTAGGAACTTGCGACTTATCTAAAATCCATAAGAGAATAACATGAAATCTACCAATTCATAAAATAACAACCTCGAATTTAAATAAGAGTGAAATAAGGTCCACTCAAACTCCATAAAATATGAAAGGACTCTAGATTATAAACTGGAGTTTCAATGCACCAACTACAATTAACCTACCTAACTCAGCAACAGGAGTCATAGGCGACTCCATAACCACATAAGTCTCAATAAGCAATTCCAAAGAAAATAATTACAATCTTAAGTCCACCCCTACAATTAAACTAAGGCGCCCTAGCTCCATCATCAAAGTAGTAATAATCCCCCTGCTTATCATAGTATAGATAATCAAATCCATAATCATCCACATAAACCCCATCATCAACCTCATAACCTGTCCTTGCAGCTGAAAAATAATAATCTTCGTAGGGTGAACTAAAGCCCAATACAGGATACCATTCATATGTGCATGTAACACAAGTATCAATCAAAACACACACACAAATGCTGTTACTAAATGCAACAAGTAATAGATTTAATGTTTCATTTAGGTCTACAACCATTACAGTCTCAACATCTTGAGACTTGGAGTTACTTATGACCCCTAATAAGAAATATATGTAGATACTACATAAGTATTGGTGTTGGGTACTCTCCATCACCCAAGTGCCATAAATCAACCTAGATCTACTTGGGTCCTTTCAATATAGGACTTCATTGGGAACAACATCGCATAAAGATCACTAAGTACCTTACCAACACCATTGGACCCAACTAGTAGGTGGTCAAAGCTAAGTACAACCAACAACACAATTAAGTTTAAGTTTCAATTAGTATAATTTATGTTCGTTAACTTAACATAGACATTCAACAAACACGTATCCTGTATCTGAAGTTCTTATCCCAAGTTGATTTAACACTACGCATTCTTTAGTACCTATTTAAGATAAAAGCTAACTTAAAATTTAATAATTTTATGACTCAATACTTCTCTCTCCTTAACTCTACCCTTAACTCTATACTCTATGCTTCTAAATCGTATTCCATATATCTTCCCAACATCCTCCTAACATAAACACATACGATACCATTATTCATACAAGTCCTAGCATGTTGTCCTATACGCACACACATAGAATGCATCACCACTCCAATCCATGTGTGCATATACATACTACTTGAAACCACAACTTTCACATATGTACACATATAAGAATTCCACGATATATATACACCCATACAAAACATAGTATACGTATTACACATCCCAACATTACTTTGAGACACCATAAAAATGTAATTACATCACAACTGAATCACCACCACCACACTAACAATAACTATACCTCCATTTCCAAAACTTAAAGGAACTCGAAAAGCATAAATTGAAAAAGGTAGAATGAAGATAGAAGGATAACTTACTTGATTAAAGAGGAAAGATTGATTCTTTTTAAATTCCTCTTTCAAGAACATGAATCTTGATTTGGGAATTAGGGTTAAGATCAGTTCTGTAAATTCTCTAAAAGATAATATAAGTTTCTGTGAGAGAGAGTTTTGGTAAATGTAATATACATTTAAATGATTAATGGAAGTATAACTCCTCTTTTTTTTTTTTTTTTCAGGACTAAAATGCTCCTGAAATTAAAGTATAATTACAAGCCATATCGATATCTAAAACTTTTCTTATGACCCTTTTGCTCCCGACACTTAATTCTCAATTACATGCCATACCAAAGGCCAAATATATATAAAAAAAATTTTATTTTTCTTAATTCGCTCAAATTAATTTATTAATTGTTTTTAACTTGGGTTTTACAATATTAATACTAATAAAATTTTAACTGATATTTTATAACCGTTCACTATCACTATTAAACATCGAATTTTCATTGCCATTCACCACACATGGCAACTTATTATCGATGAAATTTTTTTTCCTACGGATGACTATCGAGACTAGAGAGATTCTAGGAGCACATAACTTGTATGTACTAGTAAAGATGGGGGTGGTTTATGCGTTTTGAGCATACCTTATTGTTTGATTTTTACTCGTTTATTGCCAAAAAGACATAGAGATCTGAATAATGCAGCTATTAAATCAACCCCAGAATATCCAAAAAAATGAGAATGTCTTTAACTCCACCATGGGATAAAAAAAACAACTAACGTTTTGCTATTTGATAAAATAATTGATGTCGACAAACTTGTAGGCTCGATTTCTTGGCCACAATATTTTTCGTTGACCTAAAGGAAAAACAAGCCACCGTTTGATTTTTTCTGCAGGCACTTGGACTTTGAAACACGCATATGAAAAGAAATTTGATGTCAGGAGGTTGATTTGGAGTTGAGAAGGGATCGAGGGTCGAATCAGAGATAAATGGGGATCCATAGAAGTATTAATTGTAATGGGATGTTTTAGAATTATACTTAGCTCGGTATCTTCAAGATTATAGTAACGTGTACTTCTTCTTCACTAATACCGAACATATTAATTTTATAATTCAAGAGTGATGAATTATATCTTAACCCTTACTGAATTACCCATTATTTTTAATACATCGCAAGATCATCTTTTATAATGTCGAAGCATTAAACTCCAGACATCAGGTAATAGGAGTGTCTTAAATTAGGGGTTACACCCAAATTGATGGAACTAATTATTTATTAACTTGTGGTATCCTTAGAATCACAATGGCCTAAAATTTTTTCTTTAGCCTTTTGACACACCCATATGCGTGGCATGAGAATCACCGGTCGTTGTTCGATATATTGGCCTATTTGATTGTCAACAGCCCTTACCGACTTTGCTTCTAACCAAATACCAAGTTTGGAGTGTAGTATACTATATTATGAAACTCTTGCCTACGATGAATCCCACATTATACTTCTTTCCAATAATATTCTGTTTGATGCAAGTTTGGTATCTGTATAAACATGACAAAAAGATACAAACTTAACTAAATATTGAGAAATTTTGCACATCTATGCATCTACACTTATAAAGGATGGAAAATTATCATTGAAATGTCTCAAATGCTAAAAGTGAGTCTGGTATAACATACAATATGTGATATGATTTTATGATAATCTAATATTGTTTTAAATAATCAATCAATTATTTTTACCCTTTATAGAACTATCATATTGCTCTAAATTCAGTAGGATAATGCAAGAATAACCTAGCCACATATTCCTCCACTCGAAGGAACATGCAAAACTCAAAGACCTGTAGCTGATATTCACAATACAATATTATCAATGTCATCTTTCAAATTGACAAAATATCCATTGGTTCACAAATTTGTAATTCGTAATAATTCATAAGGAAATCATACATACAATGTCCATTAAATGAGTTTATTAGTGTCACTAAGTTAGAAATTCGTAATATCGTAACTTTAAGCTTAAGACTAGACATAGGAGGCATAGGACAATACCCATTATATGATATATGCATACTTAAACAGAAATAGTAATGCACAAAAAAATAGTAAACAGCATACACATTCCCAATTAATTATCTTGTTTAGTGGGGGGTAGCAATCATAAATAAAGCCAGTGCCTTGGGATAGAATCCATAGATACCTAGATGTATGATTATGATGTAGACTCTCAGATCCGTAAGGTGTATAAGTCAAATAGTCTAATACTAATTTAACTATTAGTATTAACCACTAGTTGACCATTCTACACTCTTATCCCATATTACTAGTGTGACTTAGCTATAGACTTATTTGGAAGGCTCGATCCATATTTAAATAGTTGATCATATCCATGACCATCTACCCGTACGTGGCAGGTAGCACTGAATCTACTAGCCCCTTAATTTCAAATGTTCGACTCTCAATAGGTGATAAATATCGAGCTTATGTCCTACTTGTCTGGTTTATTAGAGCCTTGACATACTATGAACAATAAAAAACAATTAATAGTGGAATAGTTGTTAGATTGTATATTTGAACTTGTAAATACATGCAACAAATATAATATTTACCTAAATACATGGATTTAGCTTTCTAACTAAAAAATAATCCAACTTTAATGAATCTCTATAATTATATATAAAATTATACCTTAATTACACTAAATTATAGCATTCCTATAACTTTAAAATCTAAAAATAACCCTATAGATGCTAGAATTTGAATGTAGTGCTCATATATGTGCTATGTAAATCTTGTTATAACGACTCAAGTAAAACTCTTCTTGCTAAAATATTATTTGCTTTGACATGATATGTTGCACAATTTTATCTTTTAGTACAACTGCTTTCTAAAAAGTCATCCATCGCTTCGTCCTAAGTATGGTTGACCTTGAATTTCCTATGAACTCTAGGTTAAGTACACTAAAAAATATCTTGATAATTACAGTTCTTTCACCTTCTGTTTGAGGGAAATTACAATCTTTCCATTTTTAAAATTAATGTTCTCGTTAGTTTTGTTACATAGGTCCAAACATAAATTCGCCATTTCGACTAATGAATTGCTTCAATAGTACCTTGTCATGATTCGGTGAGAACTTTTTACATTGAGTTATTGTCCTTTTCGCCATAATATATTGCATGATTTTGTTTCTTAGTGTAGCTATTTCCCTATAAGCCATCCATTGCTTCCCCTCGAAGCATAATTGATCTTGAAGTTTCGATGAACTTTGGGTTAAGTAGATCAAAAGACACCTCAATTATTAAAGTTCTTCCGTCTTCTATTTAAAGGGTATTATACTCTTGCTACACATGAGCTCAGAGTAATGATGAGGAAAATGACACTTGGTGAGATGATTATGAGAGTGACAAAAAAAAAAAAAGAAAAAGAAAAGGAAAGACCGATCTCATAGTCTTAAATATATAAACGACAAACAAAAAACTTAGGGAAAATAACTCCAATTGATAATGTTTTACAGTCTAAGCTTTGCTAAGAACTTCACTATATATATATATATATATATATATGAAAATTGTAAATTTCTTTTTTTTCCTTTGGGCTTCTTATAAAATGTACCAAGGTATTCATCATATTTATTAAAGAATTTAATTTTTTTTTAATATATGTTTAATAATGCCTTTTTGTTTATATAATATTCTCTATGTTTTGAAAGAATTTTCCTTTTTTTTTTTTGTTTTATCAAGATTTGAAAGAAGTTATTGATATGTTTTCATGAATAATTCTAAAATCGATTTAGAAAAGATATAAGCCCATCCCTACTAGTTTAAGGATCCTAAGTCCATCCCAACGAGAACACACACAGTGAACTTCCTCGAACACGGTCATTAAGGATATAATTAACAAACAATCAGATCACATGGTTATATCGTACCATTAGATTTTCTTGTACAAAAAAATGAAGTCAAATATGCGACGATAAAATGTCCTTGCAAAATTCTTACGAACTCGATATGATTTTACGTGTCTACGTCCCAGCAAAGGAAGAGCATTTTCGTATTTTGGTCGCTCTTTACGCAACAAATAGAACGCAGACACGCAAAAATTTTCTTCAGTTTTTATGACATCAGGAAGCAAAGGTTGGATCACGAAAGCTAAAACCCTAATCTTCCTCTATATAATCAATGTAATACATCGTGTATTTCTTTTGCTAGATTTCTTGTTTGTGCTGAATGTTTGTTTTCTGCTTCTTGTTTATTATTAAATTATTTTATTACCTTGACTACGTTGATTTATACTTCGTTTTTCCTCAAACAAGCCTAATTACCCCTACTTAGTCTAGTGTTCCAATCCTAAGTTCCATCTCATCCCACGACACAGAACCCAAAACACAAACCCTAACCCTAGCCTTACCCCCAAACCCTTAGAGGGTTTTATTATGTACAAAACAATTAATAAACAAACGAAGCGTTCTAAAAATACATTTGTCTTTCCAAATTCTCCACTTCGAGGCGACACGAGCACTTTCCCGGCGTTTCGTCCCACTCGGGCCCTCGGAAACCCTCGAAAAATTTCATCTTGATCCTCGTGTTCTCCTCTTACCGGGAAAGCCCCTTCTCTTTCCTTAAGATTCCAAAACTAACCCTTTTGTCAAAACCTTGTAGACTGTATTCCACTAGTGTAGTCCTAGCTGAAATCTGGTCATAGCCATAAAAACAACTAGCACTAGGAAACAGAAGTGCAGAATAATAGGTGGTGTTGTTGGATCCAACTTCCTTCGGTGTCTCAAATATCACGCATGCACGGTGATTGGTACAATAAAAATTATAAGACGGAACAAAGGTCATATCATGTGTCCTAGAAAGGGTAAGATACTTGGGATTATTGATCACAAAATCAAATGTCTGGAGTTGGTATATATCTGAAAAGTTCAGCTTTGTCCAGTGATGATGCTAGCTAATGTGTATTACGCAAAATTATCACTTCAAATATGTTTTCAATTCGCATTTGAATAATACAGATTGATAAAAGATCCATATGCATTCACTACAGCAATCAAATTGTGCCAATTCATAAAATATTTGTGATAATTGAGAATAATGTGAGACGACTTCTCAAGAGAATGGTTATATTTGAAACAGAAATGGTGATTAAGGAGAACGGATTTATGTACCGAAAGTTAGCAGCATTATAATCTTGCATTGGGTCACATGGTTTTACGTTATAGATTTGATCAAATAAAAAGAAAAGGATTAGTTGAATAGCTGATTTTTAACAATTATGAACTGTAATTTTCGCAATGTGTATCAAAACCCGATATAAAACAACAAAGTCTAAGAGGGAATGTGTCGATAGGATTGCGAATATGTATTACGTTATCCAGTATCTTACACGGATTATTCGCATTGTGCTTCCCAACCCAAGTTAAATATATTTCAATAAACATGCATTTATAATTATTTGTTTCTGTTATATCCATAAGGTAAGCGTTTTGAAACATAAAGAAAATGAAAAGCCGCCCTATAAATAGTAGAACCTTATGGCTTCTACGTAGTACTATAGACCACACACCAACGTTACAAATGCCTTAAAAAATAAGGATGGTGATTTTATTATCCCATAATATTGTTTCATGGTATTAAAGCAATACATCTAAGTAGCAACAATTGGATCTTCTCAATTTCCATCAATTTAATTTTTACTCTAAATTCCCCTCAATTTATAAATCAATTATTAAAATTATCTAGATTTTATAATGTAATAAGTAAATACATGCTTCCATTTATACTATATCCTTAAGTGTTAAATTACTATAATTGGTGGATACACTATTAAAACATATATATATACATATAGGATTTGGATATATTATTAAAACATCACTTATTTATTATCTAGACAATAATAACTATTAATTTGTAATTTTAGAGAATTTCAAGAAAGAAAAAGTAACTTTAGAATATCAATTTCTTGTGTGTGTATATATATATAACTTATAATTACATCAAAATCAACACATTAAATAATATAATTAATTAGAAAAAAGAAGGACGACAAAATTTTGAGAATAAAAGACATCATGTGAGAAGGTGCGGTAGTTATACGTAGGGAAGCAATTATTCGTTTTGAAAAGAGAGGTGATATGGATTTATCACGAAAGAAAGTACCAAGAAGTGATGCGGATCAAGATAAGCATTTGCATGTGTAATTTCTATATGTTTAAAAATGCATTAGATAGAGTACACATCATTCGGAGGAGAATTTCACAATACATGTTTCAGCCAATTTAGCTTTTTCTATAAGAGAAACAGCTTCAAAAACCAAATAGCTATTCCATTTTCTTTTTATTTAATGTAAAGTTACCATTATGTTATTTAGTTCAACTTTAAAAACCAAATAGCTATTATTGTATGAATTACTATTATACAAAATATTGAATAGCAATTTATGTATCTATCTTTGTGAATTATAATCTTTGTGAATTATTGTTTTTCATAGGCTATATTTGTCATCTTTGACAAACATGCATGCCCATCTGTCATAGGTGGCCCTATCCTTGTAAACATGACTTTGCCACTATCCATTAGGGGTATAAAAGATATTTTTATTTAATTTCTTATGTTAATGTATCTCAATTAAATAATGTAATGAAAATGTTATAATTACTGCGTTTCCATTTTATTCTTATTGAATTACAATTCAATTTGCTTTTATGTCATAAGATGAACTTGTATTTTGAAAGGGTAAGCCTGAGATGATCATATGGGTGTTTCAACTTTATTGATATAAACAAGATTACAAGCCCTTGTAGTTTCCTTTTCTTCGTAAATTCTTAGGCTCCATTGAGCATTTGCCTCAAAAAAATGTATAACGTGGACAAACATGAATTGTAGCTATATGTAGGAATAGCTTTCGTTATCTGGAATCGAAAATACGGACTTCTAATCTTTTAGACTTTTTTTAGTTGAAAATTTTTCGTCTAGGAATTATTAGAATTTACTTTGAAGTCAAGAACATTTTGTATTAGTCTTTTCATAGCTAACGATAGCCTCATTAAAGTAATCGAATTATTAAATCTACTATGAAAATTCCCTCCTTGGAATTAGATTTCGGGAAGCCCTAAATCCCTCATATTCATTACATTATTATTGATTGAGCAACGCTATAACCACGTTAGATATAATAGCGAAAAGAGGATTTCTTGTTGAACGATTGTGACAAAGATGTAGATCGGTCAAATGAATATCATATCCATGTGATAATGGATTGTCCGGACATGAACGGTATATTTGTCGTGGAGACCTTGGCGGCAATAGAAGGAAACAGAAAGAGAGTGAAAAAATGTTGTATTGAATACTTAAAATAGTGGAAGAAAGAAACGCAAGGAAATCAAAAAAACGTTTTTCTACTTTCAAGCCTCATATTGTCTCTTCAAAAGTCGAGAAAAATTGCTGGACAAGATTAATAGTAGTGTACAATTGTAATGGCACCTCTATAAAGTAAGTTGGAAAGAGAAAATTATGGGTTTTCTTAGTTCTATAATTTTTCATGTACTTTTATTATGGATCGAGTATGGATAGTTCTACCATAACTTGGAAACTTTTTTATCATGTATAGTTGGGCAAGTTTTTATATAGGCATTAAAAGTTATCCTAGTTTCAGTTTCAATTTTCTATAACTTACTCCTATATGATAGAATATATGATACACGGTACAAAATCTCTATATCATGTACCTCCCTAAAATATGTGCTCTAAGGTATATGGGACATAATATTAAGGGTAATAAGATATAGTATTCTTAGTGCACATTTAAAACTTCAACCTATTTGCTCATTGTAGAAAGTAAAACCTCTAAATCATATTAAAGAAGTGTTGTTATTTATATTAAGGACCTTATTATAGATTACAATCTTGTGAAAGAATTATGTGATAAATTATTTGGAGTTATATTATCATATTCATGATATATGCTCAAACAAAAGACTATTTCTCCTTTCATTCTCTCTCTCTCTCTCTCTCTCTCTTTTCGTTTTCACTCATTTATATTCAATTTCATCTTCCCTCTATTGTTAAACTTTAGTATAAAAAAATGTTTGAGACTAAATAACCCACTAGAAAGACTTCCCTCATTGCTTGATAAAATTACAAGACCGACCAAAGACCAGAAGTGTTTGATGAGAGAATACATTATATGGTGTTTAGCTCATAAGAACACAAGAACACATATTCCCTTAGAATACCTTCTCTCTTATTATCTATTATCTTGTTTTGCAAGGAATGATAGATATTCCACGTTGCATATGGAATAGCCATTGTCTTACTTTACAAAGGAATAGTTATTATCTCTTTTTACTATCCATCCTCATATACCTTCTTAAATCATGTGATATCCTTTTGTAATTATTAATAGTGCTATTAAAAATAAGAATAAATAGTATTAAATTATAATGTTCAAATAAATAATAATCGAAGTTGTTAATTGTTACTATCTCATTTGTTTTTGGCAATGAGTTAAAAACCCATGAAAAGCCCTCTCTATACCCCTTAGGGTTTCCCAAAACCTGCTAAAAACCCTTTTTGTACTTGAAATCAACCTAACTTTTTTTTTTTTTAATACTAAATGGCCTAATGTTTGACCTAAGATATTTTAATGTTTCTTTCTTCATCTATTTCTTTCTTTGGATTAGTCATAATTTGCAAATTGAGTGTCACTTGGTCTAGAAACATTAGAAACATGAATTTCCTAACTTATCAAATGATACACTTTCACATGGTGTAATTTTTGTTATATCTCCCTTAAGTACTTTGATATTGGCTCTTAAACCTCATAAGATATGATAATTTTTAAATAGTGAAAATTTATTGACAAAATACAATAGTAGGAAGTAAATTTAGAATAATGTGAATTGAACCAAGATTAAAGAAAACTAAAACAACAAAAAGAATATAGGAAAATAGAAATACGAAAGAAGGAATGTATGAAAGACTTTATTTCTTCACCACTACTTACAGTTATAGACTACTGCTCCTTATATACAGAGAAGCCGTAATTGTCAACCTAACAAAATTGAAACAAACTCCAACAAACTACACCACTGTCATCTAACTAAACTGATAACTACTTCTCTAACTATATAACAAACCAAAACAACAATAAATTAGTATATTTAACAACACCCCCCACCCCACCCACCTCTTTAAGATGGAGGTCTACTACGGGCTTTTGTATATTTTTAGGTAATTTGTTGTTGAATTGGAAATCAAAGAAACAAACTACCGTGGACAATCACTATCATTGTGAGCGTGCAAAACCAAATCATTGTGAGCAAAGAAGAAACCATCTTGCCCAACAGTCCCTTTAACATATCTTAATAGCTACTAAAGTGTAAGCTGATGAACACACTGTAGACAATCCATAAACTGACTGAGAATATGGACTAAATACGTAATATCAGGATGGGTGATACATAGGTATAACAACTTACCAATAACCTTTTGCTGAGAAGTAGCATCTATTAAAGGAGAAGAATCATCCTACGATAACTGATGATTTATAACAATAGGAGTAGAAAGTGGCTTAGAACTAAGCATATCGGTGTCAGCAAGTGTTGAGCCTGATATTTCGGTTTCGTTTTATTTGAAATTGATTTCTCATTTCCTGATTAATACTAAACCCTAATCCATTTAATATTAATCCTCGACTAAAGAAATTGAGAAATTCCAGTTTTTTTATTGAAAATAATTTTTGGAGTCGTCACCCAACTGAAGTCGAGAAAAAAGGAAGAAAACCGTAATCAATTGGGTGGATCGATTACAATTTAGCTACCGATCTTTGATTTCAATTTTAATGAAGAACCAAAGGGTTCTGAGTTCGGGCGCTAACCTATTAAACCCTAACGGGTACCACTAACTATTTACCGAAATTAAGATTATTCTTCTAATTATAAAATTTTTTAAGAATAAATAAATAAATAAAATCAAAAGAAAAAGAACCTAAGTTTCTATATATTTTATCGTCGCCCCGAAAGTGCCTACGTACCCGCTAGCCGAGATCAGACGATCGTAGTTCTTTAAAAAAAAAAAAATCTTTAATGTGTTGATTTCTTTTAATTTTAAAAACTACCTAAGTTTACGTTTTTAATTTATTCGGTTTATTTTTTAAGAAAAATCTAAAGGGGTCTTAACTTGTAAGCGATCAAAAACTCTCTAAAGCATCTTAAAAAATTTATTGATTTTCATTTCCCAAAAAATAATATTTCCTAGATGAAAAATCCTAAAAAAATGACTTTATGTTGAACAAATTTCCTCAGTTAATACTTTGTTATTTATATATTAAATAACTACCTGCATAATAAATTATCCTTAACTTATATAGAAAACTAATGTCAAAAGAAACCAATAACCTACATATAACTAATTAACGATCTAAATTAATATAATATAATAATGATAATAAAAAATAAAATAAAATAAAATAATCGTAAGCTAATACTTTACAACAACCTACCGAAATAAAATAATCCTATATGATACACTTGATATATAACAAACTAACACTAAGAATTCTCTTAAACTGTTAAACATATATACATTTACTATGTTAAACATCCAAGGAGTTAATAATAATAAGAAGATATAAATAAACAAAATAAAAAATGTAAAAAAAAAAAAACTTAGATAGATAAGAACCTAAGTTGGTTATCGCGCGGTTGAAGAACAGTGGGTTATTGCTTAGGAGTGCGTCTACTGTGTATTATCGTTGGTTGCTATGGTAAGCTTGGGTCGCGCGCGTGGGTATCAAAATCTATATCTGCTATTACGTTGATTGACTTCACTGCTGCTAATGTTTGAGGTCGAGAGAAAAGACTTCGCCAAGGATCGGAGCTTGGTCTGTTGCCGTAAATTTGACCGTGTTTTACTCACTAGTCGATGGAGTAACAATTAGATGTTTGTTGGATGAAGTAATATGTGGGGACTGGGTTGCAATTGGGTCATAGTTGGATAGTAAGTGTGTGTTTTGTCGAAGAGAGAGAAGCGTGGTTGCTGGATAGCAGTCTTACTATAGCGATCATGGGTGATTAGTGCTGCAGATGTGTGATGAAGTGCGTTGTAATGTCCGTGGTGTTTGTAGCTGGTCGTGGTGGAGTCGTTGCGTTGTGGGTTAACTTGAAGGCACGTGGTTATGTAGGGCTCTGTGTTGGGGCGCGAGAGAAACGTTGATCAGGGCCTGTTGTTCGTGGGGGCTTTTATAGTGGATCACTAAGGAAGATGAAGATAGTAACGCAAGTGCTTAAGCTAATGTTTGGAAAAGATGAGGGAGGGTCGGCGGTCATTGCGGTGTGAAGCTCCTGCTATTTTTTGTTGTACTATAGTTGCATTGAATTATATTATGGTTCAACGCAGTTTAGACGAGGGATAACAGATGGAAAAGTCCATCCTCTCTTTTTTACGAGTGTCTATTTATATAACTCAAACCATATCATATCCATTGTATCTATTGTATTTGATTTGATAATAATTAAACTAGATTCAAATCTGATTTAATAAAATCAAACTGGATTCAAATGTTTTTAATCAGATATGAATCCCATCTATTTCTCTCGCTCTTGTAAAATATAGAAAAATAAAAGACATAGGTATCTAGTGAGACTCGAACTCAAGACCTCAAATTAAATCCAATGTGACACTTCAATACTTATCCGTTAGGCCATTGACCTACACCTTAACATTTAATACAATTAAGTTGTACTTAAACTACTTGGTTCCCTAAAAAATTTAAACTAAGCTAAAACTAAAACTAAAACTAAAACTAAAACTATTTGTCCCTAATGTAAGTTACTTCCTAAAAATCTACAAAACTCTTTATAATTTTTCTTTTTCTTATTATTATCATTATTATTTTATTTTTTATTTTTTGTATTTTCATCATTTGTTTCAAATTTTTATTTTTATTTTTATTTTTATTTTTTGAATTAGGACCCTTTTTGTAAAAATAAAAATTAAGACTACAGAGGGGCAAAAATTAGGTATCTATAGCAAGTAAATCCAATGTGAACTTCTGCTGAGAAAGAACAAGCCCTTAATGTGATTGAGCTAATTGAATACCTATAAAATACTTAAGAACTCCTTAGTTTTTTATTTTGAATTGAGTATGCATAAAAGATTTAAAGTGATCAACAAGATCAAGACGCTTACTTGCCACTACAATATCATCCACATATACTAAGACCACAACCATATCATCACCAAAACCTTTGACAAATAGAGAATAGTCACAATGGGATTGTTTAAACCTATATGTCAACAAGGACTGAGTAAGCTTAGCATTCTACTACCGAGAAGCTTGCTTTAGTCCATAAAGGGACTTGTTTAATTTACGGACAAGCTTACTAGAAGACAGTAAGGAATCAGAAACAGCCAAGCTTGGCAGAATGTCCATGTACACTTCTTCATGAAGATCACCATTAAGGAAAGCATTATGCACATTCATTTGATGCACATGCCAGTTATAAATTGCAAATAGACAAAAGAACATCCTTATTGTAGTATGTTTAATTACTAGGCTAAAAGTCTTTGTATAGTCGAAGCATTCCTTATGACTATAGCCCTTAGCAATAAGATGAGCCTTGTACCTATCTATAGAAGCATTTGCTTTAGTCTTGAGCTTATAAACCCACTTGCAACCAATAGCATGCTTTCTGATTGGTAAACTAACAATAGTCCATGTGTTATTGGCTTCTAAAGCTACCAATTCTTCATTCATAGCCTTACACCATCGATCAAACTATTTGGCTTGATCGTAACTAGAAGGCTCATAATGTTGAGAAAATTGCACACTAAAAGCCTTAAAACCAAATGACAAAGAGTCATAAGATAATGTTTGATGTAAAGGATGAGTAGTAAAACACTTAGAAGAAGTAGTTGTTACTGAACGATGATGATAATCACTGAGGTATAAAGGTAACTTGTGTGGCTTAATATTATGCCTTACTTCAGTACCCAATTGTTCAATAGAATTAGGAGAAGAAGAATCATGATTATGTTGTCTAGAGACATTCGACTCTATTGGAAACAAAGAAAAAATATGATCCATATATGATATTGATTTTATAAATGGTAATGATAGAGGCAAGAAAGAAGAGCTTTGACTTGACAAATTGATTAGTTGGAAAGGAAAAACATGTTCCACAAATTTGATATCCCTAGAGACAATAGCCTTTTATGTCACCAAATCATACACTTTATACCCTTTAACACCAATTGGATAGCTAAGAAAAACACATGGATGAGCCTTCGGGTTAAACTTAGCTCTCCTTCATGTAATTGTAGAAGCAAAACACAAGGGTCTAAACACTCAAAAATAACCAAACTTTGGTGCTTTACCAAACAATAATTGATAAGATGTTAAACCATCTAAGGCATCAATTAGTAATCGATTAATGATATGAGTTGTTGTAAACACAGCATCACCCCAGAAACATTAGGGAAGACTAGCTTGAAACAACAAAGCCTTGGTTGTAGAGATTAGGTGTTGACGTTTATGCTCTACAATACCATTCTGTTATAGGGTTTCAACACAAGATGTTTGATGTATAATCTCAGTAGAAGAATAAAATTCTAATAATAAGTATTCCTTTGCATTGTCACTCTTAACAATCTTAACATATGAATTGAATTGTACAGTCACTATTCAACAAAAGGCTGGGACAACAGAAGAAACATCATGCTTATGTCTGAGCAATAACTATCAATAGTAGAAACATAGTATGGACCCCAAACGTCCAAGTGAATCAATTCAAAAGCAACCGAAGTATTTCATATATGGATAGGAAACATAGTTCGTTTCTATTTTGTCAATGGACATATTATGCAATCAAATTGTTTACAACTAACATTCAAATCTAATTGATTCAATTTCTTCATTTAAACATCAAATTGATGCCTAAGATGAAAATGCCAAGGATCAAATGTACTAGACAAATGTTTTAAAATAGTACTCATCACAGAAGAGTTCAATAAAGAAATACTCTTGGTCTGACTATTTGTTTCAGTCTCTTACTTCAACAAGTATAAGCCATTTGCAACTTTAGCTTGTCCAATCATCTTCTGATTGAAAGAATCTTGAATCAAAGCAACATTTCTCTTAAAGGGTACCACACAAGTATTATCTTCCATCAGTTTAGTAACAGAAATAAGGTTATACTGAAAAGATGCAAAACGTAGAACATTGAACAAAACTAACTCTAAAGAGAAAACTATTGTACCAACATAAGTTACGTCAATCTTCTGTCCATTAGGCAAATAAACATAACGTTTCTTCACTGTAGTATATGAATAGAACATATGAATTGACCTAACCATATGATTTGTAGTGCTAGAGTCTATTATCCAAACAACAGAATCCTCTTGACGAAAAATAGAAGAAAGATTGAAAATACCTACCATATGACTCTTAGAGGTGTATCCTTCAAAATATCCTTATTGTGTAACAGCAGCTTTAGAAGAAGTTGAACTCTCTATTGTTGAATTAGAATGTTGTCAAACATTGAGCAGGTTAAGCAAATTAAGTAATTGCTCGTGTGAAAGATTAACTCCTCTATTTCTCGAATACTTCCATCAGCTTGCACATGCTCCACTTTGTTTCTTGATTCGAGAGAATCATTGCTAGAAACATTTTTAGAAACAATATGAGTCAGACTAGAAGTATGCTGTCTAGTTGAATTACTGTTCTTAAGATGTAGTAGAAAACCGATTAGCCTATAACACTTTTCCTTTAAATGCCCTTTCATTTGACAGTAACTACATATTAACTCATTTCTACTTCTTGATTTGTGATTAACAACACTTACCATAGCAGATGGATTATTTAAGATCAAATCCTTTGGTCTGTTAGCTCATTGAAACTCATCCCTGATGACAAGGTTATAAGCTTCATCCAATGTAGGAAGAGGCTTTAACACTAAAATATGTAACCTCAAAGCAGAAAATTCCTCATTTAATCCATTAAGGAACTTAAACACAAAATCTTTTTGTGCCATCTCAACAAATTTGTCAAAACATTTGCTATTACATTTATCGCAAGAACAATATGGTAAAGGCCTAAAATTGCACAATTCTTCCCAAATAATGCTTACTTCAGTAAAATATTCATCAATAGTACGCATAACTTGTGCTGTGCTACTTAACAAGTGAAACAACTGACAAATGCATATGTCATTAGGCTGTGAGAATCGAACTTTGAGTTTGTCCCAGATCTCCTTTGTTAATTGCATGTATAATAATGTCGATGCAATTGAAGACAAAATTGATTAAAGAAGCCATGCTACGATTAGACTATTACATCGACTCCAAGTTAGATATAATTTGTCCATCTTAGCAGGAACCGAAATAGTATCATTAATAAATCCTTCCTTATTTTGGATAGAAAGTGCAAGCATGAAAGATCGACTCTACATATTATAATTAATTCCATTCAACACCGAAGTTATTGCAATTGAAGCTGGTGAGTCTGAATGATGAACATAATACAGAGAATTAACATCTTCAGCAAATGAAGTAGTCATCTTTGATCAATTATAGAAAGGCTTTGATACCATGACAAAATATAGCAACAGGAAGCAAATTTGGAATAATGTGAATTGAACTGAGATTGCAAAAACTGAAATAGCGAAAAGAATACAGGAAAACACAAATGCAAAAGAAGGAATGTATGAAAGACTTTGTTTCTTCACCACTACCTATAGCTATAGACTACTACTCTTTATATATAGAGAAGCTGTAACTGTTAGCTTAACAAAATTGAAACAAACTCCAACAAACTACACCACCAACATCTAACTAAACTAATAACTACTTCTCTAATTGTATAAAAACTGAAACCACAATAAATTACTATATTTAACATTTACTAAATTTACTCTCTTTTTTTCCAACTAGAAAATTTGCTAAAAACTCTAAAATTAAGAATATATTTACAAGATGGAAAGGTCATCTAAATCAAAAGAAATAAGTTTATTATGATAATTATGATGCGTGAAATATTGCAAATTCAAAAGAAAATTCACATCTTATGTAATCTATCATGAACAATAAAAGAAAGTTATAGAAAATGAAAGAATTATGAAAATAAAGGACTAATATGGTGAAAGTATTATAGGGAAATCACAATTTTTTTTCACTAATAAGTTTCTCTCTCTTTTTTTTTCTTTTTAAAAGTTTTTCATTTATAAAATTATAAAAAGTGTAGCGTAAAACTAGTATACCTAGAAATTAAATGATTTTCAACTCCATAATCTTGAGTCAAAATGACAATTTTTAAATAGCTCATACTATGAGATTTTCAATAATCATATGTTTGCACTATTGTCGTGTTTATTTTGCTGATTATAGGATTGGAGATTTTGAAAAAATTAGTATTCAAAGTAGGAATGCAAATAAACCAAACGAGTTCGCAAACTACTAGAGTTCAGTTTGAGTTTTACTCAAATTCAATTCGAAGACAGTTGAACCAAACTCGAGGTTGAGCTTTTGAATTAGTAGATTGGCCTAAGCTTAAGCTTTAGAATACTAAGCTCATTAGGCTTGTGAGCTTAATGAGCTTTATCTAATTTTTAATAATTTTTTTTTATTTTTTAAAACATGGGTTAGTTTAAGGTAGGTTATAGAAAATTTATAAAATATTTGAGCTAATTAAGTCAAACTCTAACTAGCTAAATATATTTTCAAGTTGAGCCCGAGCTTAAAATTTAGAGTTTGGTTGAACTCAAGCCATGCACAAGCTTTGAGTTTTTAATCCATACTCGATCTTGAGTTTAATACTATATCAGTTCAACTTAACTTAATTACATTGCTAATTCTAACACTATTACAAAGATAACAAAATACTATCTCATATATAGCTATATTATCTAATAAGTTTGATAATCCATGTTATAAGGCCATAAGATACCTAATTACAAGATATGACCATTTTAAAGTTCTACTTGATCGTTGTAGTCAGTGGACACATAGTAGACCACATCTTCAAATAAGTATGTCTCATTAGGTTTCTAACGGTATAAACGTTCATTAAAGTTGAACATCGTATGTGAAAGTTATGCATATGAAATTATGTACACAAAAACAATCTTAATTAAATTTTGAAAATAATTAATCAATTAATAAAAATCAAATTTTTTATTTTGACTAATTAATAAGTGATCAAACACCAAGGTATGTCAAAATTGACAAAGAGAAAACTAAAACACAATTAAAACTAAAGTATAAACACTGGTGTACGTGCACACACTATTAGCTATCCACTAACGAAGACACCACATTGCAATCAAATCGATTGCATAAGTACTAAGTCGTAAATAAATAAAGTTTGGACATTAAATTGACAAAAATTGAAAGTACCAACTCTTATAGTTCCTATATCTCATACCGAATAAATCATTAGATTTTTGTTCATTACATTTGGTGGCACAAAATTTTGTGATAACACTAATAATCTATTAACCAAAATCCCAAGGAAGCAATTATTTTTTATCACTACCTTAGAACTACCATCTCCATCATTGCCCCCTCATGACCACTATGATCACTGCTATTACTATTGAACGACCACGATCACTATCATTACCACCATCATCACTAATTTGACATTACTACCATTGCCTCCACATTCCACATTATTACCACTGTACCACCACTAAATCACTCTCACCACCATCATTATACCTCAAGAACCTTTTGTATCACTATTACCACAATTGTTATTACTATAAGCAACCCTTACCACAACCACCACAATCCTTATTCCAATTGCTACAATAGTTGCATTACTTACACCTCCATCATACTATACCTTCATCACCACTAAATTCTTACATAACCATCACCCCGTCATCACAAATGCTAGTACCAATGGACAAATATATGCCATTGCAACATGGCGCTTTGCTTTGGTGAAGAGTTAATAACGATGATTGTGATGTGGTGGTAGTAGTAATGGCAATATAATAGTAATAGCAATAAAGTTGAGATGGTGATGAAATGAGAAAATATAGTTAAATAAATATAAGATATTATAAATACTATTTTACACTCCGAAGTCACAGAGTCGCAATAGTCCCATCGTATAAACCATTCTATAATAGTAACTAATCTTACAGTACCTACCATAGACATAATCTACATAAGGCATCGACGACTCTTTGCTTTGAAGTAAATAGTCCAATTAAGAATTGAGTTAAAGTTACAGTAATTAACCAGAACTTCAAGTCAACATGTATGTAATTACATGTACATTCCACAGAACTTCCTAGGAAATTTTACATTAACGTAACAGTCAACTAATTTGCATATCAACTATTAGTTTTTCATTCTTAAGCTACTAAGGAGACTTTAGCTATACATCAACTACTAGGCGAATTAATTCTCACACCCTAAGCTTCAAAAAAACTAACCTCTGGATAGTTATAGGGCAGCATAATACTTGAAGTAGTCAGAAATTAGAACCTGCAAAAGGATCTATACTGGTATGAGCAACTACAACTCAGTAAGTTAAATTGAAGACTCACGAATGTATACAAACACAACAAGATTATCAAGCAATTATTTTCATGCAATGCAATAAGCAAGTGTCATTACACAACATAATCCGGTTCGTTGCGAAATTAAAGAAATTTCACCCGCTTTAATCCGGGTTAAAGAGTTTTCATGTTATGCAACAGCTCATAACCAAATTCAGGTTTGTGCAATGGAGACACTGCTCCTCCTAAGACTATCATTCGAACCATTGCCCTCATCTTTACCGTGAACTCCTCTCCTATCACTTAGTTCGACTAAGGATAAGGAAAAGACTAATTTGCTATCTAGCGCTATTTTTATTGAAGGTGTCGGTATTTGGTTGGAGAACCCTAATAATCCCTTAAAGGGTTGTAATGCATGACAATTTAGGGCATTAAAGTCGAATAAGATTAAATTCCATTTAGGGTGTTCAGACAATTTCACACCAATCCAGTCATAATACACAATAAATCATAACACAAATTTTAACACAAAATCAAATACTCAAATACATACATAAACTACTTACAGTCACAATCATACACAATCTTAAATCTCCAAGTATCATAAAATAGTACTCCAATATAGTAAGCAACAACTCAACTTACTTAGAATTCTCGTTTGCCCAATCACTTAATGGTAGGTCGGTTCGTCTCCAGCTATCTTATAATACAAATACATCCTTTTAGTACTTATACTTTGACGATACATATTCTAAGTTATAATTTAACTGATTTCGCTATGTATGCCTATTATTTACTAATGATTCATTCTACCTTATTTTAGGGTTCGGTTTCTAAATTAAATTTTAGTTTTGATTCTACATTGTCTTTGACTACGAAGAATCCTAAATACGCTCGAATCCTAATGTAAATTTAATCACATTAAGCTCGAGTATTCTAATATTACATTGGGTCTTAATTTAGTGTTCTAACTTATTTGGTACAATTTAATCTTAATTGGGGTACCGGATTTACTCCTGATGTGAGGAAATCTTACATTTTCTATACAATTACCCAAAATTAAATTTTGTTTCAGATTTATTATGTATTGATTTTTATTATTATATTATCCAAATAAACCTAATTTTTCATATTTATTAATTTTTCAATTTCAAATATTCCTAATTTCCTATAATTATCACATAATTCCTATATTAATTACATTTAACACCCCAAAGACTATGGTGGTGTATAGGTTCGGCCTCCTTGCTCCCTCTATACAGTTTTGGGGCAAATTTCTAAAAACCCTAATTTTTTCACCAAATTTTGGTGCTCTCAATTTTTCCAAACTTCTAACTATCTAAATGAGTTCTGTAATTTTTCTTACTATTTATAGAGCCTTGTAGTAATTATTATGCATTAATTAGGCAAGACATTGCTTAAATCTCTTCAATTTTACCTTTTGTGTTGCTTGTTTTTTATTGATTAATTTTTTCTTTTTAATTCCTAACCTGCCACGACCAAATCTAAGTCATTCCCTGTTCATCTTATTTTTTAATTATTTAATAATTTTCTTTAATTATTTAATAAGTTTCTAGCTAATTCTAGGTAATTTAAGTAATTTCATGTATTTTTATTCACACGTAAATATATATAGGGTACAAGTAAATATTCCTAATTATTATTTAGGTTATTCTATAATTTTTAGTATACATATAATCTATCTTTAACAATTTATTAGTTATTAGATTGTATTTTTTACCTTTTCGATAATTAACAAGTATTATATTTAAAATTTGAAAACATTATAATATTTTATTTTATTACTTATTTTCTTAAATTTAATTTTACGGGGTCATTTTTACTAATATTTCTATTTATAGTTTATAATTTAGGTTTTATCGGATTCTTTAACCGATTGCCCTAAACTTTATGTACTAAGTTCAATTCTACGGTCACTTAGCTTAACTTTAGAGCTTACATACTATAATTTTCAAAATTGCTATTCTTGTATGGTACTTGTATATAATAATATACAACACAAGAATTTTGTGTTATACTATATTATTTACAATATCCTATAATGTATTGAAAACTAAACATTAGCTTTGATTACTTCATTTTTATTTTTACTTTTTTGTATAAGTATTCCACATTTTCAAAAAGATTAAAAAAAATATTTTCATCATATTGGTTAATGATTCTTTTAAGTTTCCCCTTGTCACACCACTGTAGGTCCTATTGTTTTGAAAAGGTAATTTAAAAGGTGAAAGCCTTAAAAGAAAGGTCATAAGAAAGTGGATGACTAACTAAATTATGAGGAAAAATTATATGAGAGGGTATTAACATCTAAGGACAAGTTTGCAGAAGACTAAATTTGAGTTTGGACTTTAAGCCCATTAATTAATTAGACTCAACTCATTAGGCTATGGTGATAGAATTCAAAGAGTCAAGTCATGTATTAGGAATAATCAAGGGAAATTTAGCATAGTAAGCTTTGAATAAAGCCTATTAGATTGACCCATTCGATCCAACCTTTCTCAATGTTAGCTCATACTAAGCATAAGACCTTTATTCGGCCTAAATCCAAAAAAGAAGCCCATTTAAACAAGAAAGTGATCTTAGCATGAGCTTCATTATTCTGTTAAATTCTTATGTCAAAAGATCAAACACACAAGTATTTTAAGAACACTATCCTTGATGTAAACTGAGACTACGGACAAATAAGGCTGATTGTAAGAATAGGTCTAAGCTTATCGAAAGCTCAAAAAAGGTAGTGGAAGTTGCGCAAAAGAATAGAAAAGGTTAAAGTAAGCAAACCTACGAATAGTTCCAAAGGATGTAACATACCAATGGAACTTTCGAAGACTCATGGCACAACTCGATATGACTTACAAAAGAGTGCTAAGGTTACTCGCCACCTAGTCTTGTCTAAGGGTAAGGATAAGAGTGAAAAGAGAAAATAAGCTTAGTGAGAGCAATGTTCACAATGGGAGAATATTCGGCTTGTTGATGATGATAAGATAATGCGGTTACATATACAATGGGTATTTATACTAAAGAAACTAGGACAACTTGCTCAAAATGGAAAAGACAAAAAGGGTAATATCCAAAATGAGTAATGTACAAAGAATAATAAAGGGTACAAATGATAATTCAAATTAAAGATATGCGCTATAGATTCCTTTACGTAAGTTTAGGATACATAGTAGTAGCATATTGAAGATGCTTTTAGTAGAAACAACCAAAATAGTAGGGTTAGGATGGAGGGCCGAGTAGAGGTTTTGAGCAAACCTGAGCTCATTCAAGAAGGAGTGGGTGTAGACATGTACTGGAGCTCTCAGCTTCTCGGCTCCAATGTTGCCGATCTAGAGGTCAGCTTGGCTATGGTCAAGTAAGGGTGTTTGAGGGGTCGGGTTGTCAGCAGAGCTTTCATCTAGTCGGTACACAACTTCTGAGAAACATGAAGTCACTCGGCTCAACATTAGGAATTGGTCGACAGTAAGGATGAGCTCAGCCTCGGTAGGAGTCAGCTAGAGCGGGAGAATTCACCCTGTTAGTCCTTCCAAGCCTCGGGCATGGCTGCACATCAGAGGTCTAGTTGTCCGATTTCTATCATTCCTTCTTGGTTTATTTAGATTTGGGATTAAATCCGACGAGTCTTCACTCAATTCTTCCTCAGGGTAATAGGGGCTAAGGTTGGCAATGTTAAAGGTGTTAGAAACCCCATAATTTATGGGTAATTCCAATATGTAGGCATTATCATTAATTTGCTAGATGATTTTGAAAGGGCCTTTAACTTAGGCAAACAACTTATTCTTTCTCTTATTCAAGAATCTCTCCTTGCTTGAGTGTAGCCATACTAGGTCTCGAGGCTAAAACTGTACTGGCTTCCTTCCCTTGACTCTTTCTTGCATTTTCCTCACGGCTTGGTCAATCTGCATAGTAACTTTGTCGTAGATATGTTATAAGGACTATGCTTAGGCTCTTGTGTTAGGGTCTTCTTGCTTAGATATGGGTATGGGGGTATGATCAAGGAGTAACTTAAGATTGAAACCATAGACAACTTCTAAAGGGTCTACTTAGTGGTGTCATGCACTATATGGTTGTAAGCGAATTCTATTATGGGTAAACAGACATCCTAATCAGCTAAGTTCTTACCCACTGTAGCTCAGAGTAGTAATCCTAAAGTACAATTGACTACCTCTATTTAGCCATTAGTTTGGGGATGACAAGAAGTGTTGAATAGCAGTTTGGTCCCCATCCAACACCACAGAGTTCTTTAGAAGTGACTCGAGAACTTCGGGTCTCTATCCAAGACTATACTCCTCAATGATAAGGGATCCATCTCTGGTACTAAGATGATAAGGGGATCAAATCTTTGATACCAAGATGATAAGGAATCAAAGGATCGATCCAGAAAGAAACAGTAACGAATTTCGAACAACAGGAATGGGTATTCAAAAGAAAATGGTTACGAGGAACAAGAAGGTTTTTGATGGTGAATGTGAATGGATATAACTTACCAAAACATAAACACAATAAGGGGTTTGAGCTCGAAATAGAGTTCGATACAATTCACGGATACTAAATGCTCAGGGTTTTAAATGAAGGTTAGATGCAACTCAGTAACTGGTTCAAATAAAGGGGTTCACCACAATCTGAGAACAAGATTAATAAGAACATGGGGATGATTAAAGAGTCTAATTAACACTCAATAATCCGGTAAATGCTAACTTAAGTATAGCTTTGCTCAAAAGAGAAAAGTTTAACTCTATATATATCTATTTGTCTATCTCCCTCTGTCTAGTTGTACAAATGTTGCTATTTATAGCAAGTCCTAAACTCTAGTGGCAAAACTGTAAATAACATGCAAGGCCTTAAACCTTAAAGAATCGAGCCGACAAATAAAATAAGGGAAAACATATACAAGGATACAAAACTGTGCGTTTTACAAAAGTCGACATGCAGTCACTTAGCATATCTTAGGAGTAGTAGTATCCAAACCAGATGGGGTTGGCAATTTGATGTACGAGTTCGGGAAGGAGTCCCTAAACTCTTGCGTAGCTTGGTCAAGACACCAAAGAGGTCGGCCTACAATTGCCAAGTTCTAGATTCAGTCGATACGAGTCTCTTGGTGCCATGCCGAGTCGATGTTAGCTCTCGAGTCCTTGGCCTTGCGGTTTCTCATCTTCTTTGCAGATGATAGGCTTGTTGCTGAGTGGCTCATTTTCTTCCCCTCGGCCTTCTATCATTTGGTCAGCCTCTGCAAAAGCTATTCAGCCTCAACCTTGAACTGTTTAACCTCGGGTTAGAACAAGCGGGCATCTTCTTCTAGAAGGTTAGTGTTGTCTTCAGACAAGTTGGCCTCAACTTAGTGGTAGTCAAAGGCTGATTCCCATCACTCAGCATGCCATGTAAACAAACAATTTCCTAGAAAGAGAGAGAAGAAATTAGCAAAGCATCATTAGTCTTAGAATAAGGCATAAAGCGTGCCATCTTACTAAATCTATCTACGAACACCATCATAGAATCTTTGCCTCGAGCAGTTCTAGATAATCCGAAGACAAAGTCCATGCTCAACTCAATCCAAGGTCGGGTTAAGGTAGGTAACGTCATTGCTTTCCTTTGCTTGGCTCGACATTCAGCCCTCTTGCAAGTAGCATAACTAATGCGTCTCTAGGGTTAGACATATGGAGAGGCACCATAATAGAGTGAAACGGAGAGAAATAAAGAAAAAAATAGTAAAGTTCAGGCAGTTATCGAATGGGTATAATACACCATCCGATCTTACTCGGCCAACAATTTGCTGGATATGATACATCGGTCTGAATTGAAGAGTCACTCGCTAGTACTCTTTGCTAAAGGAAATAGATAAGAGTTGAATGATAATGAGAACACTTAGGTTGCTCAAGTGAATAATTTTGTATTAAAAGTTCAATGCTTGCGTACAAGGAAAGTGGAGGTTTATATACTTGCCCACTAGGGTTATTTTACATGTATGAAAAGATAAAAGAGTATTTTATAATTACGTTACATGAATCATGCTAAAAAGGGGTAAAAAGGACAAAAAATATTCAGTACTGAAAAAAAAAATTATTCTGGAACATTGTGTTAGAAGGCATGTGTCACTTGATGGCTGTACGTTAGGAGTATGATATAACATAGGCAGAAACAGGAGTTGTTGGTAGTCAGGGGCTGACTTAATCTAGATCAAGTCGAGAGCCAATCGGTTTGGTTAGGAAGCTAATTGAATTGGAGTTAGGCACCGATGGTCGCTTGGAGAGCTTGGCTCGACTAGCCTTTCCTAAGTTACCTTTTGGATCAAGACTTCGCAATTGGGCAGGAGCATATTGGATACACATGAGGATCTAATAAACAGGATGATGGGAGGTCAAATCGAGACAGGAGTCCCCGTCTCGACTATGGCTTAGAGTTAGTATTTTCCGCACGAGCCCTTGAAGTCCTCTAACTCAGCTTCTTGTGATCAGTCTGTGGGGTTAATTCCTATCATTTGCCTAGAGGTCGGAAAGATTTGTCCTCAAATCTGAAGGGGTTTTTGTTCATTCTTCTGGGGTGCTCACAGGGTCTTCTTCTATTGGTTGATGGGGAGTCAGATTAGTAGGCGTTGCAGTTGATCTTCTTCAAGACTTTAAATGGGTCGTTAGCTCAAGGAGATAGTTTGCTTTGTCTTAAGTGTGGGAATCGCTCTCGGTTGAGGTAAATCCATATTAAGTCTCCTAACTGGAAAGAAATAGTTCAGCGACCTCGACTACCAATCTCTTGCTATCTCTGATTGAATTTGGCAATCTTCTTTGTTATGGACTGGTGTAGTTCATGTAATTCTCGAGTACAATCGACTCTAGATTAACTTTCTTTAGTAGCTGCTAACGTGCAGATCATTTCTAGGGCAATGGTTGGGTTAAGGCCATAGACAACCTTAAATGGATTCTTCCCTATAGTGCTATGGATAGTTCGGTTGTATGCGAACTCCATGACTGGTAGGCATAGATCTCAATCACTCAAGTTCTTCCCTATAACAGCTTTGAGCAGATTACCTAGCATCTTGTTCACCACTTTAGTCTGGCCATCAGTTTGTGGGTAGCTACTGGAGCTAAACACTAGTTTAGTCCCAAGTCTCCTCCAAAGAGTATTCTAGAAATAGCTCAAAAATTTTATGTCCCAATTTGAGACAATAGCCTTTGGTACTCCATATAGTCGGACAACCTCTTCTAAAAACAAATCAGTAATATATAAAGCATTGTTAGTCCTGATGGTACAGAATGAAGTGCGCCATCTTGTTGAAATGGTCTATTATAACAAAAATAGAATCTTTCCCTCTAGATGTCTAGGGCAACCTTATGACAAAGTCCATGCTGAGATCGGCCCATGGTAAGGTAGGCATTAGTAGAGGCATGCACTCTCCATGAGGTTCTCTCTTTCCCTTAGCACACTTAAACACTTCACAATGATTGACTACCTTATGAACATCCTTAGTCAGACTTGGCTAGTAAAAATTCTCTTTCAATAGATTAGTTGTCTTGACCTCCCCAGAGTGGCCTGAAAGTCCACCGCTATGAGCTTCATGGACCAACAGTTACATGTGGAGCAGTTTAGAATGCATAACTTGCGGTCCTTGAATAGATAGCCATCCTTAAGATAATATCTTCCCATAACTAGTCCTTTGCGACATTGTTCAACAATGGAACCAAAGTGAGGGTCATTAGCATACTGCTTAGTGATGACTGAGAATCCCAATAGTTTTGTCTCTAAAGTGGTAAGTAAGGTTTGCCATTGTGACAGAGCGTCGATGACTACATTTGCACTTCCTTTCTTGTACTGGATGATGTATGAGAAACCTTTCATGAACTCTAACCACTTAGCTTATCTCTTCGAAAGCTTGTTCTAACTCCGAAGATGCTTTAATGATTCGTGGTCAGTGTAAATAACAAACTCTCGTGGCAGCAAATAATGTTGCCAAGCAATAAGGGCTCGGAAAAGGGAGTACATCTCCCTCTCGTATACAGAATAGTTTAGGGCCAGCCCACTCAATTTCTCACTATGGTAAGCGACGAACCGTCATTCTTGCATCATGATAGTGCCAATTCTAACTCTAGATGCATTGAATTCCAGTTCGAAGGGTTTGTCAAAATCCAGTAGTGAAAGGACAGGTGTTGAGGCAAGCTTCTCCTTAATCTCCCTTAAACTTCACTCAGCTCAATCGTTCCACTTGAACCCTTTATTCTTCTTTGTCAGCTTAGTCAATGAGGCAGCTATTGTACTGAAGTCCTTAATAAATCACCTATAGAAAGAAGTAAAGCTATGGAAACTTCGGACTTCAGTGACATTCTTCAGCGTCGGTTATTTTAAAACAACTTGGATCTTTTCCTCATTTGCTTGAATTCCTTCCCCCGATATTACAAACCCTAAGAAAATCACCTCTTTCTAGCAAAACATGCATTTCTTTACATTTCCATATAACTTCTCAGCTTGTAGAATTCTGAATACTTCGCGAAGATGTTGAACATGTCATTTAAGCTAGTATTGTATACTAATATATCATCAAAGTATATGACCACACATCTCCCAATTAGGGGCTGCATTACATGGTTCATTAACCTCATGAATGTACTTAGCGCATTAGTAAGTTCGGATGGCATAACCAATCATTTGTAGAGTCCGTGTCTAGTCTTAAAGGCAGTCTTCCATTCATCGCCTGGCCTCATGCAAATTTGGTGGCAGCCACTTCGCAGGTCGATCTTCAAAAATATCTTTATGCCATGAAACTCATCTAATATGTCATCGAGCCTCAATATTGGGCATCGTACTTAACAATAATTCAATTGATTACTCGGCTGTCGATGCACATACGCCATGAACCGTCCTTCTTCGGAACGAACAGAGTTAGTACAGCACAAAGGCTCATGCTTTCCTTTACATACCCTCACTCAATGAGTTCGTCCACCTGTCTTTTCAGCTCAGTAGCCTGCTCAAGGTTCATCCTGTACACAGGTCAGTTTGGCAGGGTGGCACTTGGCTGTAGATCAATACAATGCTCTATGCCTCGGACTGGTGGTAGTCCTTTGGGTAATTCTTCCGGAAACAAGTTGAAAAACTTATTTAGCAAGCTTCGGATCTCTTTTAAAACATTCTGTAACTCACTCATGTCCATTAGTCTCCTAATCAATAAAAACATCAGTTCATTAGCTTTCTCAGCATATTAGAGCTCTCTTCAGCTCATAACTAAGGCTTTCTTCTTACTGACTTAGGTAAGCTGATTGTGGATTTCATTTACTTGGGACGGGGTTAAGGGTTGTAACACTATCCTCCTTTCATCCTTAACAAAGGCATAGGTGTTCTTGTACCCGTCGTGCATAACACGTCGATCGAACAACCAAGGTTGTCCTAGCAATATACGTGAAGCTCCTATAGGGATGACATCGTACACTACTTCATCCCTGTACATGTTCCCAACACTGAACGGTACAATCGCTTGTTCAATTACGTATAAAGCACCCTTATCATGAAGCTATTGCAACTTGTAGGGTCGGGAATGCTTTGAGGTCGGTAAACCCAACCTCTGCACAAAAGACTGTGCAATGGTATTAGTACAACTTCTTCCATCCATGATGATTGTGTACAGTTGGCCTTTTACGGTACACTTAGTATGGAATAAATTCTCTCTCTAGTTCTCCTCAGAGTTCAGCAAGGAACTCGAGACTTGTCTTAAGACTAGGGTCATTACTTCCCCCTGGTTAGCATAGACATAGGTCTCTTTTTCCTCTTCCACTTTGGGTTCTCCAACATTCTTTTTATTGGTACTATCCACCATGTCTCCTCAGAGTACCATGATACGCAGATACGCAGATTCGAACATTCTATAGCTATGTGTCCAAAGCCTAAGCATTTAAAATACTTTACCTCACTGGTCTTCCGTTCGAATAGCTAACCCTTCTCATAGGTTCTCAAGGTTAGCTTAGCTTAGGGTCTGCTTGGTTGTCTTGCCTGGCCATGCTGGTTTGCTTGGTGTTCATTAGGTCAGTCATTCCTTTCCTCGGCTTAGTATGGCCTCCTCGACTCAGCTTGAGCAAGTTAGTGTGATACAAAAGCTTGGGAGAATGTTTGTCTAGGTCGGTTCAGAACATTTGTCCTTTGCACATTCTCCCTTGCTTTTCAACCCTCTATGCTATCTTGATGGTCTCTTCCAAATTATAAAACCTCTGTACTTCCACGATATTGCAAATCTCATACTTGAGCCCATAAATGAACCTCGATACTGTACAGGCCTTTAGCTTTTCTACGTTGGCTCGAATAATTAACATCTGGAACTCTCTTACATAGTCATCAACAGTTCGGTTTCCTTGGCGAAGCTCCTGTAACTTTGCAAACGTATCTTGTAAATAAGTCTCAGGCACAAATCTGCCTCTTAACAACCTTTTCATTTCATCCTAAGTTCTAAAACCTCGTCTTCTATCTCTTGCCCTAGCTACATTTAGATTTTTCCACCACATGGTGGTATACCTAGTAAACTCCAATACAGCAAGTTAGATCTTAATCGCATCCTCATGTCTATAACATTCAAATATTTTCTCGACCTTCTCTTCCTACTCTAAATATTCATCTGCATCTCCACTTGTACTAAAGGGCAGGATTTGTACCTTCACATTATCTAGCCTTCGAGGGATTTAGCATCTACGTCGCTATGCTTGGTAATAATCAACTTCTTCTTCTTCACCAAACCCTTCAACATCCAGCTCCTCGTCATCCTTTGCAATCTCCTTTAACTCTAGTCTTCGTTTAGCAGCTCCTCCAGCTCGAGGAGGTCGAACTGGGTGATTAGTTCGATTGACTTGGCCATAGTGTCTCTCAGGGGCACCATCTTAGGGGTTTTGTTGCTGTACACCTTAGGGTTATTGGCTATTAACTTGCATTGCAGTAATTAGACTCTTAACAAGGTTTATGTGTTTGTTGAGTTTGTCATCAACGGGCCTTAGGGTTTTACTATCATTATGACCAAGACCAGGTTGAGCACTACTACTCTGGTCATTAATAACACCTTGAATACTTGATTCTAACATAGTATAATACTTTCTGAACAGATTAACAAATTATTAACAATTGTAGTACCTAGAGTTACTCAAATAAAATAGAGACAAACTTGCTTTATTTTCACAATGAAAAATAGAGTATTAATGAAATCACATTAACAAACACATAAGTATACTGCAGTAGCTATAAAAGGAACATAATAGCCACTAACAATAAGGCGAGCCAAAACTTCACTACAACTTTACACACTCCTTTGTAGAACCGTGGTCTGATATCAATGAAGCTGATGCATCTCTAGGGTCGAATATATAGAGAGGTACCACAACGGAGTAAATCAGAAAGAAACAAAGAAAAAGTTAGCAAAGTCTAGGCAGTAACCGAATGGATATGACATACTACCTAATCCTACTCGGCCAACAATCTGCTAGATGTGATACACCAGTCTGAATTGAAGGGTCACTTGCCACTATTCCTTACTAAAGGGAATAGATAAGAGTTAAATGATAATGATAATACTAAGGTTGCTCAAGTGAATAATTTTGTATTGAAAATTAGATGTCTACGTACAAGGAAAGTAGGGGTTTATATACTTGCCTACTAGGGTTATTTTACATGTATGAAAAGACAAAAGGGTATTTTACAATTACATTACATGAATCATGCTAAAAAGGGGTAAAAAGGATAAAGAATATTTAGTACAAAAAAGAAAGAACCATTTTAGAACGTTGTGTTAGAAGCCACGTATCACTTGATGGCTGTACGTTAGGAGTATGATATAAAATAGGTAGAAACAGGAGGTACCGGTAGTCAAGGGCCAACTTGATTTGGATCAAGTCGTAAGTTAATTAGTTTAGTTAGGAAGTCAACTGAATTAGAGTTAGGCACTAGTGGTCGGTTGGAGAGCTCGACTTAGCTAAGCTAGCCTTCTTAGGTTACCTTTTAGATTAGGACTTCACAGTTGGGTAGGAGTATGTTAGATACATGTAAAGATTTGACAGACAGGTCGTCAGGAGGTTAAATCAGGATAGGAGTCCCCGTCTCGACTATGGCTTAGAGTTAGTATTTTCCACGCGAGCCCTTGAAGTCCTCCAGCTCGGCTTCTTGTGATCGATCTAGGGGTTTGATTCCTATCAACAACTCTCAAGCATCCAGTGTACGTCTTGTCTTATTCTCGGCTAACAGAACTATCCTCTCAACAACTCATGTGTCCTCTTCTCCCCAAAATGTCTAAAGAGTCCACCAAAATTAACTTCCCTGACAAGTAGCTCCCATAAGGAATAGGTTGGCATACATACTTTATCTATCTTCTATATAATACTCATCTACTGCTCTTCCTTTGGCATTGCGCTCGAATATAGGTGCAAAATGTGGGTCTTTAGGGTACTATTCTTTGATGCTTGCAAATACTAGCAATTTGGTCTACAACTCGGTTAAGAGGACATGTCTCCTTGATAAAGCATTGGCAATGACGTTGCTCTTGCCTTGTTTGTACTTTATTACAAAGTTAAATCCTTTTAAAAATTCAACCTATCTTGCTTGTCGCTTCAACAACTTAGTCTGACTTCTAAGGTACCTCAAATACTCGTGATCGATATAGATAACAAACTTTCTCGACAACAGATAGTGTCGCTATACTTAGAGTGCTCGGATAAGGGTTAAGAGTTCTTTGTCATATGCGAAGTAATTCAATTGAGGTCCTCTGAGCTTCTTGCTATGGAAGGTAATTAGTCGACCTTCATGCATTAAGATAGCACCTATACATGTCACATTCCAACTCAAAAATCTTCTCAAAGTCGAGTAAGGCTAATACGAGTGTGAAAGTCAACTTTGCCTTCACTTCAACAAAACTCCTCTCCTCTCTTTCTCACCACTTAAACTTAATGTTCTTCTTCGTTAGCTTGGTAAAGGGTGCGACAATGGTATTGAAGTTTCTAATGAACCTTTAATAAAAGGATGCTAATCTGTAGAAGCTCCTTACTTTGGCATAAGTGTTTGGAGTCAGCCACTCGACAATAGCTCAAATCTTCTCATCATCCACTCACAAGCCACCTTTACTAACTACATAACCCAGAAATACCACTTCCTCCTGGCAAAAACAACACTTCTTAAGATTGCCAAATAATCTCTTGACTCAGAGTACACCAAGCGTAGCACGGAGATGTATACAATGGCTCTCATGGTCAACACTATGCACAAAGATGTCATCAAAGTACACCACAACACACTTTCCTATTAGATTCCTTAATACATGGTTCATCGGCTGCATGAAAGTGCTCAAGGCATTTGATGAGCTAAAAGGCATTACCATCCACTCGTAGAGTCCATGCCAAGTTTTAAATACAATTTTCCATTCATCTCCCAACCTCATCTGGATTTGATGGTCGCCAAACCTCATATCAATCTTGTTGAAGACCTTAGCTCTACTAAGTTCATCCAACATGTCATCCAACCTAGAGATAGGGTACCGATACTTAACTGTAATTTTGTTTATGGCTCGACTATCGACATACATTTGCTAGGCACCATCTTTCTTCTGCACAAGGAGCACTAGCACAATGTAGGGGTTAAGGCTCTCCTTCATATATCCTTTCTCCATTAATTCATTGACTTGTCTTTGAAGCTCATAAGCTTGTTTAGGATTCATCCAATATGCTGGCTTGTTCAGTAGGACAGTGTTGTGTATTAAGTCAATGCAAAGTTCAATGCCTTTAAATGGAGGTAATGTCATGCTTTGAAGCGATAAGTCGTAACATTCTCACCATGTAAACCATTCTAGGATAAAAGTTGACCTTACAACCATTATTTTAAATCTGATTTATACAAAGCATCTACGACTAACTCGCTTTGAAATAAATAGTTCATAAATTAAACATGTTATTTAACTATGTAATTATGAAAAATACATATTTACACTAAATAATCTGAGTATGTTTATAAGATTTAATAGCCTAATCATAATTTACTTAAGTAATACATAAATTAATATTAGAAGTTGTAAAGATAAAATCAAATCTTGAGAGTGTAATTAATCCTCAAGTTTTTATCCTCACTCTCTTCTATCCAGTAGTTGCTAGCTTTAAGGTAGTTATATGATTGCTTCTTAGCTAACATTTACAATAACTTTTATAAGGATGTGAGCAATCAACAGCTTAATAAGTTAGGACGGAAACTTAAACCATTACATCAAATACAAACATCAACCAAATTAATTAGATGCAATGTATATTTAAGCAAATGCCATCACACAATGTTGTCCGATCCATCATGAGACTAGAGAAATTATACCCGCTTTAATCTAAGTTAAGGAGTTTCCATGTTTATACAACAGCTCACGACCAAACCCAGGCTTGTATAATGAAGACACCGTTCCTCTTGTAACTATCTTCGAACCATTGACTTTACTCTTATTACAACTTTCTCACCTGTCACTTAGTTTAACTAAAGATAAAGAAATGACCCATTATGCTATCTAATGTATCCCTTTCGAAGGGGTTAGTATTTAGCTAGAGAACCCTGATGTTTTCCCTAATGGGTTACTATGTAAGTTTGATTTAGAATTATAAGTCATGTATTTAATTAGATCTAGTTTAAAGTGTTTAAACATTTCAACAAATCACATGAATACAAGCCAAAGCAATAAACCAAAATCATATCATCAAACTTAAGAATAAGCACATACAAGCATGCGTATAGTCAATTATCTAGCAAACACAACCAAGTATAATTTTAAACCTCCAAGCACTATAAATTAGTACTCTGAAATATAGTAACATATTAAGCCCAACTTACCTAGACTCCTTGCTTGCTCACTCAAGATGCGACTCACACAGGCCATCGTTAATAATCTTTATAATACAAATGTTGTTTTAGTTTCCACATAACTACCATAGATAGGTTTTATTATGAAATTATTATTATTATCTCCGGTTTAGGTTTTATTATACCTAATTATTCAGGATTTTAAGTCTTTTAAAATTATTCTTAATTTAGGCTAGGTTCTGATTCAATTCCAAATTGGTTTCTAATTTGGGTTCAAATTTAGTTTCTAATTATGGGCTATATAGGAGCCCAATCATAATATGAAATTAATCATGTTATAATCGGGTATCCTAAATATCATATTTGGTATTTAACTAGTATTTTAGTCTATACGATATACCATAATCCTTATTTAACTACCGATTTAGCTCTTGATGTAAAAAAAATTTACATTTTTCATATAATTATGTAAATTTATATTTCATATCATATTTATTTTATATTAATATTATTATAATATTATCGATTTTGATATAATATTTTATTCTCATTAATTTCCTATATTTACATATTATGTGTTATTACATAATTCACTCCTAAATCACTTATTTAACACTTCTAACAATACATATATCATTTTTCATCATCCAATAACATATCAAATATCTAATTATATCCTAAATCAAAATTTTTTACCTAATTACCCTAAATTACAAAATTAACTTGAAATATATCATTTTACCTATTACATATATACTATATAATACACCTAATAATTACATCTAACATCCTAAATGCTATAAATATTATAGTAAATCAGAATTTAACATCATAAAACACCTAATTATACACTAAATTAGTACTTACTTATTTAATTACTCAATTAGCCCAAAATCACCGGTTTTATACATCATTTTAAAATCTAAAAATTTTAAAAATAAATTTTTAAAAAATATCTTTATAGAACTATTTTAAATACTCTAAATAGCCTATAAAAAAAATTTAAACTCAAAACTACACTTCTAAAATCATTTATTTTTAAATTAAACAAAACTTAAGTTTGTGAGATTTCTTAAGGACAGTATATTTCTAGACATAAATTCATTAAACTAAAATTTTTTCCTAAATCTACATACATAAAAACCTCATAATACCAAGTTTCATAATTTTCCATAATTATTTAATATTTTTAATAAATAAAGTAAAATCAAAAGGAAAAATGAACTTACTGACATTAGTTGCTTTAGCTACTAAGGCCCTGCTTACCAAATTGGGTGCTGCCACCACCATCGGGTGGTGGTAGCCATCCACTCCTAAGTGCTTGTCGGGTGTGGGTTCGCCTTATATGCCTTAATTGCACACTAATTTTGTAATTTTTTGTAAAATTATTCTTTCTCCTCTTTTCTTCTCTCCTTATTTTTTTCTAAGCTCTTAACTAATCAAAATAACTTTTAGATGAGGGTTTCTCAATTTATAGAGTAGTTTAGATTGGTTAGTAAATTATTTAGCGCCATTTGTCCCTTATCCTTTCTCTTTTTACTTTCTATTTATCTAAATTTAATTAGTTAAATTTCCATCTTCCATTTCCAAGTTGTTACGCCCTAAATATGGATAAGGCCACATGTTTTCATAATTTTATTGATTTTTTATTAATTTTTTTATCAAATTTCTTTAATTATTTTGTATTATTTTAGCATATTTATGGTATTTTAAGTAATTTAGCGTATTTTTACTTATACGTAAATACATATATGGTAAAAATAAATATTATTTAAGTTATTTTATAATTTTTAGTATGCGTATAATTTATCTTTATCGATTCGTTAATTATCAGAACTCATTTTATGTGTTTCCGATAAGTAAAGAAAAATTTACATATAATTCAATATTATAGTAATTAATTATTTTATTATTAATTTTCCTAAATCCAAACTCATCAGATCACTTCTACTAATATTTTTAATTTCTTGTAAAATTTGGACTTGATCGGATAATTTACTCAATGGCCCTAAATTTTTTGGATCGAACCCTAAACACTAGATTACGGGGCTTATAAGTAATCCCTCGAGTAACTGTTTTGAGAATAGGTCGGTGTATTCATCCAACAGCTCTCTTACTTTAAGGGGTAGCTCGTTCTGCTCCTTCAACTCTAGGAGCCTTCTGACCAACATAAAAGTCAACATGTCGACCTTTATGGCTTCTCAGAGCTCAGCTCTACTTAGAATTAGGGTTTTCTTGGATTCTTACGCAAGTTTAGCTTGCAGTTTGCTAACTTGACTCGACGTCATAGGATTTAAAGTAACCTTCCATCAATCTTTCTCGATCACATAAGTGTTCCTAAATCTGTCATGTATAAATCTTCGATCGAATAGCCAGGGTCAGCTAAGCAATGCATTGGATGCATACATTGGCAGTACATCATAAAGAATCTCATCGAAATAACTCCCTATAGAGATTGATAGCAATACTTGCTGAGTGATGTGTAGCGCACCTTTCTCATTCAGCCAATGCAACTTATACGACTTTGAATGTGTGATTGTTGGCAACTTTAACTTCTTGATCAGGTTGATAGAGGCCACATTGGTGTAGCTCTCATTATCCATTATGAGTACGCATACTTAATCATTCACCTTGCAGGTGATGTGGAATAAGTTCTCTCCTTACTCCTTATCGGTAGAAGGTTCTAAGCTTATAGTACATTGGACAACAAAAGTCAACTTATCCAAGTCTTCTGCAAACATATCCTCTTCAATCAGGTCGGCATTAACATCAACCTTATCTCCCACTTCTTTCTCCTCCTCAGGTTCCTCATCAGGTTATCTACTTCGATCTTTGGGGCTTCTCCTTTTATGATCATGGTCCTTTGGTTTGGACACTAAGTGGCCATATGCCTAAACCCTTAGCACTTGAAGCACTTAATTTAGCTTTTCTTAATTCCAGATCCTTACCACTTCTCATATGTTCAGGTCTACACGTTACCATCAAGTCGACCTATCTTTTCAACTCTAACATCTATTCGTTTGGTTTACTCAGTACTAGGTTGAGCTTGGTAGCTTACCTAAACAAGTCAGCTCAATTGAACAAGTCAATTTGTCGGTGGTTGAGTAGGCATTCGGCTTCTTCTCTATATCTGCACTCGTTAGGCTATCATTATAGCCTCATCCAACATGGTAAATTGCTAAAGTTCTACAATATCTTGGATATCACTTCTTAACCCAATGAGGAATCTGTACACCATTCGAGTTGATAACTCTTCTACATCACAGTGCATCATGAGTATTTGGAACTCTTGAGCATATTCGTCAACAGTTTAGCCTTTTGGTCTTAATTTTTTAAGCCAAGTAAAAGTTTCTTGCAAATAAGTATCGGTTATAAACCTGTTTATGAATATCCTCTTCATCTTAGGCCATGTATTAACCTCTTTACATCCTTTTCGTCTCCTTATGATATGAAAATCCTTCTACCACATGGTGACATATCATGAGAACTCAACAATAGTAATTTTCACCTTCTCTCAATCCTCATACTAATAATAATAAAAAACTCACTCAACTTTCTCCTCTTAATCTAAATAATCATTTGCACTCCTAGAACCACTAAAGCTTAGAATCTAAAGCTTTACATGATTGGCAGCATGGGGTGCTTTAACTCACTCTTCTTCTTCTTCAATGTCATCCATATCTCCCAAGTCAATCCTTTGTCGTGCTTATCCTTCTACTTTTCTACCTCGAACTTGTTAAGCTAAGTTCTGACCTCTAGCAGGTCAAGCTACTTGTAGAGTATTTTGTACGGCCTAAGTAAGTCGATATGCTATTGCATGAACAACTCTAGTTAAATCAACTAGGAGGTTAGCTACCTCATCAAGTCTCTCGTCCGTATTTATAGGGGTACCTTGGGATTATTGGCCATGGTGGACAACACCATTGTTGTCATCCCCAATACCAGCATTAACACTCGGGTTTGTCATCTTCTTCGACAAATTTGGTTTCATACTTCAAATATGAGATACAATTGACACTACTCCTTCGAACTAAATATAGACACCTCATTTTTGCCGTTTTATTTTAGCATTTTTATTAGTCTAAGATTACAAAAAAAGAAGAAGAAAAATAAAAATATTGAATGAAAAAATAAATAAATAAGTAACGAAAATTGAAAAATAATAAAAATAAAGTGTCAAGTCGTATCGAGTTAGGTCGAGTCGGATAATGGTTTGTGTTTAATTTAATGAATTCTAAGTCGTTACAAGATCGGGCTTCATTGAAATATTTTTTATTCTAATTCTGATATAAAGTAGATTTTTATCTGACTTATATTGAGCTAAAATAGACTAGGTTGAATATTCAGATAATATAGATTGTATCTTCTGTATCTAGGATTTATTATCATATCTTTCTTATCTGAAATTAGTTAAGATTAAATCTTTGTCCAAAAAGATACAATAGATTTGATTGAGTGGCTTATAAATAGGAATTCGACGGTGAAGTTTAGGGATGTTTTTCACAATTCCTAACACACAACACATTCACCACATAATCACTCCACATCACTATATTTACTTACCACATATTGTAGCACACATTCCATTATACTCCCCCAATCACTCACAAGCCTCGTCCTCTACTCACTTACAGATCAATACATACAATCTGCATTGATACACCACTTAATCCCTCATATACAACACTCACCACACATTGTCACTTACTCCCTTACACAATAGAACACACATTAACCCTCACACTCCCTTACATACTGCAGTACACACGACACAAGCAACACACCACGTTCACTGAGCACCTAACTTCACACCAACACTATCGCATATTGCACTAATACATTGCCCACACGATAGAACATGACAACACCCACACTCCCACGTACTTAACACTATTACATACTGCACTAACACGCTTGCTTACATTCATTGCCACACATACTAACACACTCATTACTGTTGCACATCCACTTTCACCAAACATAAACACATATTGTTGCACATTCACTAAACACAAATACACACTAACATATGACCTACATTGTTGCATGATCACAAATACGCTTTACTATTGCTGCACTAAACACGATTCACACATACTGCATGTTGTCCACTTTACGATCAGTTCACACGTTGACCAGTACATATATTGATCATGTGAACATAGTCTTAATGATCACGACATGGTCAACACGAACATGCTGCCGATCGTACGCGACTTAACCCGTTTAGATAATAAAAATTATTTTATTTTATTAATTAATTTAATTATTACTAATTTGTTTTTGTCTTTATATCATTTGCTATATTTTTATATAATTGTCAATTTTGTTTTTGATAATTTAGCTAAATTGTTTTTTTTTTTTTTGAAAAATTGCATATCTTTTCTTAGAGATCCGTATTTTAATATATTTTACATGTAGGATTTAGAAAATATATTTTTGACACGTAGATTTTTTTTAAAGTAAAAAATCTTAATCGGAGTTTTAAAAAAAGATTTAATTAGTTAGGTTTTTTTTTAAAGTAGATTCACGAAATTAGATCTTTTTTTGGTTTTCTTTTTTTAAAAAAACAATTAAATTGTTAAGTAAACATAAATTCAGCTCGATTTTCAAAAATAAAAAAAATCCACCCATTAAATATTTTATAAAAAAAGAACTACTTTAGTTTGATCTTAACTAGTGCATATGTAGGCACCTCCCAAATAACCATATAAATTTTTTTTTCTTTTTTTTTGAAAATTCGTGATAAAAAATCATATAGTTATATTTTATATATCTGTATATGTCTTAGTGCTCTTAGAAAAATTAGAAAAAAATAAAGCTTGTTAATTGATTTTTTTTTTTTTTTTTTTTGCATAGTGACTTAGTCTTGATAGATTAGGTCCTGAACTTAGTTTTTTCTTATTAAATTTCTAAAAATTATTTTTTAATAAAATCTGCAAACTAGTGACTAAATTAGGATTTTTCCACCCGGAAACCTTAATTTCATTTTTACCAATTTAATTGGTCAGCAACTCCAAGTTATTTTTTAAAATATTTTTTAAAGAAAAATGTTTTTCCTTAATTTAATGTCGAGTAATTTATATTAAACGGGTTAAGCTTAATATAAGTTAAATTAAGAAAAATGAAATAAGGCTCAACACTAAATAACAAGCACATTCTCTACACAGATGTCCAATCAACCAGTAAACATAGCAACTACATTGCTGAACAAACTATTATACAAAAACTAGCTTTATTTTTTGATGTTCTAAAAAGGGCAAAAACGAAGTATACTCAAGAACAACCACCACACTCTATTACTTACTCAAACACTTTACTTACTCTCTTCACAACCTTGACACATATACTGCTACCACAAGCACTACTTCACAAAACACAAACACTACTTACCCAAACGAAACCTCCACTTTGATATCAAGATGATGCGGACCGAGGCCAAAAACAAAGAAGGCTAGTTACAGGAATGGGTCTAAGCTTGTCAAAAGCTTGAAGAAAGTGATGGAAGTTGCGCGAAAGAACATAAAAAGGTAAACTAAGCAAACCCACGAATAACTCCAAATGATGTGGAGCATCAATAAAACTTTTAAGGACTCACAACATAACTTGATATGACGTATGAGAGGGTTCACTACCTAACCTTACCTAAAGGTTACTTGCTACCTAACCTTACCTAAAGGTTAGGATAAGAGTGAAAAGAGTAAACAAGCTTAGTGAGAGCAATGTTCACAAAGGGAGAATATTCATTATATTGATGATGATAAGATAATGCAACTACATGTACAGTAAGTATTTATACTTGAGAAATTAAGGTAACCTACCCAAAATGGAAAAGACAAAAAGGGTAATGTACAAAGAATAATAAAGGATACAAATGATAAATCAAATTAAAAATTAGCGCTGCAAATTCCTCTACATAAGTTCGGGATACGTTGCAACAGCACAGTAGAGATGCTTTTAGTAGAAATAGCCAAAATAATATGGTCAGGATAGAGGGCTAAGCAGAGGTTCCAAGCATACCTGAGCTCATCCGAGAAGGAGCGGCTGCGAACACATATTAGAGCTTTCGCCTTCTTAACATCAATGTTGCTGATCTGGAGGTTAGCTCAACCATGGCCAAGTAAGGGTGTGTGAGGGGTCGAGCTCTCAGCAAAGCTTTCGTTCAATTGGCACACAACTTCCTAGAGACATGAAGTCACTCAACTCGGCATTAGGAATTGGTTGGCAATAGGAATCAACTCGACCTCGGCTGGTGTAGAAGAATTCGCCTTGTTAGTCCTTCCAAGCCTTGGGCACGGTTGTACGTCAGAGGCTAAGTAGTTCAATTCCTATCGATCATATTCTTCATCAGTTGTGGAATTTGATACCATCGAGCTCCTTTACCTATTACTATACATGTTAAAGTTTTGTTGAAATCGCCTACTCTTCCTCCTTATTCTACCTCATTTGATCATCCCATATGTGTAATTCAAGTCATTTCTCTAATCACATGTAACGTGACTCGATACACAGTATGCACATGACCTTGCATTGAAACAATGAATCAATATTTCAGTAAGTAGCTAAAATAAACGATCATTGTTATAACGCTATTTGTATTAGCAAATGTGTTTGTGGTGCATATGCAATACATACACAGTAGACATGTAGTGCTAACATGTATATATTACTAAAAATAAATAGAAAGATAAAAGAAAAAAATTAATGAAAAATAAAGAAAATTTGAAAATTAATAAAAAAGAACATGAAAAATGCAAAGAAATAAAAAAATAGATCTTGCCACCCTTAGCTTTGGGGTACCTAAATCAATTGTTATGCCCCAAAATCGCAAAGTTGCAATAGTCTTACCATATAAACCAACCTATGATAGTAATTGACTTTATAGTTCTTATCATAGATATAATTTACACAAAGAGTCCACGATTCTTCATTTTGAAGTAAATAGTCAATTAAAATTAATGCTAAAATTTACATAAAAAGCCTAAACCTTAACTCATATATACATAATTACATTCATATTGTTGGATAATCGTAGAAAATTATACATACTATGATAGTCTGTCGATTAACATATCATAATACCAGTTCATAAACCAAAAAAAAAAAAAAAACTAACCTTAGGATAATTATATCATGACATATCAATCAATGTTTACAAGAAAATCTATAAGGATATAAGTAACCAAAAGCTTAGTAAGTTAAGATAGAGACTTAAGAATGCATAACAAACACAAATATGGCTTTCAAACAATTAATTATATACAATGCAATAAGCAAATGTTATTACACAACATGGTTCAGTCCGTTGTGAAATTAGAGTAATTTCACTAGCTTTAATTCGACTTGATAAGTTTTAATGTTTATGAAACAGCTCACAACCAAACTCAAGTTTGTGCAATAGAGACATCGCTACCTCATGACTATCCTTCGAACTATTGCCCTTATCCTTCGAACTATTGCCCTTATCCTTACTGTAACTTCCTCTTTTGTCACTTAGTTCGGCTAAAAATGAATAAAAGACCATTATGCTCTATAACACTATCTTTTTCAAAGGTGTTGGTGTTTGGGTTTGGTTAAAGAATCCTAATGGTTTCCTAATGGGTTACAATGCATGTCTAATTAAGGTATTTAGTTCAATTATAATTAGGTTCGATTTAAGGTGACCAAACAATTTCACACCACTCAATTCACAACATATCACCCACACATCACTATTTAGCCAATAATCAGAGATACATAAGCACATATACATATAGCTATTTACAAGCACAATCATATACAATCTTAAGCCTCAAAGTACTTTAATATAGTACTCCAAAATACAATAAAGTATTGAACCCAACTTACCTAAAGTCCTCAGTTAGCTCACTTGACTGGTCACAAGTCATTCATCTCTACGTGTCCTATAAAACAAATACTCTTTTGGTATTTATATCCTTATGATATATAAACTTTATGTCATGATTTGACTCAATTTTCCATATATATATATATATATATATTATTTATTACTAATTCATTCTAGGTTAGTTTTGGAATCGGTTTTCGAATCCGGTTCCAATTTCGATTCTAATTTAGTTTTCAACTACAGGCGATATATATATATATATATAAATTTAAAGATCTCGTTTCGAACATAATGTGACATTAATCACATTATGATTGGTTATGCTAAATATTACTTTTAGCTCCTAATTAGTATTCTAGCCTATATGGTATACCATAATCCTCATTTATGTATTGAATTTACTCTTAATGTGAAAATTTTTTACATTTTTCATATCATTACCTAAATTTAAGCTTCCTACTAGATTATTATATATTGCTATTATTATTATATTATCAATTTCAACCTAATATTTTATAGTTATTATAAATCCAATTTCACATATTACTAATTTTTACATATTCACCACATATTGCACCTAATAATTACATCTAACACAATAAATGCTATAATTATCATACTATATTAGCTATTAACATCCTTAAATACCTAATTATATACCAAATCAGTAATTATCTATTTAATTATCTAATTAGTTCAAAATCACCTATTTTATACATCATTTTAAGGCATAAAAATCATCTAAAATTTTTGAAAATCCAATTTTGACAAATCTCTTCATAACATTATTTTATATCCTCTAAATAATCTATACAAAAATTTTGAGCTTAAAACTACATTCTTAAGATCATTTATTTCTAAATTGAATAAAACTCGAGTTTGCAAGATTTCTTAAGGACAGTATATTTCTAGACATAAATTCAATAAAATAATTTTTTTTCTTAAATCTACATACATAAAAACCTCAGAATACTAAATTTCATAATTTTCTAACTACATTTAATATTTTTACAAAATTAAACAAAATTGGGTTAAAATTGGACTTACCTGTCCGATGGACTTCCGGCCACCAGTGATGGTCCTAAGAGTGTCAACAGCCTTAGGTAGTGGTGGTAGGGTGTAGTGATTGTGGTGATTCAATTCCAGATGGCTATATTTCATAGATTTCCTTTATAAGCCCTAAATTGCACATATTTTTTCTAAATATATTAAACCCTCACTTTTTGATTTCTCTCAAAATTTTCTTGATTCCTAACTGACTAAATGAACTCTAGTTGAAGGTTTAGGTATTTATAGGGCTATCTTACATTTTTTCTTCCAACTTTTACTTGACAAATAGCCTTATCCTTTTCCAATTTTACTTTCCATTTATCTTAATCTGATTGGTTATTTTTTCTCCTCTTAATCTTAGCGTGCCATGACTTGCATCTAGACAATTTTACACTTTTTCCTTGATTTTTTTTTAATTTTATTTAATTATTTATAATTAATTTAGTATTTTTCGGGCATTTTAAATAATTTCGCGTATTTTTACTTATACATAAATACATATGAAGTACAAGTAAACACTCCTAAATATTATTTACGTTATTCTATAATTTTTAGTGTATATATAATTTATCTCTAGTTATCGGAACTTATTTTTACGCGTTTCTGATAAATAACAAGTAATATGTTTATAATTCGATATTATAATATTCTAGTATTTTATTACTTATTTTCTTAAATTCAAACTTACGAGGTCACTTTTAGTAATACTTCTAGGTTTATCATATAATTTAGGCTCGATTAGATACTTTATCCAATCACCTTAAACTTTACGTATCGAATCCAAACTTCCAATTGTAGGGCTTACATCAACCTTATTTAAGTAATGGGTCAGAACCTATAAAAGCAAAATGGGTCATACGACCTATTGCTAATGGTGAGTAGCTACCTACTAATAACTCTTATTTTAAATACACTTTACAGGATAATTTTATAGCATTTCCCTTTATATTTTTGCCTATTTTGAATGAAATCGATACTTAATTGACTAAAATTTTGATTTCAATGTTTAAACATGTTCTTGGATTGGAAAAGAAGAAAATAAATCAAGTTTCACTCAATTCAGAATTCAAATGAATGAGTTATGAAGTTTTGAAGTGTGATACAACCATGTCCAACCATGAGGCTTATTATCAAAGGAAAACAAGGGTTATGGTTAGAAAGTTACAGGTTGTATCCTTAGGTCGTATCCGTATAATAGGAAAGGTTGCAAAATTTTGGTTAATAAGTTACACGACCTAAGGACACAACGTGTCCCTAGGCCATATCCCATGCAGGATGATTTTAGCATCTAAAGTTATGAACTACACAACCTAAGGACACAACTGTGTCTTAGGCTATATATGATGACACAAAAAGGAAATTTCCTTAAGTATTATATAAAGACTTATAAGGGTTTTAGATATAACTTTTCATATTGAACATAAAAGAGACTTGAAGAGAAGAGGGAGGAAAATGCGAAAGTATTACCCAACTTTAAGATTGAAGAGATTTCTCATCAACAAAAGGGGTTTTTCATGTTTTACTTCTTAATTTTGTTGTAATTTTTTATTTTTTTGTAATTTCATTGTGATAGCTTAAGATTCTTGTATTTAGAATTGTAAAACCTAATGTTTAATGTGATTATTGAATGTATTGATAATTTTCAATAAAGTTTCTATTTTTCTTGACTCAATTATGTACTTTATTATTAATTAATATTTTTAGGGTCTCAATCTATAATATTATGCATGATGATTGGAAAATCATATGAGTAATAAGATTTAAACATAATTGACAAGAGTTACATATGTACTTAGAGATAAGACGCATAATTCTTCTAGAAAGTTGTTATTTTTATGTTGGAATTCATTGTACATTAATGTAATTCTAAATTATATTACTAAGAGAAAATATTCCAATAAATAATTTAGAGTTAGGTTTAATATGCTTAAGAAATGTATTAATTTGAATTGTGAATCTCTTTAGTTAAGAATAATAGAGATGGAATTGAATAGATTTTTAGTAGTCATATTTTAAACACTAAAGGAAACAATTCCTAAATACGTTATTTGTCTTCTTGAAATCACTCTTAATTTTGTTGCTTTCTAAATTGCTTAGTCAAGTCTCATAATTATATTAGTTTATTAATTTTAGTATTTTTAATTCAATCAACTCGTCACAATTTTTCGGTTAAATAATAGAGCTAAAGTTAATATTAGTACTGAAAGTCTTTAAGAAATTGACTCGAACTCATATCAAATATATTAGAATTTAATAGGTGCATTTGCCTTGTATTATCCACTACCTTAGCGAGATCGCGAGACTTGATTCTTAGGTCCTTTTTTCTTTTTTATAGGTTGAACCAATTATCCCAAGGCTTAGGGATAACGAGATTTATTTTTTCTTTAATATTTGAACCTTTTTCTTTTTCTTTCCTTTTCCTAATATTTAATTTTTAACTAATCATATTATATATATATAATATGATTAGAGATAAGTGCACCTATCCATTTATAATATAGTAGATATAAGTTTAAATGTCAATCCCTTAAGATTTAAGAAAACGATTATAGTACTTCACTGCTTATTTATTATCTAACCTAGCAATTCAAGTTCAGTTATTAAAATTATTAGCGTAAATTAAAACTAACTAAGAAAATCCTATTAAAATAAAACAAGTAACAAAATATAGAAGTAAAAGACAATTTCAACTAATTACAAATGCATTATTTTAGTATTCAATTACATCCCCCCCTAAAACATTTGTATAATCTATCAATCTCATCTCATTAATTCAATAGTGAGAATTTTAAAATTATACTAATATCTCTCTCGAGCATATTATTACTAAACCCTATAATATTTAACCGAAATCTCTTTTTAATTAAGAGAATCCTAAGATTGTATTAGGTTTTGTGAATCTTACTATTAGATTTCACTTTAACCTAAAGAAATCGTGTTTCCTATCTTTAGGTCTACATTTAACCCTTTCTAATTACACTAAACTTTAGCAAAATATGTAATTTACTACCTATACTTTGAAAAAATTAATTTGGTAATTAATTGAAGTTTTTATAGTTATTTTTAGTACCTGAACTAACTTTATTAAATCCATTTGATAACGTAGACATAAGGATAAACCAAGATTTGACCTATGGTCGCCAATGGGTTGAACAACCTACTTTTTGAAATGAATTATGACTTATTTCGCCTTAAGCGGCTATTTTAGCCACCCTAGTCCTAAGGGTTAGCAAGTGGTCACTTGGTAGGGGTTCGCACAACTCCCTATAGGTAGTTGTATTACCACCCTAGCTTTATGGAGGCTAGAACATTTAATAGTAAGTTAGTCCTTAGATCCATGTCAATAAACAAACTTAACAAAATTAGTTTAAGTAGCAAAAAATAACCATAAAAACTTCAATTAGGTACTTAATTAATTTTTTTAAAGTATAGGTAGTAAAATTTGCCAAAATTTAGGTACCATTTATGACATTATCTTAAATTAAAAAGGAAAACTAATGATGTGGAGTTAAAGGTTCACAATAATTAAATACTAAAATCTTGGCCTACGAATGAATAGATGAATGTATGTATACCTCCCCATGCTATAAGGCCTTTATATCTATTTATGTGTATATGGAATCTTTTAGCGCTTTAAATCTCCTCAAAATAAGATCATTCACAAGGACAAAGTATGATCACAACCATAAAACATGGCTATGCTTCTGGAGATAATCTTCTTCTTCTCAAAATTCCCAAATTTGTGAAACAAAAGATTTATGATCAAGGTTCACGGTCATGATTTTGAGTGTAATGACTCTCAGCATGCAATTTCTTCCTTATTTTTTTAACATTGTTGACATGTTCTAAGAGCATAGGGATGCTCTCATCATATACCTTCCTTAAAGTTTCAAGACTTCTTCATCTTAACTCCAAGTCATCTAATACTTAGCCAAAAATACTATTCAAAACCTGAAATCAACATGTAAACTTACTAGGTATCAAATCCAATAAAAACATCCAAAAATCCTATAAGAACATTATAAAATCAATTATGAAACATAAATATTTAAGCCCTCATCAATATATTATATTTATATTAAATCATTTGTTTTTAATTTTTATGATTTTTGTATTTCCTTCCTTTGTTACATTTCTATTTTTTTTTTTTGTAATTTTTAATTTTTCTTTATTATATATTATTAGTATATACATGCCAATACCCCATTTCTGCCATGCATGCGCCACTTAAGCACCAAGTGGTAGATAATGAACAAATCGACTAATACTAATAATATTACAATGGCAATTCCTTAGTTTAATCACTCACTATAACATTAATTCTTTAATTGAATTTCTTGAAACGTTGATCTTCTGTTTAAATTTATTCCTAGATGTTAATACTTTTTGGTGTAATTTTTTTTTAAATGATGATTGATACAAATAAAAAATAATAAAATGTGAATAACTAATTTAGTATTATTTTTCTCATAAAAAAGGGACCAATTCACCTAATGAATAAATATTTATCCATTAATAAAATAATGAAATACAATCACGTGAGAAAAGGTACCTTTGCTTGTGTGAAAAACATGCTAAAACAATAAATTCCTTCAATGTTATATCGCAATTTAATATAATTCTTAATTTGTAGCCTGAACTTAACAAATGATTCTTCCCACCTTGACTCCATTAGCCGAAATCACCAATAAATCGACAACACTATGGGAAAGTGTAAAACACAAGTATTGTGGCAAAATAGTCGAGATTGTTAAATTTTAACCGGCCTACCTACCATTTTAGGTCTTTATTCAATTTGGCTTTAAAGGCTTTAAGTGATGACATGACATTTCATCATGGAAGCAAATCTTATATGTTGGATGAATATTAAATGTTAATTGAGGTTTTTATTATATTTTATAACAGTCTAAAATAATTATTAGAAAAGGAATCTATTATTTCTTAAACATATCTAGATTAGATTGACATTTGTAATAATTATTTATCAAATGACTCATAGATTTGTTAATAAAAATTTATATTTAAATTGACCACCTTAGTCTAGTAAATAATAATAATAATAACAATAACAATCCTAAGCCATACATAGCACATCATCTCTCTCTCTCTCTTAACCATCATTCAAAAAGTGTCTAAATGCCAATCATATAAGTATTCTAAAATCCTATAAAATAGTTGAGAACTTTATATTTAATGGTATGAATTCTAATTTTTCAACAAAATGAACTAAACTTGAATCTCCCTAATCATAATATGATAGTAATTGTTTTTTGTTTTAATGTTTAATATACATATTTAGACACCTTTTGAATGATGGTTAAGAG